>JAJJMB010017748.1:3664089-3949912 GCA_023531105.1 Papaver atlanticum | reverse complement strand
ATATTTTCCCTCATTTTTTCGGATACAAGCGTGTACCACCGCCTTTGCATTTTGTGAAAATTAGCTTTTAATAATGATACCTTCAATTCAAGTTAGAACTAGAGAAATGATAAGTTGTTACAAAGCTTACAATCAATGGAACAATATCTTACACAATGATCCAAAAAATATTATGGCTAATTTTTGTGGATATAAGCTTGTACCACCGCCTTTGCATTTTGTTAAAAACTAGCTTTAGATAATGAGACCTTCAAATCAAGTCAAAACTCGAGAAATGATGGGTTGTTACAAAGCTTACAGTCAATGGAACAATATCTTACAAATTGATCAAAAAAATCTTTTGCCTCATTTTTGCTGATACAAGCGTGTACCGTCACCTTTGCATTTTTTAAAACTAGCTTTTAATAATGAAACCTTCAATTCAAGTCAGAACTAGAGAAATGATGGGTTCTTACAAAGCTTACATTCAATGGAACAATATCTTACAAAATGATTCAAAACATATTTTGCCTCATTATTGCGGATACAAGCGTGTACCGTCGCCTTTGCATTTTTGTAGAAACTCACTTTTGCAAATTAGATTTTTACTTCCCTAGAACTTCCAAATGTTTTTCTCATAAACTATCTTATAAATATATCTTTTTATAAATATATTTTTTGACGTATAAAAAAAAAATCAGAACTAGAGAAATGATGGCTAATTACAAAGCTTACGGTCAAAGGAACAATATATTATAAAATGATCCAAAAAATATTTTTCCTCATTTTTGCGGATACAAGCGTGCACCACCGCCTTTGAATTTTTTGAAAACTATCTTTTAATAATGAGACCTTCAATTGAAGTAAGAATTAGAGAAATGATGGTTTGTTACAAAGCTTACAGTCAATGGAACAATATCTTACAAAATGATCCAAAAAATATTTCTCCTCATTTGTGCGGATACAAGCGTGTACCGCAAGCGTGTACCGCCGCCTTTGCATTTTGTTAAAACTTGCTTTTAATAATGAGACCTTCAATTCAGGTCAGAACTAGAGGAATAATGGGTTGTTCCAAAGCTTACAGTCAATGGAACAATATCTTACACAATGATCCAAAAAATATTTTGCCTAATTTTTGTGGATATAAGCTTGTACCACCGCCTTTGCATTTTGTGAAAAACAAGCTTTAGATAATGAGACCTTCAAATCAATTCAAAACTAGAGAAATGATGGGTTATTACAAAGCTTACAGTCAATGGAACAATATCTTACAAAAGGATCAAAAAAATATTTTGCCTCACTTTTGCGGATACAAAAGTGTACCTACGCCTTTGCATTTTTTGAAAACTACAAATTAATAATGAGACCTTCAATTCAAGTTAGAACTAGAGAAATGATGGGTTGTTACAAAGCTTACAGTCAATGGAAAAATCTCTTACAAATGATCCAAAAAATATTTTACCTCATTTTTGCGGATACTAGCTTGTACCGCCGCCTTTGCATTTTGTGAAAACTAGCTTTTAATAGTGAGACCTACAAAGCCTACAGTCAATGGAACAATATCGTACAAAATGATCCAAAAATTATTTTGCCTCATTTTTGCAAATACAAGCTTGTACCACCGCCTTTTCATTTTGTGAAAATACTAGCTTTAGATAATGAGACCTTAAAATCAAGTCAGATGTAGAGAATTGATGGATTGTTATAAAGCTTACAGTCAATGGAACAATATCTTATAAAATGATCCAAAAAATATTTATCCTTGTTTTAGCGGACACAAAGCGGGTACCGCGGCCTTTGAATTTTTTTAGCAGTTTTGCGAATGAGATCTTAAATTCAGGTCAGAACTAGAGAAGTGATGGCGAATTACAAAGCTTAGATTGAATGGAACAATATCTTATAAAATGATCCAAAAAATATTTTTCCTCATTTTTGCAAATACAAAGCTTGTACCACCACCTTATCATTTTCTGAAGAACAAGCTTTAGATAATGAGACCTTCAAATCAAGTTGGAACTAGAGAAATGATGGCTTTTTACAAAGCTCATAGTCAATGGAACAATATCTTAAAAACTGATCCAAAAAATATTTTGCCTCATTTTAACGGATACAAGCGTGTACCGCCGCCTTTCCATTTTGTGAAAACTGTCTTTAGATAATGAGACCTTCAAATCAAGTCAAAAGTAGAGAAATGATTGCTTGTTACAAAGCTTACAGTCAATGGAATAATATCTTATAAAATGATCCAAAAAATATTTTTCCTTGTTTTTGCGGATAAAAAGCGTGTACCGCGGCCTTTTCGTTTTGTAGCACTTTTGCGAATGAGATCTTCAATTCTGGTGAAAACTAGAGAATTGATGGCTAATTACAAAGCTTAAAGTCAAAGGAACGGTATCTTATAAAATGTTCCAAAAAATATTTTTCCTCATATTTGCAAATAAAAAGCTTATACTACCACCTTTGCATTTTGTGACGAACTAGCTTTAGATAATGAGACCTTCAAATAAAATCTAAACTAGAGAAATGATGGCTTGTTACAAAGCTTAAAGTCAATGGAACAATATCTTACTAAATGATCCGAAAAATATTTTTCCTCATTTTTGCGGATACAAGCGTGTACCACCGCCTTTGCATTTTTTGAAAACTATCTTTTAATAATGAGACCTTCAATTCAAGTCAGAATTAGAGAAATGATGGTTTGTTACAAAGCTTACAGTCAATGGAATAATATCTTACAAAATGATCAAAAAAATATTTCTCCTCATTTTTTGGGATACAAGCGTGTACCGCGGCCTTTGCATTTTGTGAAAACTAGCTTTTAATAGTGAGACCTACAAAGCTTACAGTCAATGGAACAATATCTTACAAAATGATCCAAAAAATATTTTTCCTCATTTTTGCGGATACAAGCTTGTACCACCGCCTTTGCATTTTGTGAAAATACTAGCTTTAGATAATGAGACCTTGAAATCAAGTCAGAAGTAGAGAATTGATTGATTGTTACAAAGCTCACAGTCAATGGAACAATATCTTATAAAATTATCCAAAAAAATATTTTTTCCTCATTTTTGCGGATACAAGCGTGTACCTACGACTTTGCATATCATGAAAACTAAAAATTAATAATGAGACCTTCAATTCAAGTAAGAGCTAGAGAAATGATGGGTTGTTACAAAACTTACAGTCAATGGAAAAATATCTTACAAAATGATCCAAAAAATATTTTTCCTCATTTTTGCGGATACAAGCGTGTACCGCCGCCTTTGCATTTTATGAAAACTAGCTTTTAATAGTGAGACCTACAAAGCTTACAGTCAATGGAACAATATATTAAAAAATGATCCAAAAAATATTTTGCCTCATTTTTGCGGATATAATCTTGTACCACCGCCTTTGCATTTTGTGAAAATACCAGCTTTAGATAATGAGACCTTTAAATCAAGTCAGAACTAGAGAATTGATGGCTAATTACAAAGCTTACAGTCAAAGGAACAATATCTAATAAAATGATCCAAAAAATATTTTGCCTAATTTTTGCAAATACAAAGCTTGTACCACCACCTTTGCATTTTGTGAAGAACTAGCTTTAGATAATGAGACCTTCAAATCAAGTCGGAACTAGAGAAATGATGACTTTGTACAAAGCTTACAGTCAATGGAACAATATTTTACAAAATGATCCAAAAAAAAATTTGCCTCATTTTTACGGATACAAGCGTGTACCGCTGCCTTTCCATTTTGTGAAAACTGGCTTTAGATAATGAGACCTTAAAATCAAGTCAGAAGTAGAGAAATGATGGTTTGTGACAAAGCTTATAGTCAATGGAATAATATCTTATAAAATGATCCAAAAAATATTTTACCTTGTTTTTGCGGATAAAAAGCGTGTACCGTGGCCTTTGTATTTTTTTTAAACAAGCTTTTAAAAATGATACCTTCAATTCAAGTCAGAACTAGGGAAATGATGGGTTGTTACAAAGCTTACAGTCAATGAAACAATATCTTACAAAATGATCCAAAAAATATTTTGCCTCATTTTTGCGGATACAAGCGTGTACCGCCGCCTTTACATTTTTGTAGAAACTCACTTTTGCGAATGAGATTTTTACTTCCATAGAACTTCCAAATGTTTCTTATTTTCGATATAAATAATTTTTTGAGTTTTTGGGGCTGCTGTGGCCTCTTTTCTCATAAACTATCTTGTAAATATATATTCTTATAAATATATTTTTTGACTTATCAAAAAAAAAATCAGAACTAGAGAAATGATGGCTAATTACAAAGCTTACGGTCAAAGGAACAATATCTTATAAAATGATCCAAAAAATATTTTTCCTCATTTTTGCAAATACAAAGCTTGTACCATAACCTTTTCATAATGAGACCTTCAAATCAAGTCAAAACTAGAGAAATGATGGCTTGTTACAAAGCTTACAGTCAATAGAACAATATCTTACAAAATGATCCAAAAAATATTTTTCCTCATTTTTGCGGATACAAGCGTGTACCGCTGCCTTTGCATTTTGTGAAAACTAGCTTTTAATAATGAGACCTTCAATTCAAGTCAGAACTAGAGAAATGATGGGTCAATGGAACAATATCTTATAAATGATCCAAAAAATATTTTGCCTCATTTTTGCGGAAACAATCGTTTACCACCTCCTTTGCATTTTGTGAAAACTATCTTTTAATAATGAGACCTTCAATTCAAATCAGAACTAGAGAAATTTTGGGTTGTTACAAAGCTTACAGTCAATGGAACAATATCTTACAAAATGATCCAAAAAATATTTCTCCTCATTTTTGCGGATACAAGCGTGTACCGCCGCCTTTGCATTTTGTAAAAATTAGATTTTAATAATGGGACCTTCAATTCGGGTCAGAACTAGAGGAATAATTAGTTGTTACAAAGCTTATAGTCAATGGAACAATATCATACAAAATGATCCAAAAAATCTTTTGCCTTATTTTTGCGGATATAGGCGTGTACCGCCACCTTTGCATTTTTATAAAACCTTTTTAATAATAAAACCTTCAATTCAAGTCAAAACTCGAGAAATGATGGGTTGTTACAAAGCTTACAGTCAATGGAAAGATATCTTATAAAATGATCCATAAAAATATTTTGCCTCATTTTTGCGGATACAAGCGTGTACCGCCGCCTTTGCATTTTGTGAAAACTATCATTTAATAATGAGACCTTCAAATCAAGTCAGAACTAGAGAAATGATGGGTTGTTACAAAACTTACAGTCAATGGAACAATATCTTATAAAATGATCCAAAATATATTTTGCCTTATTTTTCGGATACAAGCGTGTACCGCCGCCTTTGCATTTTGTGAAAACTATATTTTAATTATGAGACCTTCAATTCAAGTCAGAACTAGAGAAATGATGGGTTGTTACAAAGCTTACAGTCAACGGAACAATATCTTACAAATGACCCAAAAAAAATTTTGCCCCATTTTTGCGGATACAAATTGTGTACCGCGGCCTTTGCATTTTTGTAGAAACTCACTTTTGCGAATGGGATCTTCAATTCTGGTTAAAACCAGAGAATCGATTGCTAATTACAAAGCTTACAATCAAAAGAACAATATCTTATAAAATGATCCAAAAAATATTTTGCCTCAATTTAGCAAATACAAAGCTTGTACCACCACTTTGCATTTTGTGAAAAAACTAGCTTTAGATAATGAGACCTTCAAATTAAGTCAGAACTAGAGAAATGATGGCTTGTTACAATGCTTATAGTCAATGGAACAATATCTTACAGAATGATCCGAAAAATATTTTTCCTCATTTTTGCGGATACAGCAAGACCTTTGTTCCCAGTGTATTTTCTGCGATTCGGACACTCATTTGCAAAATGACCATATTCTTTACTCTAAAGCACTGTGGAATATCCTCGTCATCAGTTTCGTCAATATCCTTGTTTTTAGGAGGAACACGATTATGAGGTTTAACTGATGACCTAGGTTTGTCTCTGGTGAATCGTTTACTTCTCTTCAAAAGAAGATCTCTAAAATGTCTTGTGTTCAACGAGACTGACTTGTCAAGATCTTCATCTGATGAATCAGCCTCAGAAAGGTCATCTTCAGAGACGCAAACACTTTTACTTTTATCAAGTAATTTAGTGTTCTTTAGTGCTTTGAAAGCAATATCCTTTCCAGTTTTTGATACATGCTCATGATCAAAGATCTTTAGCTTCCCAACCAGAGTATTTCTGGAAAGAGTATCAAGGTTATTTCCCTCAACGATGGCATTCTTCTTAGAATCGTATCTAGATGGCAGTGGTCTGAGAATTTTCATCATAATGTCCTTTTCAGGAATAGTCTTACCCAACGCAAAAGATGCATCAACAATTTCAGACACTTTGTGATTGAACTCATCAAATGAATCTTCATCTGCCATACAAAGTTTTTCCCAATCAGAATTTAGGTTTTGAAGCCTAGCTTTCTTTTCACATGTATTTCCTTCAAATACGGTTTCTAAGATATCCTAAGCATATTTAGACCGAGTGCACGTAGTCACATGGTGCTGAAGATCTGGGGTAATGGCATGGATGATAGCATTTAACACGTCAGAATTTTTCTTTGCAGCGAGAATCTCGGCAGGTTCATTTGCACCAATATCCTTTGGAACAGTGCATCGCCTTCTGCAACAACCGGAGGATTATAGCCATTAACAACATAAACCCATGATTAAAAATCATGCGCTTGAAGAAAGGCACGCATATCAATTTTCCACCATAAGTAATTCGAGCCATCGAAGACTGGTGGTACGTTTATAGAGATAGCACTTCTATCCATATTCATATCGCTACAAACACAGACTTATAAGGTCTTAAACGTGTTTTACCAATTGAAAAAGCGGAAAAGCGGGGGTCTAAAAACCATACCCAATATTTCGTTCGGCAATCTGAATGGACAAACTCAATTATACTTTCAAGAGAATCAACTAGACAGTCAGACTCAATCTATAGAAAAATATATCAAAGAGTTATATCTCTATTTCTCAATTCAATCTGCAGTCAAACAAATAGGAATTTGTGAACCCGATTGAATAAGAGAAATAACTTGGATGGTCTCACAAACCAATATCCAAGTGTCAATCAATTCAATCAACAACCCAAAGGTCGGATTCAAAAACTGATTGAACTCAACTCACAACCTGTGATATTTTTATTATATAACAAAATATAATGCGGAAAAGAAATAACACAAACACCAGAAATTTTGTTAACGAGGAAACCGCAAATGCAGAAAAAACCCCGGGACCTAGTCCATCTTTGAACACCACACTGTATTAAGCCGCTACAGACACTAGCCTACTACCAATGAACTTCGGACTGCAATGTAGTTGAGCCCTAATCAATCTCACACTGATCAAGGTACAATTGCACTCCTTACGTCTCTGAACCCCAGCAGGTAACTACGCACTTGATTCCTTTAGCTGATCTCACCCACAACTAAGAGTTGCTATGACCCAAAGTCAAAAACTTGATAAACAAATCTGTCTCACACAGAAAAGTCTATTGAAATAGATAAATCTGTCTCACACAGAAATACCTATGAGTTTTGTTCCGTCTTTTGATAAATCAAGGTGCACAGGAACCAATCTATAAACTGGACTTATATTCCCAAAGAACAGCCTAGTATTATCAATCATCTCACAATAATCTTAATCGTATGGAAGCGAAACAAGATATTGTGGAATCACAAACGATGAGACGAATATGTATGTGACTACTTTTAATCTTACCTATCGCAGATAAATCTCAAGCAAATCTGTGTAAAGATAATACTCAATCACGATAGTAGAAGTAAGATCAAAACAAGCAACTACAGAGAAAATAGTTGGGTCTGGCTTCACAATCCCAATGAAGTCTTCAAGTCGTTAACCTACAAGGTTTTGGAGAAAACCTAAGGTTAAAGGAGAATCGACTCTAGTCGAGACTAGTATCACACAGAAGGTGTGGGGATTAGGTTTCCCAGTTGCTAAAGTTCTCCCTTATATAGTTTTCAAATCAGGGTTTGCAATCTAAGTTACCTTGATAACAAAGCATTCAATATTCACCGTTAGATGAAAACCTGATTAGACTCAAGCTAATATCTTTCAACCGTTTGATCGAACTTAGCTTGTTATACACAAATGAAATGTACCTTCATTTAGGTTTGAGTAACCGTACCTAAACGTGTACACTAGGTTGGCTCAACAGTAGTTAACCAAAGTTAGCTATGTGAACACTTTCATATCAACCTTATTCATCTTAACCACAACTAGTTCAAATGACTCAAATGAAACTAGTTATAGAGTTGTTCAATTGTTATATTCTCATAGAAGTATACAAGAACACAATTGAAGCAAAATCTGTTTGATTCACTCGAATCAATTCATGAACACTATAGCCACGGTTTGCAAAAGATTGCATTCCTTATTATATAAATGTATTAGTTCATGTCACAACTGATTCTAGAACTTTAACCACTCAAGTATGCAAATGGGTACGCATACTTAAGTAGCCGGACCAAGTTTGGGTTCGCCAGTATGCGAACGGGTACGCATACCTCCAAACTCAGCAGAAATTCCCGGACCCAAACCTTACGCCAGTACGTGTACCGTTATGTGTACTTAGGTACCCAGACTTTCACAAACCAACAGGTACGCATACGGGTATGCATACTATGGTTCCCGGACATGGATTACACATATGCAAGAACACATACTATGTTCATAATCCAATAATGGTTAAGTGTTCCAAACTCTATTTCAATCATTGAAACATTCTTAGAGGATGACAATAGCTGTTTTCAAGACCTATTAACATCAAAGCAATTTTCAAGTTATTGAAATAATCATTACGAAACATTCCAAGTCTACACCAAATGATTGTATCACACAAATCATGTAAGATGTTACTCGGCAATTTTCACATGATCATCTTTTGACTTTCGTCAAGAATATAAGATGAACTTGGTCGAAGCAAAAGCTTACCAACACATATTTCGATAAATATGTAAGCGAGTTAAACTCAGCTCGAAATCTCAAATGTGCATAATCGAATACTATATAGCAATACGACTTTTGTCTCAATATAGGAGATAGAGTAGAAATAGATTTTCCAAGTGATAGATGAGTTTCAGTCTCCACATACCTTTTGTTGATGAAGTTCCACAAGCTCTCCTTAGTAGTTCTTCGTATTCAAATGATGAACGTCGTAAAGTCTAATGCTCAACTACACAATCTATCCTAGTACGAGACATCGCTATAAGTAGACTAGAAATCAAGACTTATAGTTTTGATCACTAACATTGACAAAAAAGCTTGAGATAGCAATGGTTGCGAGTTTGATCGAGCAGTGCTCTAACAGTTGGCAATAGCTATGTGTACTCACAATAATGACTATTCCAAACCCTAGTTATCCTTCTTAAAACACAAGAATAAATTCTCATAAGAAGTTTCCTAGAAAAAATAAAAATCAACAAGCTAAAGACAACGAAAAAACTCCTAAACCATCAAAACCGATCATGAACTAAAATCAAAGAGATTTTCTGGAACCCTCACGAGTCTTGAGACCTTTGAGCTTGTGATTGACAGCATCCACTGCTTCTTCAGATAATATATCCTCATTGAGAAGATCTTTAACATGTGTCTTCATGAGAACAAGGTCAGAATTAACCTTTTTCAACTCAGTTCTTAACACATCGAGACCTTTCATAGTATCAACGAGCTGAAGTTTTGCTTCTTTAAAGTATTAAGAAAATCGTGAACCACTTCTGTAGAAACCATATCCTCATGCTCTACATCTTGATGATAATATGCATAGTAGCATGAGACATCATCATAATCTTCAGGATTTTGATATTTGATATCATCAACATCTACTTGGGTTCTTTTCTTCTTCCCTTTGGATCCGAAACCAATACCTTTATCAAGAAAACCTCTTGCAAAATCACAAGTGCGAGAAGGTGATGACATTCTTGACCATAAGAAAATAGCCTAGAGTACTAGAACGTGACTCAATAGGATTGGTATTTAAATGGTTTCTTAGGGAAGGATTTTAGGGTTTCAAAAAATTGGTTCGTGACAAGTCAATATGGATACCCGTACGAAAACCAATATGGTCCCCAGAACAAAACTTAAAAACTGTAACAAACCTTATTATAAGGTAAAAGGAATACAACAAAATTTTGCTACGTGAAAATTTTCTTTCACAATTTTTGGCTCGATAAATTTTATAATCTCATAAGGGAAACATTTAGAGCACAAAAGTAGCAGACTACCAAATTAAAAAGCAATCGAAGTGATTCTAGAAACAAAACAATACTTAGGCAAAGCTATCCGAAAACGATAGTTTAGCTATGAACGATAAGAGAATAGCTCAACTAATCACAAAGCATATAGCCACAAGTATACCTGATTTTTATAATATCTTACTCAACAGGATTTTTCATGAGTAAGAATTCAACCCTTGTGATTAATTAACACAAGTATGAGCCCTAAGCTCATTAAATGAATGGTGTTCACAATTGAGTCTCTTTCTCCTTCCAATTCTAGAAGAGAACCATTTTTGATGTGAAAAGTTATTAGAAACTTGATGTCATCAAATACGATACTAAGTTTGAATCCTTACCAGGAGAAGTTTGTACGGAGGAATTTGACAGCCTGTTGATAAGATCCTTATATCCTTTAATTATCATATTAAGGTTGTCTTTCATATCTCCATTGTAGCTTCCATTTACAGGAACCTTTTTCACATCTTGAACATCATTCTTCACATTAGGTTGAGAAGCACCTCTCTGAAATCTCCTTGAACGATTTGTATTAATGCTACAATTGGTTCGAACGTTCGATGAGCATATTGAACTGACTTTCCTTGAGGAATTCACAGGGTGGGTACTGAAACCAATAGGTTTATACATCCGAATGTCAGTTACACCTTTGAGTATTAAATTTAAGGTATGCTGAAGTCGACCAAAGTAATTGTCATTCAGCTTCAGTTTGCTCTTCCGTTGAACATGTCCTTTTGAATCACAAAAAAGACATACTTTCTGATCATCAGAGTGATTAGAGTGTGTAGCATTAGAAACATCGTTAGAAGATTTCTTCCTTCCATGAGTCGTGGTGAATCCATGATTAGTGGAGAAACCAAGCACTACTTTATCAATAGGAAGGGTTTGCAGTTTAGCTTCTGAAGTTGTTTTCATTTGAGAAACATGATTAGAATTAGTCACGTTTTCAAATATCACAGCAGAGTCAGAAGTATTTGGTATGACAGACTCCCCAGAACGACTTTTATCTTAAATAGAGAGATTACTCAATAGTCGTTCAATTTCACCGGCATCTTCATTCAGTTTAGCCTCGGGTAAGGTTCGTGATGAACAAGCCACAACATTTTCTTCACGAAGAGCCCTTAGTTGGGAATCACGATCTTTTATCATACCAACCATTGTATTAACCTTGTGTTTCAGTCTATTGACTTCTACAACCCGAATTCTAACAAGTTTTAGAATCGCTGCACTCTCTCGGGCTGCTTCCCTTTCTTCTTCAGAATCAGATTCGTCAGAAAGAAAATCAGGATAAAACATATCAATACAAGTCTATTTCGTAGGAACAGAATGTTCATCTATATGTGAGATTCACAAGTCTTTCTCTTTAATATATTTCATCAAAACAGAACTTTTGTCTCTGGTGATGCGTTTGTCAGAGATAGTATTATTGTCCATAGAGTCAGATCGCTACAAACACAGACTTATGAGGTCTTCAACGTGTTTGCCTGCTCTGATACCAATTGAAAAGCGGGGGTCTAACAACCACACCCAATATTTCGCTTAGCAATCTATATGGACTAACTCCAATATACTTTCAAGAGAATAAACTAGACAGTCAGACTCAATCTTAAGAAAAGTATATCCAAGAGTTATATCTCTATTTCTCAATTCAATCTACAATCAAACAAATAAGAACTCGCGAGCTCGATTGAATATAAGAAATAACTTGGACGGTATCAAAAACCAATATCCAAGTGTCAATCAATTTAATCAACAACCAAAGGTTGGATTCACAATTGATTGAACTTACGCACAACTTGTGATATTTCAATTATATAGAAAATATAATGCGGAAAAGAAATAACACAGACACCAGAAATTGTTAACTAGGAAACCGTAAATGCAGAAAAACCCCGGGACATAGTCCAGATTTGAACACCACACTGTATTAAGACGCTAGAGACACTAGCCTTCTCCAAGTTAACTTCGGACTGGAATGTAGTTAAGCCCTAACCAATCTCACACTGATCAAGGTACAGTCGTGTTCCTTACGCCTCTGAATCCCAGCAGGACTCTACGCACTTGATTCCCTTAGCTTATCTCACCCACAACTAAGAGTTGCTACGACCCAAAGTCGAAGACTTGATAAACCAATCTGTCTCAGACAGAAAAGTCTATTGAATAGATAAATCTGTCTCCCACAGATATACCTATGAGTTTTTGTTCCATCTTTTGATAAATCAAGGTGAACAGGAACCAATTGATATACCGGACTTATATTCCCAAAGAATATCCTAGAAATATCAATCACCTCACAATAATCTTAATCGTATGGTAGCGAAACAAGAGACGAAGATGTTTGTGATTACTTTTTATCTTGCCTATCGGAGAATAAATCTCGAGAAAATCTTAGAGAAGATAGTACTCAATCATGATAGAAAACAGCAAGATCAGAACACGCAACTATAGAGAAAATAGTTGGGTCTGGCTTCACAATCCCAATGAAGTCTTCAAGTCGTTAACCTACAAGGTTTTGGAGAAAACCTAAGGTTAAAGGAGAATCGACTCTAGTCGCAACTAGTATCACACATGAGGTGTGGGGATTAGGTTTCCCAGTTGCTAGAGTTCTCCTTTATATAGTCTTCAAATCAGGGTTTGCAATCAATGTTACCTTGGTAACAAAGCATTCAATATTCACCGTTAAATGAAAACCTGATTAGACTCAAGCTAATATCTTTCAACTGTTAGATCGAACTTAGCTTGTTACACACAAATGAAAAGTGACTTCATTTAGATATGAGTAACCGTACCTAAATGTGTACACCTTGTTGGCTCAACAATAGTTAACCGAAGTTAGCCATATGAACACTTTCATATCAACCATATTCATTTTAACCATAACTAGTTCAAATGACTCAAATGAAACTATTTCTAGAGTTGTGAAATTGTTTATATTCTCATAGAAGTATACAAGACACAATTGAAGCAAAATCGATTTTGATTCATTCGAATCAATTCATGAACATTATAGCCATGGTTTGCAAAAGATTGCATTCCTTATTATATAAATGTATTAGTTCATGAACAAACCGATTTTAGAACATAACCTACTCAAGTATGCAAACGAGTACGCATACCTAAGTAGCCGGACCAAGTTTTGGTTCGCCAGTATGCAAACAGGTACGCATACCTTTCAAAACTCAATCAAATTTCCGGAACTTCCATAAACCAACCAGTACGCATACGGGTATGCATACTATGGTTCCCGGACTTGAAATATCTTGAACAAATCATCATACAAGTACGCATACTGTGTTATATCCAATCATGGTTATTTGTTATAAACTCTCATTTCAATCATTGAAACATTCTTAGAAGACGACAATAGCTGTCTCACACAAACTATTAGCTTCGAAGCAATTTTCAAGTGATCGAATGATCAATACGTAACATTCCGAGTCTACATCAAATGACTGTCTCACACAAATCATGTAAGATGTTACCAGGCGATTTTCACATGATCATCTTTTGACTTTCGTCAAGAATATAAGATGACCTTGGTTAAAGCGAAAGCTTACCAACACATATTTCGAGAAATATGTAAGCGAGTTAAACTCAGCTCGAAATATCAAATGTGTATAATCGAGGTCTATATAGCTATATGACTTTTGTCTCAAATAGGAGATAGAGTAGATAGACTTTTGAGTGATAGATGAGTTCAAGTCTCCACATACCTTTTGTTGATGAAGTTCCACAAGCTCCCCTTAGTAGTTCTTCGTCTTCAATCGATGAACGCCGTGAAGTCTAATACTCAACTACACTTTCTATCCTAATCCGAGACTCAACTATAAGTAGACTAGAGATCAAGACTTCAAGTTTTGGCAACTAATCTTGACAACAAGCTTAAGATAGCAACGCTTTCGAGTTCGACCGAGCAGTGCTCTAACAATTTCTTTGCCATAACCTTCGCCAATTGGTAGATCTACTATGGGGTTTGGGTTGTTCTTTTGAATACGTTAGAGTTTCTAGCCAGCCATATGTACCACGATATGTAACATCACATAGTGTATTGTTCTTTCTCAACATTTTGTAGGATAAAACCTTCAAAGTTGGCTGGTTCTGAATAGTGTTGTTGTCTTTGCCGATGTCGTCCAGTATTTCTGGTTCTTTGTTGTTGCCGAATCTCTCTCGAAGTTGTTGTGTTTGTGCGCTAGGGGTTGGTTATTGTTGTGGCGGTATTGTAGGTGTTGGTGTGGATGTTGTTGTTGTTGACTTGTTGGTAGGGGATGTGTTGTTTGTTGGTGGGGGGATTTGATGGGGTGGTAGAGGTGGTGAGGTTGTTGTTTGGTTGTAGGGTGGTTGAGAGAGGTGCATTTTGTCATGTACTCCTCAGCGTATTGGGCCTGTGAATTGGGCTACATGGAATAATATTTGCTTTTAGACTTTGTATTACTGTTGGGCTTAGTTTGTCAGAATAATAATGAGTAATTAGGTTATTTCCTAGAGTTCTGAGTCTGTAATTGATGTAATCCTAGCTGTAGGATTAAGTCAGCCAGGAGTGGGTGTTTAAAGACCAATGATTATGTAAGAAAGAAACCAATGAATGAAAAACCCTATTTTCCTTTGGAAGATAAACCAGGCTATGATTTCAGAGAGAAGGTAGCTTGCTACCAAGTAATTCATTCATCTCTTGTACTAGTTCAGTACAATTGGTATCAGACTCCATTCTGGGACCCGAATCATGACGTTGGGAGAGAAACATATTATTAAAGATGTTCACTCAATTGCTCAACAAAATTCCGTTGCAATCCTAGCAATTCGTGAACAGTTGAAGGTTCTCACTGAAGAATCAGCTGCTCGTGTTGCTGCTGAGGCTAGAACGAATGCTAATTTTGAACGTATCTTCAAAGCCTTACATACCCTTCTTCCTCCTGAGGCACAATCTGATGCAACTATAGATCCTGGTTCACCTTCTGGTTCTCAACAAGATTCAACAAAGGTAGCTAAAGGACATCAGGAGCTGATCAAATCTACTCCTAGTAAGTTTTCTCGAACACCCATGGTTGATTTTCCAAGATTTGATGGAACTAATCCAAGGGTTTGGGCTTAAAAATGTGAAAGATATTTTGCTTTTCAAAATTTTGCCGATTCGGACCGAGTTGATATGGCTGCAATCCATGTTGATTCTAAAGTGGATCCATGGTTCTTAAATTATCAGCAGGGTAAGCATAATATGTCTTGGGACACATTTTTCCATGATCTATGTGTTAGATTTGAGGATGTAGCAAATGATAATTATGTTGGTAGTTTTAACAAGCTGTCTCAGACTACTACAGTTGAAGATTATTATGATAGATTTGAACATTTTAAAGCTTATATGGTAGCCAATAATCCAACATTGCTTGAGTCTTTCTATACTCTGAGTTTTATTAGTGGTTTGAAGGATGAAATCCGCACTATAGTTCAAATGTTTAAGCCATTGGATACTTCTCGTGCTTTCTATTTAGCTAGGATGCAACAAGCTTCACTTGTTAACTCTACTAAGCCAGTTAAAAACCCTTCTCGGCCATTCTTTCTATCACCCATTTCTATTCCTCAGAATTCTTCCACAGCCAAACAATTTTTTTCTCCCTCCCCTAATTTTCATAAATCTTCTACTTCTTCTACAACCTTTATCATTACTCATCCCCCTACACCTACTAAAACTGACCCACCACTTCCACCTATCAAGAAACTTACCACTCAACAAATGAAAATTCGCAGAGATAAAGGCCTCTGTTATAACTGTGATGAATTCTACAGAAATGGCCACATTTACAAAACTCAACAGTTATTTATGCTTGTTGCTAATGAGGAGGACCTAAGTGATCAAAGTGATGCATCACCTGATGAACCTATGACAGATTCTCCCTCTAGTTTTGACACCACTATGGAGATTTCATTACATGCCCTGACAGGCCATTCGGTACATGACACTATTCGTATTTCGGGACATCTCAATAATCACCCTATAATGGTTTTGATCGACACGGGTAGTACTTATAGCTTCATCGATTCTCACATTTGGTGTACATATTTCACCAACAGGTCATATGCTTATGACTGTTGCAAATGGGGATAGCACCATCAGCAAAGGTATATGCAGCAACCTTCAGTGGGAAATGCAGGGGTACAATTTTTATGCTGACTTACGTGCTCTACCTCTCGGTGGTTGTGACATGGTGCTTGGGGAAGATTGGTTGCGACAACTAGGTGATGTACTCTTTAACTTTACTAAACTCATAATTTCCTTTGTATATGATGGGTGTCAAATTACATTGTGAGGAAACTCTTCTAAACCTTCTCTCAGTCTTCTCACTACTACTGCCTTTAAAAAGTTCATCAAGAGTAAAACACCATCTTTGATTGGTCAATTTTTTCACATTAATGCTACTCCAGTACATCCAATTCATAGTGAATTTTCTACTTTAATAGACTCATTTACTGATGTTTTTTCTAAGCCTACCCAACTACCACTTTCTCGTCCACTGGATCATAAAATCCCACTTAAACCTAATTCAATACCTACTTCACAAAGGCCATACAAGTGCCCTTTTATTCATAAAGCTGTAGTTGAACAGCTGGTATAAGAAATGCTTTCTACAGGGCTCATCCAAAAGAGTCATAGCCCCTTTGCATCACCGATCCTTTTGGTCAAGAAGAAAGATGGTACGTGGAGATTCTTCTTTGATTATCGTAAGCTCAATGAAATGACAGTGAAGGATAAGTTCCCTATTCCCTTAATTGATGAACTGTTAGATGAGTTGCATGGTGCTACCATTTCTACAAAAATTGATTTACTATCGGGTTACCATCAGATATTAATATACCCACCAGATATCCCGAAGACTGCATTTCGCACTCATCATGGACATTATGAGTTTCGAGTCATGCCTTTCGGCCTTACAAATGCCCCTGCAACATTCTAGGCATTGATGAATGAAGTCTTTCAGCCATTTCTTCACAAGTTTGTTCTGGTATTCTTCGACGATATTCTTGTCTACAGCTCATCTCTTGCAGATCATCTGAAGCACCTTCATCTAGTTTTTCCCTTGCTACGCCAACATTCCTTGTACGCTAACTTATCCAAATGCACTTTTGCTCAGCCTCAACTAGAGTACTTGGGACACTTGATCACTGGTAGTAGGGTAGCTGCAGATCCTGATAAGGTTGTTGATATGGTCAGTTGGCCTCAACCACAAAATTTGAAGCAACTACGAGGGTTTTTAGGACTGACCGGCTATTATCATAAATTTATCAAAAGGTATGGCAATATCTGTAAACCACTCACAGAGATGTTGAAAAATGACTCATTCATTTGGACTGATGATGTAATTGCAGCATTTTCTTCTATCAAGTCAGCCATGACTGAAGCACCAGTTTTGGCTTTACCTGATTTCAACAAAACTTTCACCTTGGAGACTGATGCATGCTCAAGAGGTGTAGGTGCTGTGCTTCTACAGGATAACAGACCCATTGCTTTTTTCATTAGTCCTTTGGGACCAAAAGCATTGGCATTATCTACATACGAGAAGGAATTCTTGGCCATTGTAATGGCAGTTCAGAAGTGGAAATACTATCTCAGTCACAGCCAAATTGTCATTAACACAGATCACCAAAGTTTGAAGTACCTGATGGAACAAAACCTCTCCTCCGCACTACAACAAAAATGGTTAGTCAAGCTAATAGGGTTCGATTATGTCATCAGGTATAAGAAGGGCCAAGACAATAAGGTTGCTGATGCACTTTCCGGGTTGCCCCATGCTTCTTATTCTGCTTTGTCTGTATCTCAACCCCAATGGACTACTGATATTATATCTAGCTATGATTCAGATAATGTGGCACAACAGCTCATTCAGAAGCTACTTATCTCTCCAACACTACATCATTATACTTACCAACAAGACATATTGAGGTTCAAAAAGAGGTTATATATTGGGTCAGGTAATGACATTCGATCCTTTATTCTACATTTTGTCAACTCCTCTGCAGTGGGTGGCCATTCTGGCATTTTAGGTACTTACAACAGAGCAAAAGCACATTTCTTTTGGCCTCGCATGAAGAAAGACATCATCCAGTTTGTCTCCACCTGCGACATCTGCCAATGCAACAAAGGCGAACAATCTTTTCCTGGAGGTCTTCTACAACTTCTTCCAATTCCTGATACATCTTAGAAGGACATCTCTTTGGATTTCATTGAAGGTTTGCCAATGTCCTTTCGAAAAAATGTCATTTTGGTAGTAGTAGATCGCCTAACCAAGTATAGCCATTTTATCCCACTTAGCCACCCCTTCACTGCCATCACAGTTGCTAAGGAATTTCTCTCCAATATTTTTAAACTGCATGGTTTACCTACTACTATTATCAGTGACAGAGACAAAATTTTCATAAGTCAGTTCTGGCAAGCCTTGTTTAAATCTCTAGGTACTACACTGAAACTGAGCTCATCTTACCATCCTCAGACTGATGGTCAAACTGAAAGAACAAACGCATGTGTAGAACAGTATTTACGATACATGACAGGTTCACAGACTAAGCATTGGGTTCAGTGGTTGGCCTTAGCAGAATATTGGTTTAACACCAATTATCATACCAGCCTCAAAATGTCTCCTTTTCAAGCATTATATGGGTACCAACCTCCCCATTTGGTATTTCCAATTCCTACTCCTTCTTCTGTGGCTACTGTTAAGGATTACTTACAGGAGAGGGATATTATGCTTCAAATGCTCAAGATGATCTCTCTAAAGCTCAGAGCAGAATGAAGTTTTTCGCCGACAAAAAAAGGTCAGACAGGGAATTTGCAGTGGGTGATATGGTGTTTCTGAAACTTCAACCCTATCGACAGACTTCAGTTGCTATTAGGAAGAACTTCAAGCTCTCTTCCAAATATTTTGGGCCATTTGAAGTTCTTCAGCGCATTGGTGTTGTTGCTTACAAGTTAAAGCTGCCAGTGGGTTCTCGCATACATCCTATATTTCATGTCTCACAACTAAAGAAGAAGATTGGTCTTACTACAGCAACATTGCCTCAACTACCACTAGTTTATCACAATGGACATTATGTTATTGAACCAGAGGCTCTCCTACATCGCAGACTTACACTCCGTGGTGGCTTGTCAGTACCTCAGGTCTTGATCCAGTGGTCTAACTCCACCCCTGAAGATGCAACATGGGAGGACACATCACATATACAAGCTCAATTCCCAGATTTCATCTTTGAGGACAAGGATGCTTAAATGGGGGAGGTAATGTCATGTACTCCTCAGCGTATTTGGCCTGTGAATTGGGTTACATAGACTAATATTTGCTTTTAGACTTTGTATTACTGTTGGGCTTAGTTTGTTAGAATAAGAATGAGTAGTTATGTTATTTCCTAGAGTTATGAGTCTGTAATTGATGTAATCCTAGCTGTAGGATTAAATCATCCAGGAGTGGGTGTTTAAAGACCAATGATTGTGTAAGAAAGAAACCAATAAATGAAAAACCCTATTTTCCTTTGGGAGATAAACCAGGCTCTAGTTTCAGAGAGAAGGTAGCTTGCTACCAAGTAATTCATTCATCTCTTGCACTAGTTCAGTACACATTTCTCATATAGCAATGGCCCGAGGACAGTTGAATAAAAGGTGATGGACAGATTCTGGAGAGTTATTGCAGTTGGGACATAGGTTGGTGGTGGTGATGTTTATTTAATAAAATGTCAGGAAGGTGGGTATCGCTTTTTGGTTGTTTTTCCACAAGAAAATTTTGATTTTTGATGGGCAGTTAAGCTGCCAAACTTTTTTGATGTGGGTGCTAGCTGGTGTTGGCGGTGGTGGATGCTTTTGATGGAGGTTGGTGTTGCTGGGTACTAGATGATTAGATGATGATGGTATTTCCCGATTTGGTTGAGTATTTTGTATTGGGTGTGGAGTTTCTAGCTCCATCTTTGGGATGTGAATGCTTTGTATTTGTTGTGCTATTTGTAGCGGGAAATGTTGGGTGTGGAGTTTCTAGCTCCAGCTTTGAGATTATAGGTTCATGAGTGAGTTCACCAGATTTCTTTCTATGGTTGTTTGGGTTTGTGGTTGTAGATGAGGTGGTATCGAGGGCGTCAATGATTGTTGATAGTCCATCACCAATACGAATAGCAATGTTGTTTAGGACTAGAGGGGAGACACTTACTATTTTTCCAAAATGAGCTTGACGCCTGCAGTTTTTTTGGGGTAAAAACTGATTCTACTGTTTTTGGTAAATTTGGTTGTGTTGATGAGAAACGAATTCAAACCCTAAACAAATGCACTGCACGGGAGTACTTTTAGATTCGAGAGATAAATCTGTAATACTTTGGCGTAAACCAAGAAATGGCCATTCCAGATTCAATTCGGTCACAAAGTGAATGAGAAGGGTTGATCTTAGGGAGGGAAGCAAAGAAGGTGTTTGAGATCAAAATGTTGAATTATGAAGGTGTGGCTGTTTTATGACTTGTATCAGAATGTGGAAAATGTAAGTTATCAGTTCTTGGTGTTTTCTGGATACTTGTGTTGATAACACTTGTGTTCTCGAAAATAGGTTAAAAACCTATTTATACAAGTCATTGAGAATACCCCTGATCTCATAGGAAGTGGGGGCAGTTAAGTAGTGGAGAAGTTGGGTTGTGTAAACAGTGGTGATCACCATGTTTCCATTACGAGGGAAAACTGGGGACACTTTCACCCACTACTCCCATTGATGTTAACCGTCCGTCCTTTCCTGACACATTCTCGTAATGGGCACGTTGCACGCCGCACGCTATAAACTGGAAGACCAATACCCAAGTGAGCATTCCCCAGTTTGTGACATGTTTGATGTCTCGAGTAAATGGGTGAAGTCGTGAGACTCGCCGCTAAAAGCAGCACATAGTGCTTTTAGGTCAAATAACAAGATTATTTGTGAAATCAATATTTATAAAACATCGCTTATAATCGATGTATATAAAGCATCGCTTTTAAACAAGCAGCTAAAAATAATTGATGTGCAGGAAACATCGTTGTTTTAGAGCTCGTTCAAATTAGTCGCGAATTGAACGTCTTAAAAAAGTTGCGTGACCGGCCAACTTTGGGCGATCGTTTGAGAACCCTATAGGTGAGCTACCACTTGGTCGATCGCTTCCTGTGGAGGAGGGGTGGCCGATGATCACAGCGTTACCCTGTTGGCCTCCTGAAAATAAATCTAAACCATCCGACTAGGCTAGCGAAGTTGGATAGACAAGATGATTTGCGGCAGTTGAGTACTGCCATTGGATTATGCAAACAGCACGACCAGCCTCTTTTGGGTGATCGTTCGGAGGCCATATGAGCAAGCCGTGTCTTGGCCGATCGCTCCTAATGGAAGAGGGGTGGCCGGTGATCACAGTGCCACGCTGTTGTCCATCTAGAATCCGATCTAAGTTGTTCGACCAAGCTGGCGAAGATGGACGGGCACGATCGATTTGCGGCAGTTGCATAACGCCGCTGACTTAATTTAGGGTTTAAAGAGCGCGCGATCGCCCTACTTTGGGCAAACGGTTTGACGCGCTCTTGGATTACTATGTGTAGTTCGATCAACCAGGTATGGAGCTGGGTCGCTGGTCAATACGTCAGCACCTCTTTGATCATTCGAAGGAATATCTAACTTGTCCAACTAGGCTAGCTAAGTTGGGCGGTCGTGATGTTTTTGAGGCCGTTTTTGCCGGTCTTAGCTCGTTTGAGGCCGTTTTTGCCGGTGGTCATCATGATGATCGCCTAGTTCTGCTAGGAGTAGGCTAGGTTTTTCTAATTGCGTGGCCAAATTGTGTGGCCATGATCGTTTTTTAAGACTGACATGGACAGTCTAGATTTTCCTTAAGGAATTTAAAACGCGTCGATCGAGCTAACTTTAAAAGTGTGTCGACACGCCGATCTCTTTGTCAGAGAGTGGTGTAGCCTACGTGTGTTTTTCATGCAAGTCTCAATATTGACACTTTGGGAGATTCATGCTACTCTGCTGCGAGTGAACATTAACTGTCATGTCAATAGCACGTAAATGTGGCATTGTTGCGGGGTAAGCAATAGATTGTGATAGACGGAAAACAAATTTAATGAGAAAGATGATAGATGTTACCCGGCAGGTTTTAGTTGAATCCAGAAGAAGGATTGCACGGCTGTCTGTTAGCATGTTGCCGATCGAACAATGAGGTGCAAATGTGGCAGTCGTGGGACCGGCCGATCCCAATTAAGTGAAGCCCCTCCTCCACTCGAATTCCAATAGCCAGCAGCAACGGGAAGAGCAATACGACTAGGGTTTCCATACGGACGAACGGCTTCCAATTCCCTACGGGTCTTCTATCGAAAAGGGGACTCTTCCCTTCTTGGATTTGGCAAGCATGTTTAGTATAAAAAGGGACGTCACCCCCCCTTTGCTTCCCATCTATACTTCTGTGTCTACCCCCTTCGTCCATTGCTGCCAATAGTTTAGTTACCGGGCGTGTTATCACCAGCAGGAGGTAAGCACGTCTTGCTTCCGTTGTTGCCCCTTTTTTTTTTTGATCTCGTTACAGGTTTGATGCCTTCTAACAACTCCAGTTCTCGACATTGGAGGTTGCATTAGCAAGGTGCGTTGATCGAGAGTCGATTAACAGGAGCGACGACAGCGATTCGGCATTCAGGTACGTACTTTGATGCCTCCCTTTCTCTCTTTTTTTATGAATTCTTGCATGGGCTGCTTTAGTAGTTTCGAAATTCCATTCAATTCTGAGTTAGTCATTTTCGTTGATAGCGTTGGAGTGAGCACCAGCAGCATTGGTAACGGAGTGATCAGCGGGAATTATGAGACTTAGCAGCGAGACCAGCAGTTCGAGGTGAGTGTTGCTGCTCTCTCTTTGTAAAAACCTAACTTTTGGTTTTGGCTGTGGGTATACTACCCGCGGCAAAAAAAATTGAGCGGGTGAAGACCCTATTCGACCCGGCTGTGGGCGTAAGTCCCCAGTCCTCTTGGTTGTGAACGTGACATATTGCGGCTAAGAGAAACCCCTCCAGTAGAAAATTTTGTTGTTAGCACATTTAGCTCCATGTATCCTCATGTGAACTCGAACATTGGTGACTATAACAAATTTTGATAAAACTTGTATGTATGGTTCTTCTCGAAGTAGTAACCCTTCCTTATTTTGTTCATTGTAGTTATTTGAAAGTGAACGTAAGGAATTCTCGTTAAGATGTCACCTGGAAATATTTCTGCCGCTAAGATGAGAAGTGCTAGCAATTCCAAAGATATGCCAAACATAGATGATGAGCTCTTTGTTGTGCCTTATCCGAACATTAGAACTCAGCCTGGTCATAAGATAACCTTCCTTACAGGTTAAGAGAATGAAGAGGCAGCTCCGTCAGTTTCTCCAGTGCGTGTGATGAGGTTCTGTCTCCATAAGAAAGAGTATCCAGCTTCTCCTATTGATTTCAAAATTTTCCATAATCCACTGCGCTCTTATGAAGGATGGATGAGGCATATGTTGGGCAGTGAGCGTATCAGAAATAACCTGACTAAAGCACAAGTTTTTGAAGCTGTCATGGCGTCCGCAACACTTCGTATTAGGAAAGATGTTGCGGGTTTGATCACTTTCATTTCTCGATGGTGTCTTTCCACGCACACAGCTATATGTAGATGGGGAGAAATGACCATCACTTTAGAAAGTGTAGCAGTTCTGCTGAGTCTTCCAGTTGCGGGGAATCTTGATTTTGAGTTGTCTGCTAAAGAAGAAGTGATGTTCGCCACTCTAGTGAATAAGGCGGAGGGATATGATCAGAAGAAAAATGATGAAAAATGCTTTTATACTTGGTGGGTGTCTGAATGGTTTCCCACGAAACCAAGAGTAGGCCAAGTGTTGGATGATATACTCAGTGTTGCTGCGTTTTTATCCTTGTGGCTGTCCAGAGACGTTTTTGATGATGGCTCTGGTAAGAAGACTATAAGACGGAAGCTCGTTATGTTTGCTATTAAGCTGGCGAAAGGCGTAGTCCTCCCCCTAGGCAGCTTGTTCCTTGGGTCTTTGTACTCTCATCTGGATTCTATGGCAGCGGACATGTATGCTTCCAACGGATATATGAAGGTGGAGTCGCATCTCCACATTGCTTTTCTCCAAGCATGCTTATGGGAGCACTTTAAATGTTATGCTCCTGTCCCTGCAGCTTCGTTCTCCAGTTTATATGGAGGTTCAAGAATACTCCGTTGGCAGAAGAGGCGCCCAAAGCCTGGGTTAAAGCTTATCGATTTTTTCGACAGCGTGCATGCCATAGATTTTCGTCCGTGGGCACCGGTTCATTCTTATGTAGTTCAGCCAAAAACCTTTGCCGCCGATCCTGATATAGTGTTGCACACTAATGGAGAGGATATGAGTTTTGAAGAGATCATATTTATGCGAAGCTACACGCCGGGATATATTCCGTCTTTCTTTAATAAATCCTTTACTGTAGTTCCGTATAACATTGACAGGGCTGCCCGTCATATGGGATTTGATCAGGGTGTCCCGTTTTGTCGCCCGCCCATGCTTTCAGCGAAGCTTTTGCCATCTGTTTTTGATGCTAGCCTCTTCGCCACAAAGATGAGCCTTCCATTTTTGCTCCAAGATAGAAAACCATTGGCGACTGATAAGTACAAGGAATTCTGGAGAGAATAACTCTTATCTTTTCAGAAATTCGTGGAAGAAATTGTGACAGTTCCGCACGACAATCCTTCTTCTGAGATTTTGAAACGACATAAGCTGTTGAAGCCACTTCCTTCGGGCAAATGGACTAGGGCCAGTCCCCAGGAGAAAGAGGCGAGGTCCAAGATGCGTGCAGGCGGCATTCGAAAGACTTTAACAGCTCCGGTAATTTTTAATTATTCCAATATGCAGGTACATACATGATTTCTCTTAACCAGTCGATTGTAATCATTTTGAGCCAGCCTCATTAAACATCTTCCTCCTTTTAAAAATCAGGGTTTCGGGAATGTGAATGCTTTTGCTAGACTCGCACGCAGCTACAACACAGCGCCTTCAGAAGAGAAATCCAGTGATACCGAATCTCTCGAAGAGGAAGCTGAGGACAAAGAAGATTCAGGCTCTGACGACGATGAAGGAAGCACTCCTAAGCGTAGTAGAGAGTCTGATCATTCTAGCGAGCCGGAAGATGAGCTGGTACGTCTTTTGTACATTTTTTGAAAATAATTCATCCCTTGATGTGAAACAAACATTAATCAATGATATTGCAGAATGAAACCGTAACGGAAAACAATCTTGAGGTAGAGATGGATGATGATGCAGGGAACATTGCTGCCCCTCCTGATGAGAATGGAGACGCTGGGTCCATGGCTGTAGATGTGGCTGCTTCCAAGGAACCTTTCGGAAATGATACGGCATTAGTTGTGCATTCTGTTGCTGGAGCCATTTTTGACCCCCCTCTTGAAACCCCTTTCATCGACCATGTGTTGGTTGGAGGATTTAGCATGCCGGCTAAGTATGCGGAGTTGTATACCAAGATATGGAAGAAACATGGTCACATTGCAGCTTTTTATAAGATTAAGAGTCGTTTTGCATTAGTCAAACGCGTCGAAGAAGCTCTATCTTCCATTCATGACATGTGCAGCGCGACTGGGTGCGCTGTTTCTGAGGAAGTAGTTCAAAACTGGGAGTTCCACCGAGATATGTTTGTGAACTTTGAGTTTAACGCCTCCTAGTTCTGTGAAGGATTTTCTAAAATCCAAAAGCTGCAAACCGAAATGGCTGAAGTTCCTTCCACGGATTTTATTAACCAACAGGAGGCAGAAGTTGAGAAGTTATCCCAGGAGTTGAAGTTGAAGCAGACAGCTCTCCAAAATATGAAGGATGCTTTCGCCAAGAAGAATGAGCCATTGTTGGACGATTTCCCTTGAATACTTTATGCCTTCTCTTTTATTCTTTCATTTTAGGTGTCTTTGAGTGACGTGAGGAATTCCTTTCATGGTTTGATTTTCTGCTTTTGAACTAGCAAGTGATTGCTTTTTATGAAAATGTTTGAATTTGTTTTTTGGGATAATTCATGATTAGTTTTCTGAAAGGAATTATGCTTGGGTCGACTAATCAGACTGAAATTCTAATTTTTGAATGCAAGTAATGCAACCTAGAGAAATTGTGCATGTTACATGAAAATTGCAAACATTACACGAAAAAGGAAACATGTAGAAGAAAATATAATATGGAGATTGAGAACGATATTGACTTCATTCTTAAGATGGGATGCGTGCGTCGAGTCCCCAGCAAATTTCCAAGAGATCCTTCGTGCAAATAATCGTTTAACGAAACTTACTTGTTGACGAGGTTCCAACAAACGAAACTGGGCTCTCCCGGATAATTGCTTAAAATCCAAGTCGTGATCCAAGTTGTTGCAACACGCCTCTAAAAAGTCCCCAGTTGATTTGATCTCTTCCGTGAAACTACACATGTCAACTTGTGGAGAAAGGGAAGATTTCTAGTTCATAGACGCAACTCCCTGAATTAATTTTCTCCTGTACAATGCGTTTCAGGCCGTTACATTCACTGGTAGGGTGATGGATGAACCTGTGGTAATGGCAATATCTCAGATCTATCATCTCCCGATCAGTTGGCGGACGCCATACAAGAGGTAGTTGAACTACCCCGTCTTGCACCCAAACTTCTAGTAACTCCAGAACCTTCCTCATTGGAAATGGGAAGGGCCGGTATCCTGAGTCTGGTTTCTCTCGTGTTAGCAGTTGTTGTCGAGACAAATCTTGTGGGCTTCGGTAAGAAGATCGTTTTAAGAGCGGAGTTGAGACGTGAGTGTGCATTGACATAGAGGCAGACCGTTTAGCTTGGCGGTTTTGCTGAAGTATAACTTCTTTCGAGGACCCTGCATCGGTGACAATAGCACTATGATGTGGTTGAATTGAGTACCGTTCATTTGTGCAGTTATTGTCTTCATAGAGGCCTTGGTAAATTTCCCCTTCTTCAGGCGTTTTTCTATTTGGTAGAGTCAGAGCGGTCGTGGTTGTGGATTGTTGCACAACTCTCTGAACTTCTGCGAGGGTCTTGAGATACAGATTTTCCAGCACAGCTTCATAAGCCGGTTCCTTACCCTTATCCTGCAGGTATTGTGACACTCCTGGCGAGTCCCTTCCCCTACGAAACTGTTGCGGCTTTTGTTGGCTGGATTTTGTTGATTGTTTCCTTTCTGTTCATGTCCGACGTGGCTATGTATTCTGTCTGCATCGTTGTTGGCAGGGGCGCAAACTTCAGGTAAAGATTCAACATATTTTGCGTTGTCTTTAACATCGATGGTGTTCTCCAGATAAATGCTTGCTGACTCCTTCCACAACCGGTTTGCTATACTCCTTAAGAGACAGAGTGTCTCGTTTTGCTGTTCGGCGATATCATCTTGATTTGTGAGGACATCTTCTAATATCCTATCCATTCCTTCTATGGTGATTGGATTTCGATCATCTGCAACCTTCAGAGAATTTGGCTGGTGGGGATACATCACGGAGCGGAAGTTGGGATTGGTGATTGAAATGAAATCGAATTAATGGATGAGTTTAGAATTAAGATCTACCCGTACTAGATTTAAGAAAATCGAAATGAAGATTGAAATTGATTTCTTGCAACCGAGAGATTAATCTCCCACTGTGGTCGCCAGTTGTTTTAGGGTAAAAACTAATTCTGCTGTTTTTGGTAAATTTGGGTGTGTTGATGAGAAACGAATTCAAACCTTAAACAAATGCACTGCACGAGAGTACTTTTAGATTCGAGAGATCAATCTGTAAGACTCTGGCCTAAACCAAGAAATGGCCATTCCAGATTCAATTCGGTCACAAAGTGAAGGAGAAGGTTTGATCTTAGGGAGGGAAGCGAAGAAGGTATTTGAGATCAAAATGTTGAATTATGAAGGTGTGGCTGTTTTATGACTTGTATCATAATGTGGAACTGGCTCGCAGAATGTAAGTTATCAGTTCTTGGTGTTTTCTGGATACTTGTGTTGATAACACTAGTGTTCTCGGAAATAGGTTAAAAAACCTATTTATACAGGTCATTGAGCGCACCCTTGATCTCATAGGAAGTGGGGGCAGTTAAGTAGTGGGGTTGTGTAAAAAGTGATGATCACCACGTTTCCATTACGAGGGAAAACTGGGCACACTTTCACCCACTACTCCCATTGTTGTTAACCGTCCATCCTTTCCTAACACTTTCTTGTAATGGGCGCGTTGCACGCCGCACGTTGTAAACCTACAGACCAATACCCCAGTGAGCATCCCCCAGTTTGTGACATGTTTAATGTCTCGAGTAAATGGGTGAAGTCGTGAGACTCGCCACTAAAAGCAGCACATAGTGCTTTTAATCGATGTATAAAACATCGCTTATAATCGATGTATATAAAGCATCGCTTTTAAACAAGCATCTGAAAATAATCGATCTGCAAGAAACATCGTTGTTTTAGAGCTCGTTAAAATTAGTAATGAATTGAACGTCTTAAAAAAGTAGCGTGACCGGCCACCTTTGGGCGATCGTTTGAGAACCCTATGGGTGAGCTACCACTTGGTCGATCGCTTCATGTGGAGGAGGGGTGGCCGATGATCACAGCGTTACCCTGTTGTCCTCCTGAAAATAAATCTAAACCATCCGACTAGGCTAGCGAAGTTGGTTGGACGAGATGATTTGCGGCAGTTGCGTACTGCCATTGGATTATGCAAACAGCATGACCAGCCTCTTTTGGGTGATCGTTCGGAGGCCATATGATCAAGCCGTGGCTTGGCCGATTGCTCCTCATGGAAGAGGGGTGGCTGGTGATCACAGTGCCACGCTGTTGTCCATCTAGAATCCGATCTAAGTTGTTCGACCAAGCTGGCGAAGATGGACGAACACGATCGACTTGCGGCAGTTGCATAACGCCGCTGACTTAATTTAGGGTTAAAAGAGCGCGCGATCGCCCTACTTTGGGCAAACGGTTTGACGCACTCTTTGATTACTATGTGTAGTTCGATCAACCAGGTATGGAGCTGGGTCGCCAGTGAAAGCGTCAGCACCTCTTTGATCATTCGAAGGAATATCTAAGCCGTCCAACTAGGCTAGCTAAGTTGGGCGGTCGTGATGTTTTTGAGGCCGTTTTTGCCGGTCTTAGCTCATTTGAGCTCTTTTTTATACAGCGCGATCACCCATGTTCTGCCTAACATTTGAGGGTGTTGCGGGTAAACTACATGGATTCCGACCGATTGGGATGTTAGTGGGCCCGCCGATGGTTATCATGACGATCGCCTAGTTCTGCTAGGAGTAGGCTAGGCTTGTTGAATTGCGTGGCCAAATTGTGTGGCTGTGATCGCTTTTTAAGACTGACATGGACAGTCTAGATTTTCCTTAAGGAATTTAAAACGCATCGATCGAGATAACTTTAAAAGTGTGCCGACACGCCGATCTCTTTGTCAGAGAGTGGTGTAGCCTACGTGAGTGTTTTTCGTGTTGACACTTTGGGAGATTCATGCTACTCTGCTGCGAGTGAACATTAACCGTCATGTCATGCCAATATTGAGAGTTCGGCTGGGAACATAGCATAGGAAAATACCAGGCAGGTCAATGCATTAGTGAATAATGCCAATGGAAAATAAAATTCATAGAATATTTGGGGTTGCTGCTGTAGGCACCATTCTGAGTGAATTATATATATATAAATACAAATGTATTGAATTGCTCAATACATCTATGAGCAAAGAGGTTTATGCACTCATTACTTTCAAATGGCTTTTATTCCTTTGCAGGATGACAGCGCATTAAATACAGGGTTTTACAATTTTAGCCCTAAACTGAAAACCACCATCAACAGCAGTGGTGGTTGCTTATGTGGGAATATGGATTTATTGTTCAGGTACTTTGAGCTTCTCATGTTGCTCCAGACGTTTTGTTATTGTTGCTCATGGATTTGCTGGACACGTCTGGCTAGTAGTGTCATGTTATGTTGCTTGCTTGCTCTGATTCCAAGTCCACCATCCTTCTTTGATTCGGTGAGTTTAGTCCAACCAACTAGGTGCATCTTTTTTGTGTCTTTGTCATGACCCCAAAAGAAGTTGCGGGTAATTCTGTCCATTTTTTGTGTACATGTACAGGAAACACCTGAGTTTGCATCAGGTGATTGGTCGTAGGTGTTAGTGAAGTTTGGATTAGAACTAGCCTTTCTACTTGGTTAAACACTTAGACATCCAGCCTTTTGCCTTTCTTTCCAGCCATTGTAGTAATTGGTTGAAAACGTGGGATGTATTTCGGCCTTGTCTAAATTGGCATTTGTGGATGCAAGAACCACAAATGTTGTATTCTGAATCCCCTATTTGTGTTTTTAGTAATAGCTTTTTCCATTAGTGGAAGCGGAGCATAGTCTGAAACAATCCTGGTAGGTGTTGGACTAGTGCATGAGGGTGTAAGTTCAACCAGGTTTGTGTTCCAAGACTTCTATCTCGCCTTTCTAAAACTGCATCATCTCCCAATTGGTTGTTTGACCATGTGAATGGTTCCCCTTGAAAGCCTAGGTCAATGAATCTATTTTCATTACTCACATTATTGAGGTGTTCAGCTTGAGAAGAAGATACATGTCTCCCTTCTTTCTTTTCTAGTTGTGAGATCACTTCATTAAAGTCTCCTATTATGAGCCATGGTAGGTTGGTGGGGTGCAACATTTGGTTCAGATTTTCCCAAAAATTCTTTCTAAATGATGTTTGTGGTGGGCCATACATCCCAGTAAACAGCCAGGGTTGTTGTTGATCAGGGGAGTAATGTACACATGCATAACATTTTGATTAGAAACTAACAATTGGACAGTGAGGTGGGATGTCCACATCAAGCAGGGGCCACCCCTATGGCCATTACATGGAGTAGGAAAGCAGTTAAGCTAAATACGACATGTAAGACATCGCTAAGTACGACATGTAATATTCATAAGATAAAATTTCCGGGAAAAAAAACCCAGTAAATTAGGGTGAAAACGGCGTGTATACTCATGCAGTTTTGACATTGTCAAGGGGTTGTGGGCACCTTAACAGTTCCAAGCAAGGCAATTCATTTTTCCTGTGAGTGTTGGACTATGCCAACACTTCGCTTTCCTTTTGGTGGAACATGAGTTTCAATCTCACCATCAATAGAAAGTTATCATGCTGGTTTGACAGTTGGTTTGGTGTAGGTATATGGTGTGGGGTGGGTGGTTGTTCAGCTGGTGGTTGCTGTGGTGGTGGGTTTGGTTTTGAGGTTGGGGCTGAGGCTGATTGATGTGGTGTTTGGGTAGCCGTGTTGTTGTTTTTTCTTGATTTTCTGGCATGGGTGGTCGGTACTTCAAAGCCTTGGTTTTTAGCTTTAGTATATTGGGGTTGTAAGTTGGCCAGAGACATGAACTTTCTGGTTTTTGCCGGTGTGGGTGCTGCTGCAAAGTTTGGTGTTGGAGGGATGACAAGATGAGCTAGGAACTTCCTTGGTTTCCTGTATGTTCTCCTCTTATGTGTCTTCATTGGTGGTGTTGGTGTAGCAATAAGATCTGGGTGAGCATTGTGTGTAACCATGACCTCTAGTTTGCCATTGACATTCTTGACCGTCAATGTGACCTCAGCATCATGTGCTTGTATAAAGTAGAGATAATTTATGAGTAATGTGGTGTGAAGAAATTTACTAATTGGGCTTTCTTTGTCCCAAAGGATTAAAGTGCATTTTAGAAGGGATTGGTTGTTGGGTCTGTTGATGCTGTACTTGTTTTTTTCCCTTTCTTTGGGTTTGGTGTCACACGTTCCTCTCGCATGATGTGACTGTGGATAGGGATGGTGAAGCTGATGGTCTCTACATTGGGCAGAGGTAAGGTGTCAAAGTGGGTTCCAGCAAATCGAACATTCCATGCAGAGACAGTAGGGGTCCCAGTTGCGCAAGTTTTATTGTTTTGTATTGGCGGCTGCTGTTGTTGATATTAATGTTTGCTTGTTGCAGTGCGGATGGGGTCCGCTTGAGTCCTTGTTGAGTCATGGATTCAGCTAGTTGAGTCGGAACTTATCTAGAGCGGTTCAACTCAGTAACCCTAAAACCTTTGTCTGTGCCTTTGATGTTGCCGTTGTTGGGGGATTTATTGGTGTTGATTAAGCTTTCTCCATGGTGGGTTGAGAAAGATTGCTGGTTGGAGGAGGAAGTACCTGAAGCATGTTGTTAGGGTTGTAGCTGCTGGAGAATCCGTTGTTGTGTGGATTTTGGTTGTGCAGCTTTCATTCTCGCATTTAATTTCCAGTATGGGAAGCCGAGAAACTTATCATCATTTTTTGCATGCTCAAGACTAGCAAAGTTAGGACAATATTTGAGGACATATCCGGGAAATACACACATGTAACAAATTAAGGGTAGATTCTAATAAGAAAACTGAGTACACTGTCTATTTGCTACTTCAAAAAGGATTCCGGGACGAAAAGGTTTTTCCAAGTCAATCATAATCCGAGCTCTTGGTGGATTTTTCTGTAGTTTTAGGCTAATGATAGTCGCAGTATCTGATTTTCAACAAGTTCATGAATGGTTTTTTCATACACAAAATACATAAGGAGATTGATAAATTGCATCAAAAACGGAGCAAACTTAAAACATACTTATAGGTTTGCAATATAAATATTCCAATCTTCAAATAGAACCATATTACCTGTATTCCATGGTTGGTGATCAAAGATAGTTGTTTTTGTCTTCCTCGTGCTTCATGATTAGGGGTGTGCAACGGACGACGGATGCGGATTAGGGGTCACCCGCGTCCAATCCGTCAAAGTTGCGGATTTGTAAAATCCAACTGTGTCCGGCCCAATCGCCTGCGGATTTGACATCCGCGGATCTACGGATGATACGGACCGAATGCGGATTAACCGCGGATTTAGTCAAAAGAAAAAAAAATACATGAATTTTCTGCAAACTCCTGCATTAACTTGGGCCATTAATTTTTACCTTCCCCGTCAAAACTCTCTTCTTCTCTTATTCAGTCCGAGCAGATTACCATGAATGATGGTTGTTGGAGATTAAAGATTTTTATGATGTTAATTTATGGACATGAATGGTAGAAATCAAAGAAGGATATATCACTGAGAAGGGTCGTGTGGTTCAGAAGACTTGTTATAAAGGTCTTATTAATTGAGTCATATTAAAGAGATCTAGGCTAGTTTAAAGAGATCTCTCTAATGATGGTACTTCATTAGTATCCAATTGATGTGTATCTATTTGCTATATTTTACGGGAACCAGTTCAAGCAATAAAACAGGGACGAATTGATTCTAATGCCGTTGATTTTGGTTGTTGAATGGTTTAGATGTTAATTTGCAGAGAAGGAATTTGCAGGGAAAGAATGGGCAAACAAATTCAGCAGCAAAACCGTTTTCACTATCACCAGTTTCACGCACACAAAGTGTTTGTAGAAAGTCTTGAACCACATGTTCTCTGAGTTTGCAGAAGTTAATTGGTCACCATGAATTTAATTGATTAACCGCGGGTGCGGGTGAATCCGCGGATTTCACAGTCCAATCCCAACCAAACCGTTAAAACTGCGGATTTGAGAATCCCTCCCGTGTCCGACCCATAGATCTTGCGGATTGAGTTTCACCCACAATTTTACGGACGGATACGGATGAAATCCGCGGTTCCGGACATTTTGCTCACCCCTATTCATGATAGTTGCAGACCATCAGAGTTTGGCGAAGATTCAATATGTTCAAAACGAAAAAAGAAAAGAAGAATGGGTTGGGCCTGAGCCTAGTTTTCCAAATGAAAAACAAAAACGAAAGCAACACTTTTGACCTGGCCTGGTCCAGCTTCTTGAAACCCTAGCTTAAATAGCGAGGAGAACTTCTTTACCTCCTCCTCTTTTTCACCTTGAGGCTTTTGGAAGAACAGACAGAGAGCAAACGAAACCGGCGACGCGGAATTTGGAAGGATGGTTCATTTTGCTGTTTACAGGAACTGTAAGCGTTCTCTCTATACTGAATGACATTCTTTTTGATCGAGATAGCTTCTAGAGACCACTGCTGTGATTTTATTTCTACGATGTGTTTATTATCTTTATTAGCAGTTCAATACATGTTAGTAATCGAAGATATTTTGTTCATGAATATTTTTTGATTCATTACTTCCATTTACTGTCTATAGTAAGTCACTATTTGTCAATGGTTTTAGGCTAAACATTTCATTTAATAGTTGGGATTAGTTATATTAGGGTTTAAATGAATAGATTTGACCTCTGTTTACGTTGTTTTGATTTGTAAACGTATGATCTAGTTTTATTTCAGTTATTTGTTTACGATGGAGCTGTGTCCTGATATTTTTTTACAGTTGTCAATATTAAATGCTTTTGATGGTCTTCAGACGGGAAGACTTTCAAGAAGCCACGTCGTCCGTATGAGAAGGAGCGTTTGGATGCTGAGTTGAAGCTTGTTGGTGAGTATGGCCTCAGGTGTAAGAGAGAGCTTTGGAGAGTTCAGTATGCTCTGAGCCGCATCCGTAATGCAGCTAGAATGCTTCTCACTCTTGATGAGAAGAATTCACGCCGTATCTTTGAGGGTGAAGCCCTTCTTCGCAGGATGAACAGGTATGGTCTTTTGGATGAGAGCCAGAACAAACTTGATTACGTCTTGGCCTTGACTGTTGAGAACTTTCTTGAGCGCCGTCTCCAGACACTCGTCTTCAAGTCGGGTATGGCAAAATCCATTCACCACGCCCGTGTCCTCATTAGGCAGAGGCACATCAGGTATACATCAATATACACCCTTCATTCCATTTTTTTTTTATTCAATGGCATTCGTTACAAATACACATGCTGTAGTGCATTATGTTGTATTTACAACCTTGTTGTGTCATTTGATTGTTTGTTCTATGAATTTAGTAGACGCATCATGCATACTGCAATTTCACTGTTTCTCATCTATTTTGATTTCCTTTATTTTCACCAACTTGTGAGTCTTGATTGTATGTGTTTATGTTTTTCTTCACAATTTCAGAGTTTAGTTGGTCAACTTTAAAAAGAATTTAATAGATGTACGTCGGTTATCTTTTCACCAATAGACAAGAGTATCTAAAGGGAAACCAGTTAGTTGCTAGGCTTTTACTCTTGTAACATGTATCCATGTCACCACTCAAAGCAGTGAACCCTGAACCCATTTGATCTGACACGTCGAACCAAATATTGCTGCATGAAAAGCATCATTAGGTTCTTTTATACATCTGCACTCACCCTCTTTTAAAGGTGTCTTTCGATTGGTTTGGTGAGTTACAGGTCAGATATATTCAAATGAAGAAGTGTTTACCCATCTCATTTTACCATGTCGACATTTTATTAATGCAAAATCTATCATTTTCAGGGTTGGAAGACAGGTGGTGAACATCCCATCTTTTATGGTGAGAGTCGACTCACAGAAGCACATTGATTTCTCACTCACCAGTCCCCTCGGAGGTGGACGACCGGGAAGAGTTAAGAGAAGGAACCAGAAGGCAGCTGCCAAGAAGGCTGCTGGAGGAGACGGAGACGAGGAGGATGAAGATTAAGTTCTGATGGAGGCTGTCTCCGACTTTTTGTTTGTGTTGTAGTTGCAGATGTTGGGCATGTTATGGAAGATTTTTGGTTTTGTTTTTGGATTCATTGTTTAGTTTCATGATCAATAGAGAACATGAGTTACAAGGAAGTGGCAGTTCTGTTGACGGCCCTTATTTCATTCTGACAAGATTGAAATATTGGACTTCAGTCCTGTATTGGAACTGGTTTACATTCATAAGTTACATTTTATCTACAGAAAGAACTGAAAAATGATAATTCGGCACCATAGCTGTTTCAGATAACGCTGTTTCCTTGAATCAGCTGTCTGGTTATTCATCCTATTATGAAACCTAAAACCCAAAATGTTTTTTGCACGTCTTCAAGATCTTTGGTGCTGTTGTGATTCAACAACAAGGATTCAGTAATTGCAACCACAATAACCTTCTAAGGAAAGCCTAATAGGGAGTATTTCTTGAGGGAAGATCCATAGACACTCTTATATAAACTCTCAGATGGACACTATCATACATGATTTGCGTCATTTTCTCCGCAAAACCCTAAGGACATTGAATTTGAGTATAATATTTAGATGATACATTCCTCTTATAAGACTTTACATGATTTGCGTCATTCCTCTTATATGAATTTGAGTATAATATTTAGATGATACATTCCTCCTAAATATCAATTCTAATTATTATGTCAAGAACATGTTTGTGATTGAAGACAAAATCCTTTACCAATACCTTTACATCTTGATTTGCGTGTTTGCTTTGCTTTATTTGTTCTTAGTATAACTTAGTTTACATAAAATCAGAAAACCCCCATTGTTTTATATAGGAAACCGAAACATATTGAGATAGCATCTTGAATAAAAGAATTTGGAGCAGTAGCAGCTGAAGTAATAACAGGCACCTCAGTTTGAGGACTTTCTAGTGATGCTTCTTGAGATACTTGATTGTCAACAGGTGGTATATCATTACCAGAAGAAGACTGTTGTGGTAAAATATTATGAGTGGAGCTTATAGAGAATGGAATGATGTTTAGTGGAGTAGATATTACCTGATCAGTGGATGAAAGAGACGGTGTTGTCGACGCAGCAAAGGTAAAGACCGTCTCATTGAACACAACATGTCGACTAACATAGATACGACCAGTAGGGATATGTAGGCACTTATACCCTTTATGTGAAGCATTATATCCTATGAAAACACAAGGAGAGGATAATGGTTCCATTTTATGGGATCGATATGGACGAAGATGAGGATAGCATAAACACCCAAATACACGCAATGAATATAATCAGGTGATGTACCAAAGAGAACCTCATAAGGAGAAGTTTTTGCAAGTGCAGAAGATGGAGCACGATTCATTAAATAGCAAGTAGTAAAAAAATGCATCATACCAGTAAGATGAAGGAACTGAGCCATAGACAAAAGAGTATCACCAGTTTCACGAATATGACGATGTCGTGTTTCAACTAAACCGTTTTGTTCAGATGTATGTTGACATGAGAATCGATGAAACATACCATGATTTTGAAGATAAGAAGTGAGCTTACGATATTCAGCAGCATTACCTGACTAATTTTTTTTTATTTTCCTGTTAAAAAGATTTTCCACATGTTTTTGAAATACAAGAAAGATAGAAGATACTTCTGATTTGTGAGACATAGGAAACATCCGGGTGAAATGACTGTGTGCATCAATGAAAATAATGTAATATCGATCTCCTTCATTAGACAAAACATGAGACGGACCCCAAATATCAGAGATAACTAAGTCTAAAGGATTCAAATATTTAATTGTACTAGAAGGAAATGAAAATTTGTGGCTATGATGCTCATGACAGGAAGAGCAAAAATTGATAGTGCTACTAGAAACAGGAAGAGAAAACTTAGAAATAATATGACACACAGTTCACATCATAGGATGGCCTAACCTAGAGTGCCAATTATGTAGACTAGTACGTTCACAAATACAGGTTGTTGGAGAGATTGATGAAGCATCAAGTTCATAGAGACCACCTTCCCTACGGTCGCGTAGAAGCACATTCCCCGTACATCGATCCTTCACAAGACAAAAATTAGGATGAAATTCAAACAACACATTGTTATCAGTTGTCAATCGAGTACAGATAACAAATTGTGAGAAATTTGAGGGGTATAAATTGTGTTATGAAGGTGTAACTTACGATCAGGAGTGCCTAAAATTGAAGAACCAACATGAAAAATTGGAATGGAAGTACCATTACCCAATCTGATTTGATCAGGACATTATATTCTGATGGAAGATGGAGTCGCGAAAGATCATTAGTGATATGATCAGTTGCTCCACTGTCAGGAATCCAAGGAGATGTAGAAGGTGACCTTGGTGCTTGAGCAATGTAGGCACGAGGAGCATTGGAAGACTGAGCAGATGAAGCTGGTGGACATCGAGGAGGTTGTGGACGAAACTTGCGGTCAAAACTTTTCCAGCAAAGATGAGCAGTATGTCCAGTTTTATCACACAGCTGACAAGGTATTGCCTGAAGGGTACCACCAGTTTTATGTCCAGTGCCACTTTTTTTTTTGAGCTAGGGTTTGACATCGATGACCTTGTAGAAGAAGCAACATTAGCTACAGGTTGAGAAGTCATGGAATTGTTTTGTTGTTCCATACGTAGCTTAAAAGTTTGAAGATAGGTAATAAAGTCTTTAAGTTTCATATTTCCCATGGAGGTAGTAAGAGACGTAAATATGGAGTCATAAGATGAATCCAAACCAGCAAGAAGACAATGATGTAATTCAGTATTAGTCATAGTAGTGTCAGCAGAAGCAAGAATGTCAACAATATCACGAGCACGATCTATATAAGCTCTCATAGAAATAGATCCTTTCTTCAAGGAACGAAGATGAGTATGAGCATCAGATTTAGAAGCAAATAAAGATTCAAGAAAAGACCAAACTTCCTGTGAGGTGGTGAGACGATGAACATGTCTTAGAACAGCAGGAGTTAAAGAAGAAAAAATCCAACCAAAAAGTATTCTGTCTTGTTTCTTCCAAGGAGCATAATCAGGATTAGGAGTTGAAGTGTTCTCAAGAGTCGCAGGAGGACATGGTTTTTCATCATTAACAAATCCATCAATAAGTAACCTTGAAGATAAGGTAAGAATTGAGCACGCCAAAGAGTATAGTTTGTTTCATCAAGTTTGACTGTAATAATATGATGAGGTTGGGAAAAACAGAAGAAGCCATCATAGACTGAGAAGAATTGAGAACTGTTGAAATTGTTGAAACTGTAGTAGATGCGGAAGCCATGGAGAATCGAACAAGGATGATACCAAGTCGATTTTAGGTATAGGTTAGGGTTAGAGGAAGAATAATAAGAGTTTAGAAAGGTAGAACTTTATTAATTTCAATGTATGTGATCACACAGGGAGAACATATATTTATACAGACTCTAAAGACTTGCACCTCAAGTATTGCCTATCTTAAGCTTTCCTAGAATACAAACATTCTACATATAAAACATTCAAGAACATTCATGAAAATTGATAGCTTGACTATCACGTCACAGACGTAGTCCTAAGAACTTGTATATATGTTTTCGTCAAGAATAATGGTCTAGAACTCTAAATATTAGCCTGAAAAAATCAACTTCTCTTATGACTTGTATGTCGTAAGAAAATCCCACTAACCTGTGGTTGATGGAGCTATTTCATAAATTCAGTGGGATTGCATACGTCTATACTTATTGCATTGATGCAATCATAAACTGCTGGAAAAGGGTTTTAATTCAATTTGGAGATGCTCTTTGGAAGAGACACCCAGCTGCAATAACTTGTCCAATCTTGTTTTCACCTATGTCGTCCCTGTCGAGAGCAAATTATTGTTTCCAGCAAAGCGGCAAGGAAAGAGTGACATTTAAACGAACTGTTGTCAACTGGGACATATCTTCTGTTAAAATTTGTCCCTGTTTTCTGTTATGTTCGGAGTTTTTGGGACTGTGTGTGGGTTGGAATTCTTCTGATGTTGCTTGCTGGCTCATCATTTTTGTCTGGATTTAACTTGACTTGAGAAATTCACGAGCAACTTCATATTTACCTTTTTTTCATCTCTAGTCAATCAGCTAATAATAGCCTTTGATAAAGGAAAGAAATAGGTCCCTCTATTTCTGAATTAAACCTTTAGCAATAACAAAAAAAAACCCTACAAAATGAGCATAATATTTTGCTCTTAGAATCTGTTACATTGTCAGAACATTCCTAAAACCTCCAAGCTTCACGGTTTACCAAAATTCTGAAAACTTTATATAACAAATAGCTGGGTCTATTGCTAATTCTTTAGCAGGCCCTCTTTCCGAATACCCAAGTAGTTCTAAACTTCTAATATTTCCTTAGCATTATTTGTACACCAAGCTCTTTAATTAGAAGTGCCCACACACTGGTGAGGTGAGAGAGAAACTCTGAGAATCGGGGGCGATCATTGAGTCAACTCAGTGTTAAAAGTTTTTATCAAAATTTAACTTTTCAGCATCAATTCATGATCTATCACATCAATTTTAAATCTCCATGACTCGTTAATTATTCTTCTTATATTCCTCTGTGGATTGATAGGGTCTCTTTAATGTTTTTCTCTGGTTTTTTCATTGTCATCTAGGATTACGTTTTTTTCTGTTTTCTTTTCTCCTAATGGATTGCTAATTTTTTCAGGGCCTCATATTCATCAGATCATGGGAAGCATTCAGTATTGGACTTTTGCAGTTAATACTCTCCTTCTCATACTTCTACTAGTTCAACCGATTCAAGTATTGTCAGCCAAGTATGTAGCAGTTTTGCACTCCATCAACCCAAGGATGGATTACCATAGTATGTTTCAGTATTACTCTCTATATCATGTATATGATTTAAATGTTATCATCAAGTTTTCTTCCCCTGGTTTAGATTATCAGATTCAAACTAGTTTGACAGTAATTTAAAAATTCAAAAAATAAAACTTTCCGCCTATTCTCTCGCGTAATTCCAGGAAAACACCTCATCAATCGAAATTTTCTCAACTAAATTTCAGCCTCTTAAAATCCCATATTCACCACATTTATTGGTACAATATATTCTTTACAGTTTTAGAAGATAAATATTATCTCCCGGTAACTATATTTGGTTACTCTAGTTATCACAATTATCTTTATAACCAAGCCATAGAGAAATCAGAAAGTATCTTGTATCCAAAAGATCTTTGCACTCCTCCTAGAAACAGTATCTTCAAGAAAATGGCCTCAACTTCTAATAATCAAATCTCAGCAATCAATGGCAAGATGCACAATACTCAAAGCCGTGATATTTGTGCAAGGAAGATGCGAAGAGATGTTGGTAATAAGACAGCGATTACCAAAGTTGTTGATGAATGGGGAAAAACATTAATAGGCAGACTTTTTTCGAAAGATCCGATCGAATCTGAGGTAGTAAGGAAAGCAGTCAATTCTCTCTGGAACAGATACAGGACAAAAGAAGTAAGAGCTATTGACAAGAATCTTTTTCTTTTCAAGTTCCACACCGAAGACAGTATGAAGGCAGTCCTTAATAAAGGGCCCTGGAATGCGGTGAAATGTCACCTTAATCTGAAGAAATATGACCTGGATGTGCAAGCTAAAGATTGGGTTTTCACTCACCAAGATTGGAACTGCAATTCAAAAATCTTCTTTTTGAGCATCACTTAGAGGAGGTGGTTGGAGAAGCTATCCAGGAACTTGGAACAAAAATATGGACAAAACCTGAAGATTGTAGACTGAACTATAGTAGCACAATTACTGCAAGAGTGAACATCGACCTTTCTAAACCGTTGCATAGAGGAGGATGGTGGAACACAGCAGCTGGTGATGTTATTTGGATTCGTTTCCACTGGAAAGACAACCCCATAGTCTTTGTCCCAAATGCTTTACTATTGATCATAATGAAGAGAAATGTTTGGATATTGTAGATGATCTGATGATAAGGAGATTTACTAACGATCAATACATTGCTTATCTCCATGTTTAGCAGAGACTTATAGTGTTGAAATTATTGATGATCTGGAGTTGCTCGTTTAGAGAATCAGTGAAGCTGCTCTTAAGTTAAAAGAAAAAAAAATAAGGAAGAGGTAGGGGTCATTCGCACTAATAAAAGATCCAGAACTGAAACTAATGACCTACTTGAAGATAACATGGAGAGTAATACTAAAAAGATAACATCCACAGCTGAAATGGATGACATGGAACATGATCTCGTTGAACAGGAAGGAGAAGGAGAAGCAAAGGAGAATTCCCATGAGATGAATGAGGCTGCTGTCATTCTGGTAATTCTTCAACCTCAGTTTATTTACTTTTCCCAAAATTATTTTTTTCTCAAACTTTATTAAGTGTTGCACTCACAATTCTTACAAGCACTCCAATCGTCTTTCCAGTCATTTATTATTTTACTTGACTAATTCCGTACACAATAGGGTTTTTGACTTGAGTATCAAGTTTCAAATTGTTTCTTTAAACTTACACATGAAGCTTTCAAGATGGAATTGCCAAGGTTTTCTTGGCAGAGACACTAGAGATCATCTTGATTACCTGAATAAACTGCACTCCCCTGACATCATCTTTTTAGCTGAAACAAAAATTAATGATGATAGAATCATTCATCTCACTAGGTATTTAGGCTTACCTAATAGATGTTATGCTCCTTCCATTGGTCAGGAAGGTGGAATTATCATACTATGGAAGGATGGTTTTAATCTAGAAGTTGTTAATCAGTCTAACAATATAATTCATGCCCTAGTGACCAATGATCCTGCTAAATGCCAATGGTACCTATCTTGTGTGTATGGTACTCCATATAGAAATGATCAGCTCAGTCAATGGAACTATATAAAGAACCTCAGCTCTGATATTACTATTCCTTGGGTACTTATTGGAGATCTAAACATTATTATGAATCCCTAAGAAAGAAACACTAATACTGAGATTACTTCACAAGATGTCTTAGATGTTATTAAAGATTCAGATTTATATGATCTAGGATTCACATGTAACCCTTTTACATGGACCAGTAATAGTCATGGTACAGGTAAAATCAAATCTAGACTAGATAGGGCCTTAGAGAATAGTGACTGGACTTTGTCTTATCCTGATGCTACTCTATTTCACCTATCTCAGAATGGGTCAGATCACTGTCCTATTTTATTATCTCTCTACTGCACAACTAATGTTTCAGGTATAAATGGGAAGTTCTTTCAACACTGGCTGGAGAATGATACTTGTATGAATCAAATTATCAATGCATGGAAATCTAACACTACAGGCTCTGTTACTTTTATCCTTTTTGATAAATTGTCTAATACAAGACATATATTATCTATTTGGAGTAAGAGTATGTTTGGTAATATTCAAGCAAGAATCACCAGTCTTCAATAGGATCTTTCTCACCTTCAAGCTACAGATATTCAAGGAAACAATACAGCAGAAGCAATGAAGTTGGAAAAGTAGATTGATACTTTAAATGAACTGCAAGCTAGCTCAAACACACAAAAATCCAGAGATTAGTTTTATAATGATATGGATAGAAATTCAAAGTACTTCCATATAAGAGCAAACCATAGAAGATCTAGAAATAGAATAGACTCATTGCAAGCCCAAAATGGTACTTCTAATCCTGCAGACAGCTCTATTTTCCTCCAGCATATTCCTAACTGTATTTCTGATCAAGACAATGCAGAATTGGTGACTGTTCCTTCTGTTCAAGAAATTCATGAAGCTTTATCTTTAATGGAACCATGGACTTCACCTGGTCCAGATGGATTTCCACCAGGGTTTTACCAATCTCAATAGCAAATTGTTAAAGATGATGTATGCAAGAATGTTCAAGCTTTTTTCAGTTCAGGTTTTCTTCTCAAGAAATTAAACCACACAAGAGTTTCTTTAATTCCAAAGACTACTTCAGCTTACAAGCCAGAGGATTACAGGCCAATTGCTTTATGTAATACAATCTACAAGATTATTTACTAAGATTATTGCTCTCAGGCTAAAAAAACATATTGCTAATATTATTTCTCCAATGCAGTCTGCTTATGTTCCAGGAAGACTTATCTCAGAAAATATTTGTATGGTCCAAGAATTAGTTAAGGCAATGAAAAATAAAGGTGGTAGAACTGGTTTTCTATCTTTGAAGATGGATATGTCAAAGGCCTTTGACAGATTAGAGTGGGATTTCCTCATTGAAGTTCTAAATAAGTTTGGTTTCTGTGACAAATTTTGTCAGTTAATCTTTCAGTGCATCAGCACTACTCAAATTGAGATTATGGTCAAAGGTTCTCCTTCTGCCTCTTTCAAACCAATAAGGGAAATAAGACAAGGGGATCCTCTATCCCCTTATCTGTTTATCCTTGCCATGGAAGCTTTTTCAAGGCAACTTCATCTTCTTGAAATGAGGAATCAGTTAACAGGAATGAAGATTTCTAGGTCTGCCCCAAAGATCAACCATTTGTTGTTTGCAGATGATTGTCTGCTGTTCTGCAAAGCAAACCAGGTGCAAACTAATACTTTACTTCAAGTAATAGAAGATTTTAGTAAGTGTTCTGGTCAGCTAATCAATTTTCACAAATCAGCTGTCTACTTTAGTAAAAATACTAGCCCTTATACTTGCTAAATTATCAGTAGTCTTCTTCATGTTAGACAACTGGATATTGCTAAAGAAAAATATCCAGGCTTACCATTTTTTGTTGGAAGGAATAAGAAAATTCCCGTCTCTTGTCTTACACAAAAGATGGAAGCTAGACTCACCAAATGGTCCTGCATCAACATTTCTGAAGCAGGGATATCAGTTATGGTCAGGAATGTCACTAATTCAATACCATTGCATCATATGAACTTATAACGGGGTCTCGAAAAACAAGTAATTTCAAGATTCCAGATGACACAATCTCTAAAATGAATTCAATTCAGCAAAAGTTCTGGAGGAACAAGAAAACTAATAAAGGGAAGCACTTTATAGCTTGAAGGAATGTTAACAAATCTAAAGAAGAAGGAGGACTGGGTTTTAGAGATTTAGAAGTTTTTAATAGAGCTCTTTTAGAAAAATCTTCCTGGAAGTTATGCTCTGAAGATACATCTGTTTGTGCAAGATCTCTAAAGGCAAAGTACTTTCCAGATGGCCAAGTTTTTAATATTCAAAAGCATCATAAAGCTACTTGGTCTTGGAGAAGTATAAGTTCTGAGCTACCATTCATTAAGAGGTATAGTATTTGGTCTGTAGGTGATGGCAAGAAAATTTTAATCTGGAGCTACAAATGGATTGAGGGTCTTGATGGGCCACCTAAGCCAAAACCTACTGCAACTACTGATGAAAACTTTAAGTATGTTCACCAGCTTTTCAATAGAGATACAGGGGGATGGGACAATAATATTTTATCCTCTTTGTTTGATACTCTTACAGTCAGTTTGATACAAAAGATTTCTATACATCACAGGCTTGAAGATAGACTGGTTTGGTCTCTTGAAAAGAATGGTTGTTTCTCTGTTAAATCAAGTTACAAGAAAATGATAGAGGAGAAGAATGGAAGTAATTCAGTTGGAACAAGAATGCAAGGAATTTTCAAGAAACTCTGGAGGCTACCTCTCATACCTAGGATTAATGATAAGCACGTAAGTGTGACGCATTTTCACCCATAACTACATTATCTAGGACTCATTTTATTTCTAATAAAGTTGTTTTAAGTCTTTTCTAGGGAATAAGCTCTTGCGGCAAAATTGGCTCGAAAAGTTGTCTAAAGGCACCGAAGGGACATTTGTTATTCAGACTCTCACTACTGGATAAGGGGTACCCAAATTATTAAGGGGCACCTCAATTACTAAGGGGTACCTTCTTTACTATTTACACCCCATTGGTTATTCGGCACCCTCGGATTTGGTTAAGGGGCACCTTCTTCTTCATTTCAAAAATCAGTTTTGGCGGGAAAGTTTTACAGGCGACTGGCAGAATTAGGATTCACCTTTTGTACGAGATTTCATGAGAATCAATAGCAGATTTTTGTTGGATCAGCTCAATTCAGATAGACAGGGATGGTATGGGCTTTGGAATCAGCTAAAATTGGCTGCATAATCCATTCGGAGCAAGACAGTGGAGTTTAATATTCATGGGATTTTTCAACATAATTTGGTCACATTCTGCATTGTGATTTGACCGGATTTGTTGCCTGTTTTGGATTGATACCACCCTGTTACGACCAAACAGGATTGGTAAGAGCTTTAAATTCGATTGAAGTAGAAGATTTCACATAATCTCGACAAAACAAGGCAAGCTCTCTCGGAAAAATTTCTGAGATATTTTGGGAAGGTTTGTATGTGTTTCCAGCATGCTAATCTTCTTATGGAATGTGTATGAATCTGTTGAGAGTATGCAGAGTACATGCAGACGCGTGAAGGAGTTGAAGAAAGGAAATTATTCCCGTGACTATGAAGTAGAGAATAAGAGTAATCAATGAAGATTATATGTTGTTATTGTCGAGTATTTTGGTCTCTGAAGAGTATATAAAGGGTTCTGGTGTATCATAGGGAGAATGGGGAGAATTTTAGAGCATCACAGAATCGGAAAATAAAAGTTGCAGGAAGAACATTTTTTCTGCTAGTGAAGAACTTACGAAGAACATAAGACGCTCGAAGACAGTCGTTCCTCAACAGTGCTTGTGACGGTTATTTGTTATCGTTTCCTGTAACTATTGGGTTTGTAACAAATAAAACTGTTACAAACCTGGTTTTATTGTTTTCCCCCCATTTCATTATTGTGAACACCATTTTTGAGCAATAAAGATGAATTTTGAGCGTGTTTCCATGATGATGAGCTCATTCTCGCGTAACCAAGGCACGGAGGAAGCTATTATGCATGAATAATTGGTAACTATTCTATTTTTCTCTAATTTGTATTTTATAATTCACTCAATCACTACTTTGTAGAATTTTAATTGTTTGCATTATTTTCTTAATTAGTTGTGATTCAATTAGATAGGTTATACTTTGTTTAGATAATCTATGCTTAGGGAATACAATTAATGTTTGAGAATATGCCTGATTATTTGTGAATTAAGAAATAAGAGATTTAAAAGATAATTAGAGTTTTGGAATTTTTACCAACATTCATTCATGTGTAATAGTGGAATCTAGTGTCTTGGTTATTTTCAATCTTGAAATCAAATTTGGAATTAAATTTTCTCTATTTTTAGTTTAAATAAGTCTAAAATCAATTGCTTTCACAAGTCTCAACGAACCTTTTACTACCACTATCTAAAATTTGATCAATTAACCAATTTATTTGGAAGTGTGTCAAAAACATTCTTCCTACAAGAGACAAACTCCTAAGTTTTATTCAAGAAGAAAATTCTGGATGCCCTTTCTGCAACCAAGAGATGGAAACTCCAAATCATTGCATACTAGAATGTCACATTTCTAGGATGGTCTGGTTTACTATGTTGGGTCTACATACAAGTAATTCTGATGATCTTATGGACTGGTTCTGCTCTTGGTTTGATAAACTTATTGCCCATCAGATACTGGAAGAAGTTCTCTGCAAAATTGCTATAGTAGCATGGTGTATCTGGAATTCTAGATGTGACAAAGCTTTCAAAACCAAGAATGTCACTCCCGAGGCTATTATTCATATGTGCAGAAAGGAGATCTCAGAATTTGAAGCAAAACCTAAGCTTGTTAACAAACCTACACTTCCTCAATCCAGAAACAACTTACATTGGTCACCTCTCCCATTTGGCACTTTTAAAATTAATTCTGATGGTTCATTTCAGCAGTTTAATAATTCAGGAGGAGTTGGTCTAATTATCCGTGATTTTGCGGGTACCCATAGGGGATCAAAATGCATCTACCTAAGTCAGCTATGGAATCCAGAACAAGCTGAAGCCAAAGGTTCATGGGAAGCAGTGCAATGGGCTAAAGAGAAGGACTTGGAGAATGTAGTGTTTGAGTTGGATTCAAAGCTTGTGGTCGAAGCAATTAACAAGAATGTCTTCAATATTGACTGGAGATTACGCAATTTAATTCTAGATATTAAGGAGTTATTTAAAAAAATTAGCTCTTGGCAATGTTGTTATGTGCCTAAAGAGAAAAATAAAATAGCAGATAAACTATCTAAGCTTGCTAGAGTAGAAAGGTTAAGCAGTGTATGGTTGTTAGAACCTCCAAATGAGATTTCTGCTAAAGTACAGGAAGAAGCAATCTATGTAAACAATGGAGCTTAACCAATGATATCTTTCAGTTTCAAAAAAAAAAAAAAAATCTGCAATTGTAGCTAGGCTTTTCTGTAAGCTAACTTGATTTTCTATGATATAGAAGCAGTAAAACAACTTAACTCTCCGCTATGCCAAAAATTGTATTTAAGTATACAAATTACACATCGCAGGGTGTGATTACTCCCACTACAGACCTGTTCATTCCAAGAATGAGGCGAGTAATAAGCCCTAGTTCATCACTATGAGGATCCTTTTGTGGCAGTCACACAGAAGGGAACTCCTCTGTAAGTCAGAAAATGTCCCATTCCCGGATAAGAAATGAATCTATATTAAACAATTCGTAGGAACAAAAGTGTAAAATAAAATTTCTCTATCTACTCAAAGGCTCTAACTGAACTTCCATTCTTTCAGATGGATGAATATCTCCATCAGTAAAAGTTATGTTCGAGTGAAGAAGATCTGTAGAATCATCTTCCCCAATGTTCCCTAGTACCCAATTACTTCTTCCAAAACTTCTCACCCTTCTCCGCTTTGATTCGCCGTACTCCAAATATATAACTAATAATAAGCCCATCAAGATCCAAACAATTAAAGCAAAGTTAAGTCCTTGAACATTCTGACCACCATATCTTTCTCCTAGATGCTTCATCCCACTAATAAGTGCCGCAATTCCTGCTACAATGGCAGATCTCCCCACAATAATATGACCATACTCCCAAAGGACCCTTTGTGATGAAGGCTCCTCTCCATTAGAAGGCTTCTTCGGGCGTAAAGTTGCATTTATTGGCTGCACACAAGCTAAAAATATTGCCGCAATTCCAAACTTAACATGAACTGAGTCGATAAAAAATCCTCGAAGCTCAGCCGCAGCAAAAAGAACACCGAGTAGGACAATTGCCAATCCTGAATACTGCAAGTAGACATGAATCTGATACCATCCATCGCCCTTCACATGTTTTAAGTACCTTGCTGCTACTATTCCACCTGGAAGAAGGATGCCCCAAGCAACAAACATCATAAAACCATGAACAGCTAAAACCGGGCGTAGATCCTGCTCTGCTTCTGCTGACCCACGCATGAGCAGTACCCTAACAGGCCTACTGCTAGTAACAGAATGCATATTTCTCTCACTCAGCCTGTCCTCCACCCATCGTGCACCCATGGCCCAAACAACTTTAAGAGGTGTAGTCGGATCAATTATATTGTTACATTCAGGTCTCTCACTTCCAGTACAGGAAGGATCTAGAAGACGAGTAAACTCCAAAGTGATGATACCATTCTCTAATCTGCATCTTACGTATGTCAAGTTCTCCTTGGTTGGATGCACACTCAATGCATCCTTACCGTCAATCCAGTACGTGTTGACCTTGCCCTTCCCGCTATCATCGACCCAACCGACATAAGCATAACTATTTACCATACCACTGCCGAATGCTATAGCAAGGTATCCACTTTTTTTCTCTGCTCGAGCTGCCATAGATATTGACTTATCTGATAATGTCCAGAACAATGTAACTTGCTGATCATCCAGAACAACGCTGTTATTGTACATATCTGAGAGACCACCATCAACCACCTGTACTTTCCAGCCCATTTTCTGCTCAAACAATGAGTGATAATAAACTTGGTCTGGTGTATTCCGGTCGGGCGACCAAGTCAACTCAGTCGGGCTTGCAGGAACTCCTTCAGCATCAGAACCTCCACCATATATAATCTCCGACATGTTTCTGTTGGTAGAATTCCCACCAATTGGGTCAGAAGTAATGTACAGAGCGACATCATGCCCAGCTTGTATTGAAAACTTTACTGGAACACCTCTTTCAACTCTCAGGACAGGAGCCTCTTTCTTATTAATATACAGCACTTTTGCGGGATTTGGCGGATTTGGATAATGCATAGCCGGGCCTGCAGTGACAACTAGACGTGTTTTTCCATCTGCAAATATAAGATCTTGATCTTCTTTGTCTTCAGCGTCCAATGGCCCTACACAATCATTTACATGCTCGGATACATTAAGGACTAGACTTCCGTACGCCACTTGTAGAGGACCACCATGGTTCTGTGGGGAATAATATGGGCGAAGAGTGTCTGGGGGCCTAATGGATCCTAATGCCCAAATCACAGTCATGTTATCAGTGTGATTCACAGGTAGATCATATTTCTTGTCTACAGAATTCAGAGGCCGCTGATAACGAATGAACGAAACACCATCCCTGCGATGCCCATAAACCAACTTAGTGTTGTTCACCAACCCAACTGGATCAGAACCCTCATAGATTGTATCTGGACAAACTCCCTGAACTGATCCATCCTTACTAAGTAGACATTCACTATACTTAGTTATGAAGTAATCATCAGCGAAAGGCATACCTTCTTCCGTTAATCCCGTCACAGCAACATCAGCGTGGTACATTAATCCAGAGGAAGAGTTAGGATCAGCCCAACCAAACGCCATATAATATTGTGATTGAATTACAGCTTCAAGACCAATATCTATCGAATTCAATTCAGAACTTAAAGTCCATCTGAGACGATAATTGGTTGAAAGGGCTTTACAATTATCAAACATTGTCGGTTGCTCATAAATCCGGTTTTTATTTCTACTACTGCTACCACTACTACTGCTGCTGCTACTATTGGAGTTGTTAGTAGATTCAGATGGCGATGGTGCTATACTAGGACTAGGAGCCAAACTGAAGTTTCTAGGGTTTTCAAGAATAACATGACCAAAATCAGAAGCAGTTGGTTTATCCCAAATGGAAACCACTTTAATGTGATCCCATGTAACATTCTTCAAATGAACAATAAAAGTATCATTTTTATAAGTTCTATTCAACTTATCATCACTGATTTGAAACCCTAGAGTTAGATTCTCAAAAGTATCACCTACAGAACCCCACCAATGAACATCATCAGAACCTTGAATCATATCAAATTCAGTAACCCTGAATGAACAATCATCAATTAACGTAAATACACCTCTTAATTGATGTTGCATCATTATAAATTCTGATTCATAACCCAAATAAGAAGTATTCCTTGAACAATTTTTACCCATTTCCGCATTGCCAAATACTAAAAACACATCTATGTAGAAAAATATAAATAAAAGAAATCCTAAGAAACGAAACTTATCTGCCATGAAAAAACAACGCGATCTATCTCTGAAATCAAGATCTAAAAATAACAACAACAACGAGTAAATTAACTTCAATGAGATCTATACTTTAATTTTTATGTGTATTAATTACTAAAGAATACCTCAGAACTGATTAGTAAAGTTTAAGGTTTTGGCTGATATTTGTTTTTGTAAAATGGTGATGTTGCGAAGTGAAAGAGAATAACGAGTTAAGAAACTCAGTTTAGCGAGTACCAAACTCGTTTTTCAGTACGTCAGAAGAAGAAGAAGAGTTAATAATTTACGTCGTCTGTGGGGGATCAAAGACAGAGAGAGTGGGATGGGATTTCCAGTCTACACCATTGTTTGTTAGGGCTAAATTAGGTAGACAGCCATTTTTGGTGTATCGACCGTTAGATTTGGCTTTGTTTAACTTATGTTCCGATTTTTAAGGAAATGGATGGCAAAGATCTATTAAGAAGGTTGTTGATCACGACAACATCCGTTGGTGGGAATTAAGTTTGGCCCGAGTTTCCAATTTTCGAACCCACTAAAGTGAGTGGGCCAAACCTAAAAGAGGAATTTATTCTAATAACCCTAAAAATTATGGGGTGTACAGATATGATCCCAGGGGTATTTAATAAGTTTTGTAAATTATTATAGTGGCCCTGTAATAATATTAAATGTTAGATTACGAAAATAACCTTCAATAAGATAGGAACCAACAGTTAACTCCACATTTTTTCCTTCCACCGGTGCACAATAACTCCTTCATTTCTCTCACTGCTAAAATAATCAACAGTTAACCCGCAAATAGTCGTCTTCATCATCTTCTTCATCAAAATCGTCGTCGTCATCATCATAATCAAAATCTTCATCATCTCCATTTTCTGCTTCTGCTTCGTCATCTTCATCAAAATCTACATATCGTCAGGTTTCATCGAAACAATTTCGTCATAATTTTCAAAAAATCAAGATGAGAAAGAGGAAAATTGAAGAACATGTTGAAATTGAAGCAGATTCAAAAAGAAATGAATCAGAAGAAGAAATAATGATTCAAATAAAAAAAGCAAAGAAAGGTATAAGATCAGTTGATTTCTCTTTTTATTTGATTAAGTGAATGTTACATGCACACACTAATTATTTTTTTTTATTGTTTTTGTAGGAGCATCGAACAAGAACATCAAATCTACATCTAAGAAACGTAGTACTACAGAAATAGATCGTGATGAAGAAGAAGGTACTAAACCCTAATTAACAGCATAAATGCTTTCAGAAAATTCAATTTGATGGAAACGACCAGTCAGTGAATGTTAATTGCACACACTAAAATTTTCACTGTTTTTGTAAGAGGATCAAACCAGAATAACAAATCTACATCGGAGAAACTTACTACCACAGTGATCGATAGCGATGAAGAAGAAGGTACTAAACCCCAATTAACAGAATAATGATTTTCAAAATTCAATTGATTGAAACAGTGAAAGAGATTGTGTTTTATTTTGTTAATTTGAGTAATAGTATCATTATTTTTTTGAAGCATAGGATTATGTCGAGTTCAACATGTATAGGATTATTTAGCGCTAGAGTCAACATCATTTTTATGTTTTTCTATGTTTAGGTTTATGTCGAGTTCACATGTATAGGGTTATTTAGCGCTAGAGTCGATAATTGTCAATTTTTGTCATGAACTGCTGCGCGTTATATAATTTGCATTGTTAATGATACCATATTTAAGATTGGGTACTCGTTCCAACGATATGTATGCAACCAGCATATTGCTAAAGTTAGAAAATTATATTAAAAATGATAAAAAAAATCTCTGATGATCTTGAGCATACTAATATTGTATTTCATTTTGATGAAGTTTCTGAAGGTAACTCTAAAAAGAATAAATCTAGGAGAGGTACTGGAAAAAAAAATATAGGTGTTGATTTGATTGTTGGACCATCTAAGAAAGGTACTAAAAATGATGTTATGAAATTTCTCCGTTGCAGATTGATTTTAAACATAGTTAATTTAATAGATACTTAATGCACATATTGAAGTTGTACTTGTTTCTTTAGGAGTATTTGAATTAATATATATAAAAAAGGAAGAAATCTTGAATGGTACTAGCAAACAAAGTTGATTAGATGCTGAAAGATTACATGTTAGAGAACAATTAACAAAGAAAAGTACTAAAATGCTCTTGTGTTCTTAGATGCTGAAAGATTACATGTTAGAGAACAATTAACAAAGAAAAGTACTAGAATGCTCTTGTGTTCTCTTTTTGTGTATTTTTTCTTCACAACTGAAACTTGTGAATGCTTCCTGCACAAAATGAATTGTGTATATATCCAGAGCTGACTTAAGTCTGTTCTTATTGTTAGTTTTAAAAGTAAAATATTTGTTTTTGTTTTTGTAGCTTCATCTGCATCTAGGCCATATAAAACGACTTTTAGTAATGCTTGAGTTGCATCGAGTTTGTTATGTAGTTAGATTATAAAAATAAAAAAGTTCGTAATTCATTTCTGCCTGTATATGTTAGAGTGACTTGACCCTGTACTGTTTGATGTTAAGTTGTTATATCTTATCCCTGAACGCGTAGTTTTCAAAAAAAAAAAAAAAAAATTCTCATTAACTCCGTTGTACTGTTTGCACCCCTAAAAAGCTGCATCCAGTGAACGCATATGAGGCCTCTCCCCCAACACAACAAAAATATGCACAACAAAATATGCACGTTCATCAATTTGTGAATATTTTCTGCACAAACTCTCACATACAAGCCAAGGTGAATAATAGTTGACTGTTGAGGCCTCTCCCCTAACATGTCTTCTGACAGCTAAACACACTACAAAAAAAGAAACAAAATTAACCAAGGTTGGACCGTAGTAAAAAAACAAGCATTATACAATACTAAATTAAAAAAATATCATTACTGCATTATAGAAAGTAAGCATATGGGGGTATTGGCTGCACATAAGAAATGTATATTGTTGTGCATATTTGTTGTACAGGCCGAGATGTGCATATTTTCTGCATGGATCAAGTCGTGTATATATATGCTGCACATATCAAGTACAATAATAACTACGTGATGAGTTTATCTTGGATTTCAATACTATAGCTATGACAAAAATCAAAATATTCTATTTTGTCCATGTAGGATACCAAAAACACATGAGCTCATTCAATTAGTTTGCCATTGGAGTACCAACAATCCACTATCTTACTGTAAATTCCAAGAAAAAAGAGATTGAAAAATCCATGTGGTCATATTCCTTTTGAATTTTCTTCAATAATCTAATTAATCTCAGAAAAAACAATCTCCACATTTTACATCTTCATCACCTCATTATCACAAATCCACAACAACAACAATATGAACTAGTCCATGTCTCTAGATTTTTTTTTATGACATCCACGAAAAATTAAAGAAAAATCATGAACAATACCTGCATATGACACACTATCCGTAGAACTTCTAGATTCAGTAGTCGCGTCATTTTCTTTCAGTTCGTCAATTATCTCTCAAATTTTTGGGATACTCTCTGAAAAGACGAGGGTACCCAAATACACCAAAATCTTTAATTTATCCACCTATAAGTCCTCTACCGAAAGTGATTGTCTATAGACTGAGTCGAGACAATACAACAAATCGGTTCACACTTCGTGTGATTGTCTATGGATACAAGATCGAAACTATACGACAAAAAAGATAACGTGATTGACTATGGATACAAGATCGAGACAATACAACAACGAAGTATGATACTTGATAATAGGTTCTGACTTAACCAAACTTTATAGGATCACAATCAAGTATGTAAAAAGTTAACGTATGTGTAATTTACTTTAAATTATAATACCAACAATTATAATTGCGGAAAGGAAAAGTAAATGACACAACAAGATTTTGTTAACGAGGAAACCGCAAATGTAGAAAAACCCCGGGACCTAGTCCAGAATTGAATACTCTCAGAATTAAGCCGCTATACAAAATCTAAACCAACTTCGTATAGTTGAGACCAAGCAACTAACTCTAGTTCACTTAGTTTCTTCAGTATCCCTGCGCTTCCGGCATTCAATAAGTGCACGCACTGGAACAATTCCTTTGGATTGTATTCCAAACAATAAAGGAACAACAAATTTGTTTGGTAACAACTCTATTGATTCTTTCCAGATAAAGATATCTCAAGTCATATGCAAAGGGTCTTCCGTTTAAACTAATAAACTCCTTTGCCTGGTTAGATCAATCCAATCTCTATTACCTAACCAATAAGATTCGGATTTGTAACAATCAAAATAGATCTCAAGAGAACTATTAGGTGTTACCGATCTCACGCAACTAATCAATCGAATAAATCCGATTCTAGTTGGATCCTAGCCGATCAAGGTTTGTGCTACACAAAGATATGAGAAACCAATAGGAAATCTTCTTCGTCTTCAAATATTCTTTAATCTTCAATTAAAACCTGCACAACACCACTTGAATTTCTTGTGATCAATCACGCACAGAACGGGGTCTGTTAACAATGGATTATCACAAGATTTCTTTAGATCTACAAACAGTTCTAAGATCCGGTCGACACTTCGATCTAGTTTGAGTGAATCTTATATCAGAAGAGAAGATTCTCAAAAATAAACAAACTAGGTGCAATCAAAGTTCAACAACGGTTAGTCAATCAAATCAATCGAAAACTAATAAACTGCAATTATCTAGTTTCCCACCAACGGTACTCGCAGAGCTTCTTGATCCCACAGAAGTCTTTAAACGAGCGGTCGTAAGAGATTTTTCCTAATTAGGGTACTTTCCTCTCCGGATAGACGGCTCCACCAGAAACAACAAAAAGATGAAGTTTTCCTGGCTCTTAGGATAGTTTGCTAGAAATGCAAACTTAAGTATTTGTAAACCAAGGAATTTCCAAAATCGAAAGTATTCTCAAGATATGCAATAAATACCCATTCGGTTTTCATAATTCCTGGAAATGCTTTGTCCAATATTTTCCGAAATCTCTCAATAGAAAATCTCCAATTAGTAAATGCACATTACTAATTTTTATTCTCTAGAGATATGCATTTAATTGCTGGTAATTAAAGCATATAAAACTAACAACCTTAATTAAAAGATTCTTAATTTATTTCGGACCGGGATCTCCTTGAGTAATTCAGGAATATCTTTGAACAATAAAAGATAAGAGTTACTATTCGTGTTCAAAGTATGTTGACATCTTCTTTTTGTAAATCCTCTTTCATATTTACAATCTTGGAATCGATATACCACTTTTTGTACCGTTAATAAATTGACGGGGGGCCCGCGAAGGAAGATTCAAGAAGTTTCCATATGCCTTGTTGCCCAAGTTGCTTGCACATGAAGTTTATATCAGAATTAGTGTTACATACACTATATAAATACATGTATCATAAACCCTAAGAGGATATGGAATCCTAGGTTAGTTAACCATGTTGTAATCTCATATCAATACAATATTCTCCCTATGGGATTCCTCCGTGGATGTAGGCACACCTTGTCGAACCACGTTAAATTCTTGTCTTCTTATTTATTTTCTATCGCCTTCTAGCCCTAATTCACATAATCATCATCAAATTATCGTGTTTAGTGCCTAAAAGTAATTTTGGGTACAAACATTAGCGCCGACTAAGGGGATTCGTGAAAATAATTGTGTTTTACCATTGAGAAAAACGCGGAAGAAATCAAGCACAGATTCCATGCAAAAATCAGCAAGAAAAAAATAAAATAAAAAGTTAGGGTTTCAGGAAAACCGTTACAACAGTTAAAGCAACCGTTACGAAGGTTGAAAAAACTGTTGCGAAAGGGCTAAAGAAACCGTTACGAAGGTCGAAGAAACTGTTGCGAAAGGCTTGAAGAAACCTATATATGGTTGAAGAAACCATTGCGAGGCTTGAAGAAACTGTTGCAAACAGTTAAAGAAACCGTGACAAACAGTTGAAGAAGGCGTTGCGAAAACCTAATCTTCATCCAACCTCACATACAGCTCCAAATCAAGCAAATCTTCACCGTCAGATGTAGAGGATCTCGTCCATAGGATTTGTCCATACCCTATCCAGCTTCCGGTTCACCCAATCGGTTCAACCAACCACAACTAATCAGCAGAAGAAAAGTGTCGACGGTCAAACACGGTTCAGATCTGGTCCAACTCATGTAAGACCAGTAGCCACGTCATCTTCAGTGAACCATTCAACCATCCACACGTCAACAACAGTGAAGCCACGTCATCAATAATCATCCAATAAGACTTTAACACATAAGTCTTTGATCCAATCAGCGACAACCACTTTAGCTCTAGTATCTGACACGTCAGCAAAAACTGTGCAGTCATCGATGTCCACATCAGCACTATTCGATTGCCATGTCAGCAATACTCATCCGGTCATGAATGCCATGCCAACGATGACGCTTCCACGTCAGTAATGGTTGTTCGGTCAACATAACTGACACGTCAGCAACCTTTAGTTACTGTTTGGCTTGTTGTTGACATGGCAGCACCGTTCGACTGCCACGTCAGCAACACCGTTACAGTCAGCAGTGCCATGTCAGCTTTTGATCCAGTCAGCACTGCCACGTATGCAACAACACGCACGCATTATCAAAATCTCGTTTTATCAATAACTTCTTCGTTTTAAGTCCGAATTGAGTGATTTTTGGCTCGTTAAAATCATCTTTCAATTCCCTACAATATGGAAGCAAAAATTCCAGTGTTCGAGAAACTTTGATGTGCACTTGGAGCAGCAACATGATCGAGTTCAAGGTTTGTGGACATCAACATGATCGAGTTCGAGGTTCCTGGATAACGACATGATCGAGTTTGATATGAGGATTGCTTAGACCCATCAATATTTGGTCTTGCATCACAATCCAAGCACCTAAAGCCTCACCTTGCACGTGAGCACTTAAGTCTTGCTTTCGCAAGCATAAAATCTCGCCTTGCACGCGAGTATAAAGGCTTGCACCAATGCAAGCACAAAGTCTCATCTCGACCATGAGCCCAATGCCCGATATTGGTCCAAAGACTCGTACTCAACATAAGCAACAACCAGCCAGCCCGAGCAGTGAGCGCTACAGCCTTGTTATGTTATGAGCAAAAAGCCTTGCCACAGCCGCAGGCACGCACACTTCATTCATATCAAGACTCGACTAGCTCTCGAGCATCACAAGTCCACCACGTGGCAAAAAGTCTCGCCTAGCATGTGAGCAAATTTTATTGCAGGTTACTACAGTTGGGGGCGTCTTTGTAATATCTCTACTCACGCTTGGGGGCGAGTTACGGCATCAATGGTCGACGCAAAAGGAAAAACAATCTTCTTAACCACCAACAAGTTGGAGCTTAAGATGGGGCGATGTTTGTAACGTTAATAAATTGACGGAGGGCCCGCAAATCATGCCCGCGAAGGAAGATTCTAGAAGTTTCCATATGCCTTATTGCCCAAGTTGCTTGCACATGAAGTTTATATCAGAATTAGGGTTACATACACTATATAAATACATGTATCATAAACCCTAAGAGGATATGGAATCGTAGGTTAGCTAACCATGTTGTAATCTCATATCAATACAATATTCTCCCTATGGGATTCCTCCGTGGATGTAGGCACACCTTGCCGAACAATGATAAATTATTGTCTTCTTATTTATTTTCTATCGTCTTCTAGCCCTAATTCACATAATCATCATCAAATCATCGTGTTTAGTGCCTAAAAGTAATTTTGGGTACAAACAACCACACTTCCAAACAAGTTAAGAATTGGTTCATCTGTATTCCAAGACAACTATGTGATTGATCAAATATCAAATCACATTCATGGGTTCAATCGGTTTTACCAATCACTAGGATCGGTTATACCTTAATATGGAACACTTGTGATCGGTCACACAAGTTACCAGGACCGGTTACATTATTTACCAGGACCGGTTATTATATACTCATGTTATTGCTTGTGATCGGGCACACCAGTCACTAGGATCGGTTACACCAATTACCAGGATCGATTACACCGATTACAAGGATCGATTACACAACTCTTTTGTGATCGGTCACACAAATTACTAGGATCGGTCACGCCAATTACAAATATCGATCATACCATCTCAGGTGATTACTTAGGATCGGCTACACTAATTAATCAAAACTAGTCATACCAAATCATAAGTCAGGCATTGTGATTAGTTATACCAGGATACATAACAAGTTATGATCGGTTCTACCATCTCACACATATTGGTAATCCAAAGATATGCAATGAATAACAATACCAATAAGCCTAGCGATTTCCCTTTCGATTCATAAACAAGTTCATGAATGTACTTCCTTTAAACAAATGTAAACATTGTTTCCAAAGATGAAATCTTCACCTTTACCCATACACATAATCACAATAATATTCATAAGATTATGTCGATGTCATATCTGCGAAGTTCAAAAGATAAGCGTTATACTTCGTAGTCTAATTCCTTAATACTATGATCATATGATCATGTCTCACTACTAGAGTAAAATATTCATTCACAGCTTCGCAGTTATGTTTTCAATATAGCACGACTTGAAAGATACGTTAGGAATGAAACAGTTCAAATCAATATTACTAACCTCAAGAGGAAGGATGATGTCGTCGTTATAGCTGGTTACTTCTTCACGTTCTTCATGTCTTCGAGTAATACTTATATGTCTCATATTCCTAGACGTTTTAGTCTAACCTATACGAAGTTGTCTCTAGTACATAATCAAGCGACTCTTAGGTTAGTTTTGATTCACTAAAATATGACAACCAAAATTGACATACCAACGCTTGGTGGGTTCAACCGAGCTATGCTCTAACAATCTCCCCCTTTGTTAATTTTAGTGAAAAAACTCTTAATACATATGGATAAACAAATTACAAGAATTCATTATACATACGCTTGATTCCAAGCTTCAACAACACAATAACCTGCATATATTCAATCTATAAATGCCGTTGTTGACATCTGAATAACAAAGCTTATACCCCCCCCCCCCCCCCCTAAAGGTAAGATAAGTAGATATTCAATCCGAACATCTTTGTTATTCCCCTTTTGTAATCAAGATAACTACACGGCAATATGATATGTTTCTCCCCCTTAGTCAATGCTTTTCTCTTTCGTTAGATATAACGTTTAATCACAATTGTCCTTTCCTTAGTGATTGCAAATCACTTGTTTACTCCATATATTTCTCCCCATTTTTGTCACAAAATGACAAAGGTTCGAGCAAATAAAGGTCAAACCGAAAGGATCTTACAAATCTAAAAGACTTGTATACAACCTATAAGAGTTCAGCACGAAGGTTTCACATACCACTTTAGATAACCAATATTAAAACCGAAACTACAAGTAATTTAGTTTTAATATGTTATCAAGGAAAACTATTGCCCGAAGCAATTTTCCCTAATAATTTACCAAATTGACTAAGAAACTTAGTTCCCTTGTTAAACCGATTGTACACATACAATCGCTTATTTCGATAAGACCAAAATAAAGATCAGAATTAACTTTATTTCTCTCATCAGGTTCTAATTATTCAGACAATAACTTAGACCTTTCACTTTAGACAAGACAAGTACTAGGTTAGTTAACTAGTATTTCTTGTCAAGGTATTCGATTAGACTTGAATAACCGAATCCTTCAATTTGATAAGTCTAACTAAGATCATAATTAACTTAGTTTCTCTTATCCGAAATCGAATTGGACTAAACAAATGATCCCGTCGTTAAGCCATAAACAATACATACAAACCAAAATAAATTGACTTACAAAATTATTTTCGTAACCGAAAGCAATTGAAACAAACATAGACATTATAGCACCGCAATTGCACCGAAATTTCGTTAAGCAAAAACACTTGATATCAAACAATAAAGAAGATACCAAACAATAAGCCAAATAAATTGACACAGTTTTTCTTAACCGGAAACAATTGAATCACACACACACACATCCATACACACATAATGGAATACATATCAATTGTACCGAATTTTTGTTTAGAAAAAGCAGAATATATGCAATTTAAGCAGGCTTTTCTTAAACAGGAAAATGATTAACTAACAAATTCATTACCTCAGATTCCGCATCCTCTTCTCCCCAGAAAGATATATCATTAAGCGAAAGTTCAAGTTAGAACTCTCGCCCAGTATGTTGTCATCCTCTCGCAAGAACAAAAGAACAACAACAAGAGCAACCTTTACCACAGAAAGGTTGAAAATGGTTTTAACTAATGCGTGCCAATAACAAAAGTTGAAAACCCGAAACACACATGTTTATGCTAAACACAACTCATGTAAACACAAAATGATTTAACACATTGTGACTTTTTACATATGAGTTTCAATCGGAACACCTTATGATCCTTTTATAAAGCCTACCAACATGGGCTAGAACTTAATCCCGCTAAATCAAAAAGCCACACAAACCATAAGGGTTCACATCTTATGAAATCGAATATTAAGGTTATAAAAACCGAAATCAGACATCTCATAAACCGAAAACACATAGCAAAATATAGACATTCAAGCACATGCTATGTAATCGGGAACTATCACAAGAAAAATTATAAAATAATAATTTTATTCATAAATAACTGATAGTTTTATTCAAAAATAAACCTTATACAATAATCAAAATAAATCAAAAATTTATGTCTATTTTCTTCATCACAAGACTCTAATTTTATTCCTTTAGAGTTTCTCTGATATTTTTTTGAAGTCAGATCAGAAGATTTCACAGGATTCCTATCATCTTCTATGATTACTAATTTTGATTCAAGACTAGTAACATTGTCATTGACTTCCTTTACTTCCTTTCGCAAATCCTTTTCCATGTTCTTTACTTCACATAAGATTAGATCTAATTTCAGTGAAAGATTCTTGAGAAGATTATCACTAAGAGATGAGATTTCTTCATTAGGAACATCTTGATGAAGTTCTGGAGATGAGTCTGAATCACCATCTGAAGATTCAAGACGAAGTTTCTTGTTAGGAAACAATATAGTCCAGACTTTTTCAACTTTGCGAGAATTGCAGCTAGAGGTAGACATTCTATCAGATCTTTATGATATGAAATGTAAAATCTTTCCTCTTATTAATAAAAGATGTATTTCTCACAATCTTTGAGAATATTATTTCATTTAATTCCTTAACCGAAAAATTAAAATATTTACATACATATCCTTACTATTTACTTTTTGAGGGTAAATAAGTAAGGATTCATGTTTGTGATAACCAAGTTAGGTTATCAATTTTCGGTTGTTGAATTTTCTTCCCTTAGAGGCTTAAACATTCTTACAGATTTGAGAATCTTTTATGTTTGAACTGTTAGGTTCATTTCTCAAATTTGAGACAAGATCTTGATGTCTAAAAATCACATTATTCAATTTTTTACGTTGATTCTCTGAAGTGATTTTTGATATGGACTTAGATCTTTGTTTTTTGGATCGACAGAGTTTCTCTCTCTGTATGACACCAGGACATTGTTTTTGATAGTGCCCCCATTGTCTGCATCGGAAACAAGCCCCAGAAGTATTCTGGTTACAACCCTTAGGTTTGATAGGTTTATTCAACCCTGCTTCCTTAACTTTTGATACATTCATTTCAAGTGTTGATTTGCTAGAGCAGACAAGTTTATCTCTCGATTTCAAATTCTCTGCTTTTAACTTTCTGATTTCATCTTGACAACAGTTGATGTCATGAATGAGTTTAGATACTTATTATTTCTCATAACATTGAGAGAGTTTGATTTTCACAAGACGCTTGTTAAGTTTTACTTTATCATGCAGATAACTTACTCTGATTTGATCAAGCGATGATTTTATTCCATTGATTTCAGATTCAAGAAACTGAGTTCTTTTATCTTTACAAGGAAATTCTTATTGAAAAAACTTAGGAGTGAACTCTTCTTGAGTATCTATTGTTGAAAGTATTTCTAAATCATAAACTTCTTCAATGGTTGCAACATGGTCTATCATACAGTCTTGATTATCCTCGTCAGGGGAATAATCAAGTGTGGTAGTATATGCATTTCTCTTCCACTGAATATCCTTAGTTGGACAATCTGGAGAAATATGACCAAACCCTCTACATTTGTAGCATTGAGGAATAATATCATCGTCATCCCATGTATCTTCACTTTTATGCATAGAAATATGATTTCTTTTCGAAACATGAGGTTCTCTTTTTTTGTGTCTCAGCAATTTCTTGAATCGTTGAGTAATGAGAGATACATGATGATTTAGTTCAGTCTCATCTTTATCATCTAGATCTTAATGATCTTGGGAGTCTTCCGGACATTGAGTGGGAGGATTTTTAATAGCTTTATAGGCCAAATTGTATTTTCGTTTTGACAAGTACTCCTGATCGAATATCTTTAGTTTTCCTACAAGAGAACTTCTTGATAAGGATGAAAGATCATTAGCTTCGATGATTGCATGCTTCCTAGATTCGTATCTCGATGGCAACGATCTGAGAATTTTGCACACTATATCTTTTTTCAGAAATAGTCTTTCCAAGAGAGAAAGAAGCATTAACTATCTCGGAGAGTTTAATATGAAACTCTTCAAAAGTGTCGTCATCCATTCGAAGGTTTTCCCAATCAGAAGTGAGAGTTTGAAGTCTAGCTTCCTTTTATGATGTGTTACCTTCGAATACGATTTGAAGGTTATCCCAAGCTTCCTTTGAAGTTTGGCATGTTGATACATGATGTTGTAGATCACGGCTTACAGCATGTATAATAGCATTCAAACCATCTGAATTCTGCTTTGCAAAAGCTTTTTCTTCGCTTGTATAATCCACTAAGCGTTTAAACTCAGTTTCCGAGTTTTCTACTTTCGGACGATTATAACCATCGACAACTAATAGCCAAGTATTAAAGTCTCGTGATTGAAGAAAATATCTCATAGCAGATTTCCACTATAGATAGTTTGTTCCGTCAAATCTTGGCAGTACGTTAACGGAAATCGATTCATGTGAACTCGAGTTCATTTATTATAGGTTGGATCGCACCAAACACAGATTGTACCAAACAAGGGTACCCAAATACACCACAATCTTTAATTTATTCACCTATGAGTCCTCTACCGAAAGTGATTGTCTACAGAATGAGTCGAGACAATACAAAAAACCGGTTCACACTTCATGTGATTGTCTATGGATACAAGATCGAGACAATACGACAAAAAAGATAACTTGTGTGATTGACTATGGATACATGATCGAGACAATATAACAACGAAGTATGATACTTGATCATAGGTTCGGACTTAACCAAACTCTATATGATCACTATCAAGTATGTACGGAGTTAACGTATGTGTAATTTACTTTAAATTATAATAACAACAATTATAATTACGGAAAGGTAAAGTAAATGACAAAGAAAGATTTTGTTAACGAGGAAACCACAAATGCAGAAAACCCCCGGGACCTAGTCCAGAATTGAATACACTCAGAATTAAGCTGCAATACAAAATCTAAACCAACTTCGTATAGTTGAGACCAAGCAACTAGCCCTAGTTCACTTAGTTTCTTCAGTATCCCTGCGCTTCCGGTATTCAATAAGTGCACGCACTTGAACAATTCCTTTGGATCGTATTCCAAACAGTAAAGGAACAACAAATCTGTTTGGTAACTACTCTATTGATTCTTTCCAGATAAAGATATCTCAAGTCATATACAAAGGGTCTTCCGTTTAAACTAATAAATCCTTTGCCTGGTTAGATCAATCCAATCTCTATTACCTAACCAATAAGATTCGGATTTGTAACAATCAAAATAGATCTCAAGAGAACTATTAGGTGTTACCGATCTCACGCAACTAATCAATCGAATAAATCTGATTCTAGTTGGATCCGAGCCGATCAAGGTTTGTGCTTCACAAAGATATGAGAAACCAATAAGAAATCTTCTTCGTCTTCAAATCTTCTTTAATCTTCAATTAAAACCTGCACAACACCACTTGAATCTCTTGTTATCAATTACGCACCGAACGGAGTCTGTTAACAATTGATTATCAAAAGATGTCTTTAGATCTACAAACACTTTTAAAGATCCCATTGACACTTCGATCTAGTTTGAGTGAATCTTATATCAGAAGAGAAGATTCTCAAGAATATACAAACTAGGTGCAATCAAAGTTCAACAACCGTTAGTCAATCAAAAACTAATAAACTGCAATTATCTAGTTTCCCACCAACGGTACTCGTAGAGCTTCTTGATCCCACAAAAGTCTTTAAACGAGCGGTCATAAGTGATTTCGCCTAATTAAGGTAGTTTCCTCTCCGGATAGACGGCTCCACCAGAAATAACAAAAAGATGAAGTTTGCCTGGCTCTTAGGATAGTTTGCTAGAAATGCAAACTTAGGTATTTATAGACCAAGGATGTTTGGATACCAAGGAAATCCAAAACCGAAAGTATTCTCAAGATATGAAATAAATTCCCATTCGGTTTTCATAATTCCAGGAAATGCTTAGTCCAATATTTTCCGAAATCTCTCAATAGAAAACTCCAATTAGTAAATGCACATTACTAATTTTTATTCTCTAGCGATATGCATTTAATTGCTGGTAATTAAAGCATATAAAACTAACAACCTTAATTAAAAGATTCTTAATTTTTTTCGGACCGGGATCTCCTTGAGTAATTAAGGAATATCTTTGAACAATAAAACATAAGAGTTACTGTTCGCGTTCAAAGTATGTTGACATCTTTTCTTTGTATATCCTCTTTCATATTTACAATCTTGGAATCGATTATATCACACTTCCAAACAAGTTTAGAATTGGTTCATCTGTATTCCAAGATAACTATGTGATTGATCAAATATCAAATCACATTCATGGGTTCAATCGGTTTTACCAATCACTAGGATTGGTTATACCTTAATATGGAACACTTCTGATCGGTCACACAAGTTACCAGGACCGGTTACATCAGTTACCAGGATCAGTTACGTCAATTACCAGGACCGGTTACCATATATTCATGGTATTGCTTGTGATCGGTCACACTAGTCATTAGGATCGGTTACACCAATTACCAGGATCGGTTACACCAATTACTAGGACCGGTTACACCAATTACAAGGATCGATTACACAACTCTTTTGTGATCGGTCACACCAATTACTAGGATCGATCACACCAATTACAAATATCGATCATGCCATCTCAGGCGATTACTTAGGATCGGTTACACTAATTAATCAAATCTAGTCATACCAAATCATAAGTCAAGCATTGTGATTAGTTATACCAAGTTACATAACAAGTTATGATCGGTTCTACCATCTCACACATATTGGTAATCCAAAGATATGCAATGAATAACAATACCAATAAGCCTAGCGATTTCCCTTTCGATTCATAAACAAGTTCATAAATGTACTTCCTTTAAACAAATGTAAACATTGTTTCCAAGGATGAAATCTTCACCTTTACCCATACACATAATCACAATAGCATTCATCAGATTATGTCGATGTCATATCTACGAAGTTTAAAAGATAAGCGTTATACTTCGTAGTTTAATTCCTTAATACTATGATCATATGATCATGTCTCACTACTAGAGTAAAATATTCATTCACAGAAGGAACATTCGCCGTCATCATTGAATGAGGACTTTGTAAATTTAGTTCTCGCAGAAGCATCTCCAATAATCCAGCATGAAAACTTAATTATATCTTCTTTATACTGTCTGTATCTAGAATACTTTCCACCAACTAAAAAAAATTAATCCAAAAAATTCAATCAGAAACTTCAAATTATAAAGAAAGAAACCCTAACATGAAGGGTAAAAATCCCAAATTCAATCAAATAAAACATAAAAATGTGATTCAATTGACATCATATCACGATTACTTCATGATCCGTGGAAGGGAACATACGAAGTAAGATTTATTGAAATCTTATCTTCATAAGTATCAAATCCAAAATCACGAATTAGAAAATACGTTATTGATATCATATTCGAAGGTGATGATGGAGATCCAATAGTGTATTCGAACCCTAAATACATAATAAACAAGTTCCATATACCGAAATGTAATGACAAATGCGCTTATAATTGAAGAATCACTTAAATTTCATAATAAATTAAGCAAATATTTCAAAAATTACCTTTAACACAAATAAAATCATCATCATCAGGAGCAACTTTAGCAGTCCAAAAATGATAAGATCATTAAACTGAATCTGCAACCTGGATCTAATCTTACAAACCTATTGTTTATATCTCTTTTAATCAATTTAGATCGGAAGCATAAAATTCAAAATCAAATTTGCAACCATTCTCTCTCTCGATCGGTACTTCTCAATATCTCCCTCTCTCCCGATCCATTTCTATCTCTCATCGCATCTTCTCACAAATGAAAAACTGAAAAGGTTAATTTGGGTATATTTTATTTTGTTAGAAAGACGTCAACAAATGAAGTTATTTTTATGCCCCTAACATTTTCTGTTTTGACCCTCTCTTTTACGTGGGCTCGGAAATTGGAAACTCTTCACAAGCCCAAGGCCAAGAAAGTAAGATAGAGTGAGGAGAGGGACAAACACTTAATTCCCACAAACTAAAATATCCAGGGTCATTTCAATAAATGACTTCGATGACATCATCTAAACATAAACTTTTATTCCCAAAATAGCCTTCATTAAAATTGATGTTTGTTTTTCAGTTGTTGGTTCAATTCGAATTAGAGAACATAGAGAACACACCGCCGAAGAAGATATTTTTATGATATTAGTGGTTCAATTCGATTCAGAGAAGATTTTACTGATTCAATTCGAGAGAAGATTTTTCTACGAGATTAGTGATTCAATTCAATTCAGATAAGATTTTTAGTAAATATTTTACTGATTCAATTGGGGAGAAGATTTTTGCCAAGATTAGTGATTCATTCGATTCAGAGAAGATTTTCAGTAAAGATTTTGCTGATTCAATTCGACAGAGACTTTCATCGAAGATTTTTAGGTATTTTTCTATTTTGTTATCTTCATTTATTTATTTTCTTAATTTTGTTTCTGATCTGTTTTTTTAGTTGATTAAAAACGACTAGATTTATGTTGAGATTCAGGTATTGTTTTTTAGGTAACATTCTAGTAGATTCAATAGTATTCTTTTTCGATTTTTTTTAATAATTTAAGATTATATAGAATCTAATTTCCATTTTTAATTAGCTATTATTGAGAATAATCAAAATCATAACCGATCAATCAGGCTGTGAAAAAATTTTTGGCATTATATTTCAATCTTGTACTAGTTGTAGTATTAGTTGGTATAATTTCTGGCCTTTAGACCGTGCAGATACTATGCCCAAAAATTAAAAAATATCCAGAGCTAACTACTTTTATTTTTGTTTTTTATGTTTGTGTTTTTCCAGAGGATAATATGGGTGTTAATGCTACCATAATTGTCCATGTTTGCAATTTAAAATTTTCACATATTGTCACATCATCATCTACAATTAATGAGCTAAAGTTGATTTCAGATTTATACTTCACTTATGTATACGAGGGGAACAATGTGTGTCTGCGTGGTGATTTTCAGCTACAATCAATGATTTGTTTCTACATTGTTAATAATGTTATCACTTTTGACTTGTCGATTGAATTTATCAGTTATTCTTCTTTAGCAGCATCAGTAGATTATGATGGTGATGTAGTAGACGAGTTGGCTGAAGATAGTAGGACTGCTTTTATTGAAGATGAAGCGCAAGTTTCTCGTCCAAGGAGATTAAAGGAGTGGGAGAATGTTCTTGGTGATGTTTCTAAGAGGAGTATATGTAGTTCGTGCAACGGTAGATAAGCATTGCATCTACACCAATTATACATATGCAATCGTAAATAGTGCTCCTTACCGTTACACTTTTAAGGTAGTTTTTACGTGTAGGAAGTATACACACTTTTTTTCCTATGGAGGAAATATGCACACTTTTTCTTATGGAGGAAATATGCATAGGTTTTCCTGTGCAGGAAAAATATGTATATGTGGTGGAGTTTTTCATGTTTTTTCTGATGTTATTTTATATCTTTTTTATTTATTTTTTGTTTATAGTGTGCTTCGTTCCCACGAAAACTTGTAAATGGAGATTTCATGCTTCATTCGTCGAAGGTAACGTAGATCTGTTTGAAATTAAAATATTTCACAAAGAGCACACATGTGGAGCCGGTATTGCTGATTCTCGCAAATTTAAATGCAAGTGTAAGTTTGTACCAGGTGTTATCACGAACGATATAAGACACGGTCCACACAAGAAAAAGGTTTCTGATATTAAGAATATCTTTGAATTAAATTATGGGATAGAGTTAACTTACCATCAAGTTTATTCTGGTCTTGAGTACGGAAAACAAGTTTTATGGGGGAGATGATGTTAAGTCATATTCAAACTTTCAATAGTATGTATATGCTGTCAAGAAGTATAATAGTGGTAGTGAAGTTGTTCTTGAAGTTGATAAAGTCTCCAAGAAGTTTGAGAGATTTTTTTATAGCATTTGAATCTTTTATACATGGATTTAAATTCTGACGTCCTATGATAATCCTTGATGCCACCTTTCTTGTAGGGAAACACAAGGGTGCGCTACTGGTAGCTGTGGGGAAGGATGCCGATCAAGGTATGTTTTTTTGTTCTTTTTTTTGTTATATATACCTATGGAAATATTATTCACATTATCTTTTTGAATATATAGGGGCGTTCTAATGTACCCTGCACAATTATTATGTACATTTTTGTAATGATGTTCAGATGTTTTTATATTGTGCTTATTTCCAAGAATTTTTCCTATAGTTTTTGGTATAGTTTCAATCAAAGATAAACCAAATTGGATATGGTTTTTAGGGCACTTGAAGAAGATTCTTGATGTTAATATAACTATAACTTTTATAAGCGATCGAGGTAAAGGTATGATACATGCAGTCCCAGAAGTTTTTCCAGGCAGCCCTCATTCCTACTGTTATTTTCACAAGAAGCAAAATATTCCTGTATCAAAAAATGATACGAGATACAAGGATGCAGTTAATATGTTCTGAAAAGACGAGGGTACCCAAATACACCACAATCTTTGAAATATCAACCTATAAGTCCGGTGTCTTAAGTGATCGTCTATGGACAGAGTCGAGACAATACAAATTAAGTCTTATACCTTATATGATTGTTTATGGACGAGGTCGAAACAATACGACAACAAGATATTTACTTGACAATAGATAGGGTGGTTCAGATTAACGTAGGTGTGTAATTTACTTAATTATAATCCGAAAATAAAGTAAATGACACACCAAGATTTTGTTAACGAGGAAACCGCAAATGCAGAAAAACCCCGGGACCTAGTCCAGTTTTGAATACTCTCAGAATTAAGCCGCTATACAAAATCTAATACCAACTTCGTATAGTTGAGACCAAGTAAACTACCCCTAGCTACTTAGTTTCCTTAGTATCCCTGCGCCTTCGACTTCTAGAGTCACGCACGTGAATCACCAATCCTTTTGATCGTATTCCAAACAGTAAAGGATAAAGCTGTTTGGTAACCACTCTATTCAATCTTGGTAATAAGATATTATGAGTCGTTGACAAAGGCTCTTCCGTTTATACTAATAAACTCCTTTGTATGGTTAGATCAACCTAAACTTTGGTTACTGAAATAACCAAATTCTAGATTTACAATCAATCAATATAGAACTCAAAGAGTAACTATAAGGTGATGCCGATCTCACGCAACTAGCCAATCAAGTCTATCAAAGATAAACACTATTCTAGTTGGATCCCAGTCGATCAAGGTTTGTTCACACAATTCACAAGATACGAAAACTAATAAGAAAAACTTCGTCGTCTTCAAATCTTCGCTTGTCTTCAATAATAACCTGCATAACACAACTTGAATCCTCTTGTGATTAATCACACACATAACGAAGTCTGTTAACAATGGATTATCACAAGATGTCTTTAGATCCGAAGATGGTTCTAAAGATCCCATCAATACTTTGATCTAGTTTGAGTGAGCCTTATATCAGAAGAGAAGGTTCTCAAGAATAAACAAACTAGGTGCAATCAAAGTTTCAACAACCGTTAGTCAATCAAATCAATATCCGAAAACTAAAATAACAATACAATTATCTAGTTTCCCACCAATGGTACTCGTAGAGCTTTTTGATCCCACAGAAGTCCTTAAACGAGGGGTCGTAAGAGATTTCGCCTAATTAGGGTACTTTCCTCTCCAAATAGACGGCTCCACCAGAAACAACAAGTATGAAGTTTGCCCGGCTCTTAGGATAGTTTGCAAGAAATGCAAACTCAAGTATTTATCGACCAAGGTTGTTTGGACAACAAGGAAATTCCAAAACCGAAAATATTCTCAAGATATTAACATTAAAGTACCTAATTTCGGTTTTCCTATTTCCAATTAATTACCAAACCATATTTCTGAAAACTCCCTTAGAAAACTTCTATTATTAGTCTACCAGATTAACTAATAATATTTTCCAGAGGTTATGCTTTAATTGCTGGTAATTAAAAAATATATTATGAAATCATAATTAAATGATATTCAATTTTTCGGTATGGGATCACCTTGAGTATCAAGGAATATCTTTGAAAAATTAATGATAAGAGTTATGTACATGTTCAAATAATGTCGACATCTAGAAGTTTCTCAGCAAACCCTAATTCCAAGCTTCACTCAAAATATAAAGGGATATGTGAATATTGGAAACTCGGTTTTGCTCCTTGGGATCTGTTCTACCATGACTCACAATGTAAGTTGTGATCGGTTATACCATTCTTCCCAAACTGGGTTGTGACCGGTTACACCTTGCTTCCCAGTGGTAGCTTGTTATCGGTTACACCTTACTTCCCGAGTTAGCTTGTGATCGGTTACCCCTTGGTTCCCAAATTAACTTGTGACCCATTACAACTGACTTCCCAAATTAGCTTGTGATCGGTTACACCTTGCTTCCAAAAGGTAGGTTGTGACCGATTACAACTAACTTCCCAATGTAGCTTGTGACCGATTACACCATGCTTCACAAAGTAGCTTGTGACCGATTACAACATGCTACACAATATAGGCTATGATCGGTTATACCTCAAATCTCAAAAAGTTAAGATAGGTTCTACCTTGTCATCTTGTATTGGTCATTTAAAAGATATTCAATAAAGAACCTGACCAATCTTGATTTCCTTTCGATTATGAAACAAGTTCATATATGTACTTCCTTTAAACAAATGTTATAAAACATTGTTTCCTAGGGTGAAATCATAACTATATCTTACACATAATCAAGTAACTAAATACAAAGATTATGTTGATGTCGTATTTACGAAGTTCCAAAAGATAAGCATTTATACTTCGTAATTCAATAAGTTCCTTGACATTTTGATCATAATGATATGACCAAGTCTAACCACTAGAGTATTATACATACAGCTTCGCATGTTATGTTTTTGATATAATCCGACTTGAAAGATACGTTAGGAATGGAAACAAGATCAAGTCAATATTACTAACCTCAAGTGGAAGGATGATGTCCTCGTTGTAGTCGTTACTTCTTCACATTCTTCAGGTCTTCGGAGTAATACTTGTACATCTCAACATTCCTAAACTTTCTAGTCTAACCTAAACGAAGTTGACTCTAGTATTTAATGATAGGAGCCTAAAATACATCATTTGAATATCAATTTCTTATGCTTTTCTTGGCTATTTCTCTTGTGTTAGTGTATATTACGCTTTGTTTGCATGTTATAGGTACTTTGGAGTCACGTAACATGAAACAAGGCAAAAGATACTCAATTCCATTGCTTGGAGACATTGGGCGTTGGCGGAGTCGAAGTATAGAAGCGCCATTGCTCTTGAGTCTCAAATATAGGAAATTACTGAAGCACCCGAGAATAACTGCTCAGGACAGACAACTGATGTCAGCTAAAAATAGTGCAATAGGCACACGTGAAGTTGTTAATGGCCACCCATCCTTCTTTATATAACTTAAAACAGAAGTCTATCACTGAGTAACCAACATTAGCACCTCCATCTTGTCTCAGGTTACCAGTCCCTGCCAACAGTTCACACCGGCAAGCTTGGGTCCCTGTGGCCAGTCACGATGGGTAGAAGAAATGTTTGAGAAAAGAACGCCAGCTTGGTTACGAATCTGTTAGAGTTCTAGGTCGTATTGCAGACGAGAAAATCAGTGAATGGAAACAGTGTTGCTGCCATTGATTCTCGAGTAAATGGAGGAGATAAAGAATAGATATTGAGTTCTGAAATGATTAGCCGTTATGAATGTGTGTGGTTGAATGTGTTTGAACAATAGTATACATGGAAGGAGATATAATGGGATTAGAAATCAACAACATTCTCATATCTCTTCACAACCAGAATATCGCACTAAGTGTTTGAGAAAACGCCTGAAAGATCAATTCATTTATCAATTTCCAACCACCAGCCATGGGTGTTCGCACAAGGAGTTACGATGGATTTTCAGAGAATAGGAAGAATGACATGGGTTTTGGCAGGTAGATGAAAGTTTTTTTAGCTGTGAACTCGAGTTTTATACAAGTTACAAGAAGAGTTTGAGTTAGGCTTTGTTTGAACACAGTGGTTCACTGATTCTGTTGCAGTCAGTTAGGCCATGTTCTGGTGGGTTTTGAGAAGAAGTAGGAGATAGCTCAGAGGTTAAGAAGGACATGGCACATTGGGTATGAAACGCTAAGGGAAATTGGTTGAGTCTGAGATCAAAAAGATTAGTCTACTGCTCCAATATTTGCCATGGTTCAATGGCTGAGTAAAAGGGCTTGTGAGCGTCTAGGACTTGATTTAGAAATCAGATAAACAGAGAAGTTGGGTTTTACTTGAATTGTGTTGGGAGAAGAAGACCTAAAAGCTACAGATCCTAATACCCCCTCTCACGCCTGTTTTGCATCTCCAACAGAGAGGAGCTCTCTGCTCCTCTCCAACTATCACCACCTGCATATACCATCTATCATGCATAATCACCTGCATACATCATACCACCACCAACATCATCTCTTGCACCACTGCATATATCACCTGCACGTCTCCACCACAGCCATCATCCATCATATACCACCTGCACTCCACCATCTCAACTGCATATATTTTGCATCCACCAGCATACACCATCAGTTCCATCTGCATCTCACCACTTCACAGTACCAAGGCAACATACCTGCAGGCAACTACATCAACAGTTGTTCTATCTACACCACTAACTCACCATCACTATACACCAATAGGCCACATTTGCATCACCAAAGCTGTTGTTCCGTCGACCACAGTCCACCATTCCATACAATATCCACTTTTCCATCGCACCTGCTTGGTTTGCTTGTTTAGTTTTTTTTCTTGTTATTCATTATGAACTCCAGTAGCTAAAAATCTTGATTAAGGACGATTTCGACGTCCGAACATGAATTCAAGTTGGTATTTAAAAAGCATGTTTTCTCGCAATTATTTCGTTAATTCTTAATTTCTACTGTGCTAATATTGTTTATGGATTATTTGTTGATTCTTTAAGTTCGAAATTGAATAGTCAATTCATAATCTTATTGCTAGTTTAGAATTTCTTTGACCCGTAATTCTCTAGAAACTATAAACACAAGTAGCAATATATGGGTATTGATGATGGGACTTAGTTAAGTATCCATATGTAGAAATTGACACTATTAGGTTATTCAAGATTTTGAATTCATCACTAGGAGCAACCTTATCTCATAAAACGTAAAGCACTTGTTTAAGTCACACCTAGAGAGCGTACTTCTAGGAAACTTGATAAGTAGAATCCGGTAGTCAAGCGCTTCCGTATCCAGTGAACTTAGGAGATAATAACAGAATAGTTGAGCGTACTAATTATTATAGGGTTGTTAGTAACAAGATACTTTGCAGAAACTAGCTATGTCAATAAGATTCATGTTTTGTGACCGAGAAGAAGTCTTTGATCATTCTCATCACCATATTTGCATTAATATTTGTTTCCATAGTCTTGCATTATTCTTATTCAGAAATTGAATTGACAACTTTAGCTCAACTCTCCCTTGGGGAGAACTTGCTTATATGTATACTACTAGTTAGTTTGAAGAGAAGTAAGGAATTTATTATTTACGAGTTGACACCTCGTCATTTAATCAAGCTACTTTAGATGAGTTTTGATACTAAAATATGACAACCAAACTTGACATTACCAACGCTTGGTGGGTCCAACCGAGCTATGCTCTAACATGTTCAAGTTTGCATACTATGCTCTCACTCCTCAAGGTTTTGCTAGTGCTGTGAAATCCATGAAACTATACAACTTAAATAAAATGATTATTTGGCTCAATGGAAATCCTCACAAGAATTGGGAAACCTATGCATTTTTGGGAGTGTGTTATGGAGAAAAGAGTTCTAGTGTTGCTGAATCTTTTCATAGTTTTATAAAAAATAACAAGGGTCTTCCGCATTCTTATTTAACGGAACAAATTCGGGTTCATCTTATGGAATGAATGTATAAAAGGAAGAAATAATCTCAAAGGTGGGAATCACATCTTACACCAAGAATGTAACATCGACTTAAGACCATTAAGGATGTTGGTAGAAGCTACAGGGTTAAGCAAGCAAAGGATGACTTGTTCCAGGTGTATACGTTAGCTCCTCCAAAGAAGCATTTAGTGGATTTGTATGCTATGAATTGTACTTGTCGAAGATGGGATGTTAATGGATTTCCATGTTGTTAGAGCACTTCTCGGTCGAACTCGCAAGCGTTGCTATCTCAAGCTTGTTTGTCAATGTTAGTGATCAAAACTATAAGTCTTGATTTCTAGTCTACTTAAAGTAATGTCTTGGACTATGATAGATTGTGTAGTTGAGCATTAGACTTCACGACGGTCATTAATTGAAGATGAAGAACTACTAAGGAGAGCTTGTGGAACTTCATCAACAAAAGGTATGTGGAGACTAAAACTCATCTATCACTTGGAAAGTCTATTTCTACTCTATCTCCTATATTGAGACAAAAGTCGTATTACGATAGTTTTCGATTATACACATTTGAGATTTCGAGCTGAGTTTAACTCGCTTACATTTTCTCGAAATATGTGTTGGTAAGCTTTCGCTTCAACCAAGTTCATCTTATATTCTTGACGAAAGTCAAAAGATGATCATGTGAAAATCGCCGAGTAACATCTTACATGGTTTGTGTGATACAATCATTTGGTGTAGATTTGGAATGTTTCGTTATGATTATTTCAATATCTTGAAAATTGCTTTGATGCTAATAGTGTGTGAAAACGGCTATTGTCATCCTCTAAGAAAGTTTCAAGGATTGAAATAGAGTTTAGAACTAATGGATTATGAACATAGTATGCATTCTTGCATGTATATGATCCATGACCGGAACTAGAGTATGCATACTCGTATGCGTACTTGTAGTTGTGGAATTCCGGATACAAAGTACACATACCGGTGCGCATACTTGCGTAAGGTATAGGTCCGGGAATTTCTGCTGGGTTTTGGAAGTGTACTTAGGTATGCGTACCCGTTCGCATACTGGCGAACCCAAACTCAGACCGACTATTTAAGTATGCGTACCCATATGCATACTTGAGTTGTTAAAGTTCTAAAATCCGTTGGCTCATGAACTAATACATTTTTATAACAAGGAATGCATTCTTTGCAAACCGTGGCTATAATGTTTATGAATTGATTCGAGTGAATCAAACCGATTTTGCTTCAATTGTGTTATTGTATGCTTCTATGAGAATATAGCAATTGAACAACTCTTTAACTAGTTTCATTTGAGTCATTTGAACTAGTTATGGTTAAGATGAATAAGGTTGATATGAGAGCTAACCTCGGTTAACTACTGTTGAGAAAACATGGTGTCCACGTTTAGGTACGGTTACATAAACCTAAATGAGGGTACATTTCATTTGTGTATAACAAGCTAAGTTCGATCTAACGGTTGAAAGATATTAGCTTGTATCTAATCAGGTTTTCATCTAACGGTGAATATTGAATGCTTTGTTACCAAGGTAACTTAGATTGCAAACCCTAATTTGAAAACTATATAAAGGAGAACTCTAGCAACTGGGAAACCTAATCCCCACACCTCCTGTGTGATACTAGTTGCGACTAGAGTCGATTCTCCTTTAACCTTAGGTTTTTCACGAAACCCTGTAGGTTAACGACTTGAAGACTTCATTTGGATTGTGAAGCCATACCCAACTATTTTCTCTTTAGTTGTGATTTCTGATCTGTCCCTGTTCTATCGTATTGAGTACTATATTTTCTAAGATTTGCTCGAGATTGATTCTCCGATAGGCAAGATAAAAAGTAGTCACAAACATCTTCGTCTCATCGTTTGTGATTCCACAATATCTTGTTTCCCTACCATACGATTAAGATTATTGTGAGGTGATTGATAATACTAGTCTGCTCTTCGGGAATATAAGTACGAGTTATCAATTGGTTCCTGTGCACATTGATTTATCAAAAGTCGGAACAAAACTCGTAGGTATTTCTGTGGGAGACAGATTTATCTATTCCAATAGACTTTTCTGTGTGAGACAGATTTGTTTATCAATTCTTCGAATTTGGGTCGTAGCAACTCTTAATTATGGGTGAGATCAGCTAAGGGAATCAAGTGCGTAGTATCCCACTGGAATCAGAGGCGTAAGGAGCACGACTATACCTTGAATCAGTGTGAGATTGATTAGGGTTAAACTACATTCCAGTCTGAAGTTAATTGGTAGTAGGCTAGTGTCTGTAGCGGCTTAATACAGTGTGGTGTTCAAAACTGGACTAGGTCCCGAGGTTTTTCTGCATTCGCGGTTTCCTCGTTAACAAAACTTCTGGTGTCTGTGTTATTTCTTTTCAGCATTATATTTTGTTATATAATAGAAATATCACAGGTTGTGCGTTGAATCGATCAATTGGGAAATCCAACCTTTTGTTGTTGATTGAAATTGATTGATCCTTGAACATTGGTCTTTGGTACCTTTTAAGTTATTTCTCTTATATTCCATCGGGCTCGCAAATTCCTATTTGCTGATTGCAGATTTAATTAAGAGATGGAGATATAAAACTCTTTGATATACTTTCTCTAGATTGAGTCTGACTGTCTAGTTGATTCTCTTGAAAGTATATTGGAGTTTATCTATTCATATTGCCAAACGAAATATTGGGTGTGGTTGTTGTACCCCCGCTTTTTCACATGTTCCCATGCTGTGCAATGCATTCTAAGTTTTTTTTGTTTTTCTGTTGTCTTTTTGTTATCTTTTATACGTTTTGGAAAATGCTAATACATATTTTATTTTTGTCTCATCTTTTTTGAATGTTACTAACTAATGAGTCCTTTTTATTTTTTGTAGGTACACTACACACACTATATACGATTACATTGATCCTGCTTTTACAACTTAATGTTATCGTAATGCCTATTCACATCCAATTGTTCCTATTCCTGATGTCGAGAAATCGAATAAAGTTGATGAAAGAACTAAGGTTGCCCTTCCTTTTGTTGTTAAAGGACCTGGAAGACTAGAAAAAAAAACAGAGGTATATACCTCGTTCTGAGAAGCCAAGGAAGAAACGGATGTGCGGTAACTGCAAAAAGCTAACTTTTCACAATAAGAGAACCTGTCCAGATCCTCCCGGTGAAGCTCCAATCACAACTGGTCGAAGAAGAGGACATGGAGGCAAATACTTTGTCTTATAAGTTAATTTTTTGTTTTGAGCTACATTTTTATATAGTTTTTTGTTGTTTCTGAGATGCTAAATTTAGCTTTTTACACATTTTTTTTTTCATGTTACTTTTTTGTTTACTTCAGAAGGAATAATCTTTTTTTTAGACTGCATTGGTTTTTATGTCAAGGTATTATGTGCAGACATTATTCACACATTTTTTATGTGCAGGCATTATGCATGGTTTTTTATTTCTTTGTTATTTGAATAGTTATCAAAGAAACTATTGTGACCAAATAAAGATTTTACGTAACAACTTAATCAAACTTAAAATGTATCTACAACTCTTTTTAAAATCGAAGCAAACCTAGTATTATGTGCAGAAATTTACTCTGTGCAGAAATTATTCACACGTTTTATTTTGTGCAGAAATTATTCACACGTTTTATTCTGTACAGAAATTTACTCCGTGCAGGAATTATTCACACGTTTTAAGCTTGTAGCAAAGATAAAACTAACATTGATACATATGAACAACATTTTTTTGGATTAATGTTGATAAAATGAAAAAACCTTTAGAGTTTGAAGACAGTCTTTCACGTGTTTGCCTGCTCTGATACCAATTGAAAATGCGGGGGTACCAAAATACACCACCAACTTTTTCTTTGGCAACCTGTATGGACTAAACTAAAATACGATTCCGAGAGTTACAACTTAATAAATCTCAATAAGGGATTATATGAAGAGTTGATATCTCTTTCTCTCACAATCAATATGTAAACGGATACAAGTCCGTGAACCTGATTATACTGTGTTAGAGCATAGCTCGGTTGAACCCACCAAGCGTTGGTATGTCAAGTTTGGTTGTCATATTTTAGTGAATCAAAACTCATCTAAGAGTCGCTTGATTATGTACTAGAGACAACTTGGTATAGGTTAGACTAGAAAGTCTAGGAATATGTGACATACAAGTATTACTCGGAGACCTGAAGAACGTGAAGAAGTAACGAGCTACAACGACGACATCATCATTCCTATTGAGGTTAGTAATATTGAGTTGAACTGTTTCATTCCTAACGTATCTTTCAATTCGTGCTATATTGAAAACATAACTGCGAAGCTGTGAATGAATATTTTACTCTAGTAGTGTGAGACATGATCATATGATCATAGTATTAAGGAATTAGACTACGAAGTATAACGCTTAACTTTTGAACTTCGTAGATATAACATCGACATAATCTTATGAATGCTATTGTGATTATGTGTATGGGTAAAGGTGAAGATTTCATCTTTGGAAACAATGTTTACATTTGTTTAAAGGAAGTACATTCATGAACTTGTTTATGAATCGAAAGGGAAATCGCTAGGCTTATTGGTATTGTTATTCATTGCATATCTTTGGATTACCAGTATGTGTGAGATGGTAGAACCGATCATAACTTGTTATGTATCTTGGTATAACTAATCACAATGCCTGACTTATGATTTGGTATGACTAGTTTTGATTAATTAGTGTAACCAATCCTAAGTAATCACCTGGGATGGTATGATCGATATTTGTAATTGGTGTGACCGATCCTAGTAATTGGTGTGACCGATCACAAAAGAGTTGTGTAATCGATCCTTGTAATTTGTGTAACTGGTCCTAGTAATTGGTGTAACCGATCCGGGTGACTGGTATGACCGATCACAAGAAATACCATGAGTATATGGTAACCGGTCCTGGTAATTGACATAACCGATCCTGGTAACTGATGTAACCGGTCCTGGTAACTTGTGTGACCGATAAAAAGTGTTCCATATTAAGGTATAACCTATCCTAGTGATTGGTAGAACCGATTGAACCCATGAATGTGATTTGATATTAGATCAATCACATAGTTGTCTTGGAATACAGATGAACCAATTCTAAACTTGTTCGGAAGTATGGTATAATCGATTCCAAGATTGTAAATATGAAAGAGGATTTACAAAGAAAAGATGTCAACATACTTTGAACACGAACAGTAATTATTATATTTTATTGTTCAAAGATATTCCTTAATTACTCAAGGAGATCCCGGTCCAAAATAAATTAAGAATCTTTTAATTAAGGTTGTTAGTTTTATATGCTTTAATTACCAGCAATTAAATGCATACCTCTAGAGAATAAAAATTAGTAATGTGCATTTACTAATTGGAGATTTTCTATTGAGAGATTTCGGAAAATATTGGACAAAGCATTTCCTGGAATTATGAAAACCGAATGGGCATTTATTGCATATATTGAGAATACTTTCGGTTTTGGAAATTCTTTGGTGTCCAAACATCCTTGGTCTATAAATACCTAAGTTTGCATTTCTAGCAAACTACCCTAAGAGCCAGGCAAACTTCATCTTTTTGTTGTTTCTGGTGGAGGCGTCTATCCGGAGAGGAAAGTACCCTAATTAGGCGAAATCTCTTACAACCGCTCGTTTAAAGATTTCTGTGGGATCAAGAAGCTCTACGAGTACCGTTGGTAGGAAACTAGATAATTGCAGTTTATTAGTTTTCGATTGATTTGACAGACTAACGGTTGTTGAAATTTGATTGCACCTAGTTTGTTTATTCTTGAGAATCTTCTCTTCTGATATAAGATTCACTCAAACTAGATCGAAGTGTCGACGGGATATTTGGAACTATTTGTAGATCTAAAGACATCTTGTGATAATCCATTGTTAACAGACCCCGTTCTGTGCGTGATTGATCACAAGAGATTCAAGTGGTGTTGTGCAGGTTTTAATTGAAGATTAAAGAAGACGAAAAATATTTCTTATTGGTTTCTTATATCTTTGTGTAACACAAACCTTGAACGGCTGGGATCCAACTAGAATCAGATTTATTTTATTGATTAGTTGCGTGAGATTGGTAACACTTAATAGTTCTTTTGAGATCTATTTTGATTGTTACAAATCCGAATCTTATTGCTTATGTAATAGAGATTGGATTGATCTAACCAGGCGAAGGAGTTTATTTGATTAAACGGAAGAGCCTTTGCATATAACTTGAGATATATTTATCTGGAAAGAATCAATAGAGTTGTTACCAAACAGATTTTTTGTTCCTTTACAGTTTGGAATACGATCCAAAGGAATTGTTCTAGTGCATGCGCTTATTGAATGTCGGGAGCGCAGGGATACTGAAGAAACTAAGTGAACTAGGGTTAGTTGCTTGGTATCAACTATACGAAGTTGGTTTAGATTTTGTATAACAACTTAATTTGAGAGTATTCAATTCTAGAATAGGTCCCGGGGTTTTTTCTGCATTTGCGGTTTCCTCGTTAACAAAATCTTGCTATGTCTTTTACTTTTCTATTTCCGCAATTATAACTATTTATTATAATTAGAAGTAAAATACACAAACGTTAACTCCGCTTTACTTGATAGTGATCCTATAGAGTTTGGTTAAGTCCGAACCTATTATCAAGTAACCACACTTTGATTGTTGTATTTTCTCGATCTCGTATCCATAGACGATCACACAAAGTGTGAATACTGATTTGTCGTATTGTCTCGACTTTGTCCATAGACAATCACTTTCGGTAAGAGGACTTATAGGTGGATAAATTAAAAATTATGGTGTATTTGTGTACCCTCGTCTTTTCAATTGGTATCAGAGCAGGCAAACATGAAAAGATCTAACAATCTGTGTTTGGTGCGATCCAACCTATAAGAAATGAACTCGAGTTCACATGAATCGATTTCAGTTAACGTACCGCCAAGATTTGACGGAACAAACTATCAATGGTGAAAATCTGCTATGAGATCATTTCTTCAATCACAAGACTTTAATACTTGGCTATTAGTTGTCGATGGTTATAATCGTCCGAAAGTAGAAAACTCGGAAACTGAGTTTAAACGCTTAGTGGATTATACAAGCGAAGAAAAAGCTTTTGCAAAGCAGAATTCAGATGGTTTGAATACTATTATACATGCTGTAAATCGTGAACTACAACATCATGTATCAACATACCAAACTAACAATTCTGAGAGTATTCAATTCTGGACTAGGGCCCGGTTTTTTTTTGCATTTACGGTTTCCTCGTTAACAAAATCTTGTTGTGTCATTTACTTTACCTTTCCGCAATTATAATTGTTGTTATTATAATTTAAAGTAAATTACACATACGTTAACTTCGTACATACTTGATAGTTGTATTGTCTCGATCCTGTATCCATAGTCAATCACACAAGTTATCTTGTAGTCGTACTGTCTCGATCATGTATCCATAGACAATCACACGAATTGTGAACCGATTTTTTGTATTGTATCGACTCAGTCTATAGAAAATCACTTCCGGTAGAGGACTTATAGGTGGATAAATTAAACATTATGGTGTATTTGGGTACCCTCGTCTTTTCAATTGGTATCAGAGAAGGCAAACATGAAAATATCTAACAATCTGTGTTTGGTGCGATCCAACCTATAAGAAATGAACTCGAGTTCACATGAATCGATTTCAGTTAACGTACCGCCAAGATTTGACGGAACAAACTATCTATGGTGGAAATCTACTATGAGATCTTTTCTTCAATCACGAGACTTTAATACTTGGCTATTAGTCGTCGATGGTTATAATTGTCCGAAAGTAGAAAACTCGGAAACTGAGTTTAAACGCTTAGTGGATTATACAAGCAAAGAAAAAGCTTTTGCAAAGCAGAATTCAGATGGTTTAAATACTATTATACATGATGTAAGTCGTGATCTACAACATCATGTATCAACATGCCAAACTAATAATTCTGAGAGTATTTAATTCTGGACTAGGTCCCATTTTTTTTTTTGCATTTACGGTTTCCTCGTTAACAAAATCTTGCTGTGTCATTTACCTTACCTTTCCGCAATTATAATTGTTGTTATTATAATTTAATATAAATTACACATACGTTAACTCCGTACATACTTGATAGTTGTATTGTCTCGATCCTGTGTCCATAGCCAATCACACAAGTTATCTTATAGTCGTAATGTCTCGATATTGTATCCATAGACAATCACACGAAGTGTGAACCGATTTTTTGTATTGTCTCGACTCAGTCTATAGAAAATCACTTCCGGTAGAGGACTTATAGGTGGATAAATTAAAGATTATGGTGTATTTGGGTACCCTCGTCTTTTCAATTGGTATCAGAGCAGGAAAACATGAAAAGATCTAACAATCTGTGTTTGGTGCGATCCAACCTATAAGAAATGAACTCGAGTTCACATGAATCGATTTCAGTTAACGTACCGCCAAGATTTAATGGAACAAACTATCTATGGTGGAAATCTACTATGAGATCTTTTCTTCAATCACGAGACTTTAATACTTTGCTATTAGTCGTCGATGGTTATAATCGTCCGAAAGTAGAAAACTCGGAAACTGAGTTTAAACGCTTAGTGGATTATACAAGCGAAGAAAAAGCTTTTTCAAAGCAGAATTCAGATGGTTTGAATGCTATTATACATGCTGTAAGCCGTGATTTACAACATCATGTATCAACATGCCAAACTTCAAAGGAAGCTTGGGATAACCTTCAAATCGTATTCGAAGGTAACACATCAGAAAAGGAAGCTAGACTTCAAACTCTCACTTCTGATTGGGAAAACCTTCGAATGGATGACAACGACACTTTTGAAGAGTTTCATATTAAACTCTCTGAGATAGTTAATGCTTTTTTCTCTCTTGGAAAGACTATTTCTGAAAAAGATATAGTGTGCAAAATTCTCAGATTGTTGCCATATAGATACGAATCTAAGAAGCATGCAATCATCAAAGCTAATGATCTTTCATCCTTATTAAGAATTTCTCTTGTAGGAAAACTAAAGATATTCGATCAGGAGTGCTTGTCAAAACGAAAACACAATTTGGCCTATAAAGCCATTAAAAATACGCTGACTTAATGTCCGGAAGACTCCCAAGATCATGAAGATCTAGATGATAAAGATGAGACTGAACTAAATCATCATTTGTCTCTTATTACTCAACGATTCAAGAAATTGTTGAGACACCAAAAAAGAGAACCTTCTGTATCGAAAAGAAATCATATTTCTACGCATAAAAGTTAAGATACATGGGATGACAATGATATTATTCCTCAATGCTACAAATGTAGAGGGTTTGGTCATATTTCTCCAGATTGTCCAACTAAGGATATTCAGTGGAAGAGAAATGCATATACTGCCACACTTGATTATTCCCCGGACGAGGATAATCAAGACTGTATGATAGACCATGTTGCAACCATTGCAGAAGTCTATGATTCAGAAATACTTTCAACAATAGATACTCAAGAAGAGTTCACTCCTAAGTTTTTTCAACAAGAATTTCCTTGTAAAGATAAAAGAACTCAGTTTCTTGAATCTGAAATCAATGGAATAAAATCATCGCTTGATCAAATCAGAGTAAGTTATCTGAATGATAAAGTAAAACTTAACAAGCGTCTTGTGAAAATCAAACTTTCTCAATGTTCTGAGAAAGAATAAGTATCTAAACTCATTCATGACATCAACTGTTGTCAAGATGAAATCAGAAAGTTAAAAGCAGAGAATCTGAAATTAAGAGATAAACTTGTCTGCTCCGGCAAATCAACACTTGATATGAATATATTAAAAGTCAAGGAAGCAGGGTTGAATAAACCTATCAAACCTAAGGGTTGTAACAAGAATACTTCTGGGGCTTGTTTCCGATGCTGACAATGGGGGAACTATTAAAAACAATGCCCTGGTGTCACACAGAGAGAGAAACTCTGTCGATCAAAAAAACCAAGATCTAAGTCCAGATCAAAAATTACTTCAGAGAATCAACGTAAAAAATTGAATAATGTGATTTTTAGACATCAAGATCTTGTCTCAAATTTGAGAAATGAACCTAACAATTCAAACATAAAAGATTCTCAAATCTCTAAGAATGTTGAAGCCTCTAAGGGAAGAAAATTCAACAACCGAAAATTGATAACCTAACTTGGTTATCACAAACATGAATCCTTACTTCTTTACCCTCAAAAAGTAAACAGTAAGGATATGTATGTAAATATTTTAATTTTTCGGTTAAGGAATTAAATGAAATAATACTCTCAAAGATTGTGAGAAAAACTTCTCTTATTAATAAGAGGAAAGATTTTACATTTCATTTCATAAAGATCTGACAGAATGTCTACCTCTAGCTGCAACTCTCGCAAAGTTGAAAAAGTTTGGACTATATTGTTTCCTAACAAGAAACTTCATCTTGAATCTTCAGATGGTGATTAAAAATCATCTCCTGAACTTCATCAAGATGTTCCTAATGAAGAAATCTCATCTCTTAATGATAATCTTCTCACGAATCTTTCACTAAAATTAGATCTAATCTTATGTGAAGTAAGGAACATGGAAAAGGATTTGTGAAAGGAAGTAAAGGAAGTCAATAACAATGTTACTAGTCTTGAATCAAGATTAGTAATCATAGAAGATGATTGGAATCCTGTGAAATCTTCTGATCTGACTTCAAAAAATATCAGAGAAACTCTAAAGGAATAAAATTGACGAAGAAAATAGACATCAGTTTTTGATTTATTTCGATTATTGTATAAGGTCTATTTTTGAATAAAACTATCAGTTATTTATGAATAAAATTATTATTTTATAATTTTTCTTGTGATAGTTTCCGATTACATAGCCTGTGCTTAAATTTCTATATTTTGCTATTTTTTTCAATTTATGAGATGTCTGATTTCGGTTTTTATAACCTTAATATTCGATCTCATAAGATGTGAACCCTTATGGTTTTTGTGACTTTTTGATTTAGCGGGATTAAGTTCTAGCCCATGTTGGTAGGCTTCATCAAAGGATCATAAGGTGTTCCGATTGAAACTCATATGTAAAAAGTCACAATGTGTTGAATCAATTTGTGTTTACATGAGTTGTGTTTAGCATAAACATATGTGTTTCGGGTTTTCAACTTTTGCTATTAGCACGCATTAGTTAAAACCGACCTTTCTCTGGTAAAGGTTGCTATTTGTTGTTGTTATTTTGTTCTTGCGAGAGGATGACAACATACTGGGGGAGAGTTCTAACTTGAAATTGCGCTTAATGATATATCTTTCTGGGGAGAAGAGGATGCGGAATCTGAAGTAACAAATTTGTTAGTTAATCGTTTTCCTGTTTAAGAAAAGCCTGCTTATATTGCATATATTTTACTTTTGTTTAACAAAATTTCGGTACAATTGATATATTCCACTATTTGTGTATGGATGTGTGTGTTTGTTATTCAATTGTTTCTGGTTAAGAAAAACCGTGTCAATTTATTTGGCTTATTGTTTGGTATCTTCTTTATTGTTTGGTATCAAGTGTTTTTGCTTAACGAAATTTCGGTGCAATTGCGGTGCTATAATGTTTATGTTTGTTTCAATTGCTTCCGGTTTAAGAAAATAATTGTGCAAGTCAATTTATTTTGGTTTGTATGTATTGTTTATTGCTTAACAAAATACGAGATCATTTGTTTAGTCCAATTCGATTCCGGATAAGAGAAACTAAGTTAATTATGATCTTAGTTAGACTTATCAACTTGAAGGATTCGGTTATTCAAGTCTAATCGAATGCCTCGACAAGAAATACTAGTTAACTAACCTAGTACTTGTCTTGTCTAAAGAGAAAGGTCTAAGTTATTGTCTAAATAATTAGAACCTGATGAGAGAAATAAAGTTAAGAAAAGTATATCAAAGAGTTATATCTCTATTTCTAAATTCAATCCGCAATCAAACAAGTAAGAATTTGCGAGCCCGATTGAATATAAGAAATAACTTGGCCGGTATCAAAAACCAATATCCAAGTGTCAATCAATTTAATCAACAACCAAAGGTTGGATTCCCTAATGATTGAACTTACGCACAGCCTGTGATATTTAAATTATGAAGATAAACAATATAATGCGGAAAAGAAATAACACAGACACCAGAAATTTTGTTAACGAGGAAACCGAAAATGCAGAAAAACCCCGGGACCTAGTAAAGATTATAAGCTGTTACACCAATTTCCTACTACCTATTCGGACTAGATGTAATACGAACTTCAGCACATACAGAACTCCTAGCATAACATCGATTCTCTTTAGGAATTCTTCTCGTATAACTTCTAGCAGAACACAAATTCTCTTTGGAAGTTATTCCCGAAAATCTTCTGGCAGAACAAAGTTCTCTTCAAAAGATACAACAACACGGTTGATACTTTTTGATCTTTTGTTTTCAAAGAACACCGAATCGATTTCCCTTTAGATGTAAATCAAGGTTTTGGAAATCTTGTGTTTGTTTCGAACAACTACCAGATAAAAGTAGAGATACCGTAACAAACTTGTAGATTAGGGTTTTAACTTACAATCAGTATGCGTACACACAAGTAGTCCGTGAACCTGATTTTCGTAAGTGAACTTGGGCGATTCCAAAGATCAATTTCCAAGTTAAGAAAACCCTAATAATTCTACAACAAGAACAACAAGAATAAATTTAGAGATATCTTGTTTAAAACTTCTTAAGGATTTTTACGAGATACCTTAATCGAAGTTTTCTTTCTGGCTTCCGATTTCGACTAACAAGTGTTGGTATACGACCGGAAACTGAAATCTATCAAAACCTAGGGTTTTTGATCAACAACTCTTGAATGGTTTTATATCAGAAGAGAAAACCTTAGAATAGACAAGAGGTGAAAAACCTAAATTACAAGTTGTATAATCAATCACGAAGATTAAATCCAACTCGGCTTTGTGATCCCCAATACAAAGACTTTATCTCACTCTTGTTCACGAAGTACAGAAGACATGGAAAACAACCTTATGAAGCTTACACCAATTTTCCAAAAGGGGATGAAAAAACGTGTAGCACTCACGAACCCTTTATTTATAGTGAACAATAGCTTGGAAGCTAAGCAAAGCTATTTTCTTTTTTCAAGACTCTCCTAATTTTGGGAGTCTTTCCTAAGTTACAACTCTTGCCAAAAATAATTAAATAATTAATTAATTTAGCAAATATTGTATTTATGTGAGTAAATCACAATTTATCTTAGGAAGGAATCACAAACACTTTAATATGGTAATCAAATATGTTTGGAGTAATAGATATCTTGCCTAGATAAGGAAACTTAACCAAAAATGGCTTCTAGTCACGTAATTGGGCTCAAGTCCGTGAACCGTTACAAACAATTCGTGGATTGTTTCCTACTAACGAACTATAACAATTACAGCAACACTTATAATTGGTACTTTAATAAATCACTCATAACTTCATCGTTATAACTCGTAATTGAGTTATTCTTGGCTCGTTGAATTCGTAAGCTCATTCACTATAACATAAGAACCTTTCCAGGGATAAAGGTTATTGTCTCAAAAGTCGTGGCTCAAATAACCTCGAGTATATATACATAAATGTACATTTACCGTCATAGGAATTGTTTCATTGAGTGAGCATTTGTTTGGATAGATTAGAAAGGTAGAATTGAACAAGAATCCAAATGAAATCAATTACCACATACCTTTGTTGATGAATTCCTCGTTGATGTCTTCTTGTAGTCTTCAAACTTCATCCTTCAAGGATAGCTTCGATTCTACTTCTTAGACTTAATCTAGTCCGAAACTATCTTTAGTATACTAAATCAAGAATGTATTTTGGAAACTAAAATTGACAACTAACTTGACATACCAACGCTAGTGGGTTCAACCGAGCAATGCTCTAACAATCTCCCCCTTTGTCAATTTTAGTGACAAAACCATTTTACATATGGATTGTACTTGTTAAAAGCATTACAGTTCCAAAATCTGACATGCTTGATTTCCTTGGTTCTTCAACTATGCGTGTGTTCATCCTTTACTTGTTGAAGATCCATCATAGTATTATTACACAACATCAAAGTTCAATTGTAGCACAACTTTGAGAATAATACTAAGGTGATATGTATCACTCCCCCTTAGTCAATACTCCATCTCAGAATGAAAACCACCCCCCCTTACATAATGATCCGTAAACCATATGTATTTGTAGTATGAACTACACATTAATTCTCCCCTTTTTGTCAATATAAATTGGCAAAGGTACGAAAATTGTGGGATCATAATGAAATTCTCAAAGAGATTACTTCATGACCAAAAGAGAACATATCAACTTTGTTTCGATGATTTCACATAGTCGAAACTTAGTGTATTCATTAAGGAGTTTATAAAGATACAAGTAACCCCTTCATGTTCCAAACCCGCTTCTCCCTACAAAGATATGACAATTAAGCACAAGTTCATTTAAGAACTCTCCCCCATAAAATGTCATTCCCTAAAGAACAACAAGAGTGACCTTACTCCATAGAGAAGGATTTATATATTGGATTTTAGAAATCCCACAAGGAGTTACGAGCTAAGGACCAATCATTGAAAGTCTCTCATGAGATCGTGTTACTAAAAATAGAATTATCTCATGGTAACAATACACAATATGAAATCATGAAGATCAAATATTGTGATCATCTTTTCTAAGATACAAACTTGTATAAACAAGAATTGATATGCTTAGAAGGAAGAATAACCTTTTCCACAAGGTTTTACACCAAGAATGGTTACCATAAGAGTATGAAAAAGTTTCCTTGACAATAAAAACCAACATCCAATGGTTTTGATTATTGCTTCTAACATGTTATGCTTAAGATTTTTTATCACAAATCAAGTTAGGTAATCATACGCGTGGTATTTAACCATATTCATCTTAACCATAACTAGTTCAAATGACTCAAATGAAACTAGTTAGAGAGTTGTTCAATTGCTTAGATCTCATGGAAGTATACAAGACATAATTGAAGCAAAATTGATTTTGATTCACTCGAATCAATTCATGAACATCATAGCCACGGTTTGTAAAAGATTGCATTCCTTATTATATAAATGTTTTAGTTCATGAACAAACCGATTTTAGAAAGTAACCTACTTAAGTATGCAAATGGGTACGCATACCTAAGTAGCCGGACCGAGTTAGGTTATGCCAGTTCGCATACGGGTACGCATACCACTTTACATTCCAAACTCCAGCAGAAATTCACAGAACCCAAACTTCCGCCAGTACGCGTACGGGTACGCATACCTAGGTTCCAGACTTCCAATAACCAACCAGTACGCGTACGGGTACACATACTTAGGTTCCCGGTTTTGGAATTTTACACAAATGTGAGAACATACTATGTTTATATCCAAAGATGGTTACATGTTCTAAACTCTCATTGAATCATTGAAACTTTCTTAGAGGATGTTATATAGTTGTTATTCACAAACTATTTTTCATCAAAGCGATTTTCAAGTTATTGAAATAATCAACATGACTTTCGTCACTAGTAAAGATGAACTTGGTTAAAGCGAAAGCTTAACAACACATATTTTGAGAAATATGTAAGCGAGTTAGACTCAGCTCGAAACAATAAATTGTTACACATATTCAAAAATTACCCAACACAATATGTGCGCCCCAATTCTTTTGCAATCCTCACCGCATTTACTAGGTCTTCTTGGTGAGGATGCACTTCCAACACAATCAGGTTGTGTTGAGGTGACCAAAATCTTGCTCACCACAGGTATTCGAAACAAAATCATGCATGGACTCTAGGAATTTAACAACTTCCTTGAAACTTTTAATCACTGTTCCATACCTTTTTAAGATGTTATCCCTTGTCGAACTCTTGTCTGGGAGATCCTTCTTATAGTACTCGTCGCTTTATTGATCTTCTTTGGTACCCATTTCTGAGCAGCTTTTGGAGCAACGTATTTCTTTTTCTCCTCAATATAATTATGAAATTTCTTGGAGGGAATACTAGAAGAACTGATATTATGAGACTCAGTATTTCTCCAGTTTGGAACATCAGATCTTGTCATCTTAATAGAATCAGATCTGGTTTTATCTCGTTTAAGATATCTGCAATTCCTTTGCAAGTGACCTGATTTTCCACAATAAAAGCAATGTTTAGTAGAATGGAAAAAGTTATGTTTAGTGTTACCTGAATGTGTGTGTGCTTGCTTTGGAGCTTGACAGAGTTTCCTCTTTTCCGTCATCAGCAGTTAGCAGAGATACTTCACTTTTGTCAACCGTGGAAGGTTTTGGTTAAGAAGAATTTTTAGCTCTGACAAATTTTACCTCTTTGCAAATACTAGGAGCGTCTATTCCTTCATAGCCCAGTCCTCGTGTATCACGATGAATTCTACATGCTCCCAATATTGAGGTTAATTTATCTGAGCTGCTATTTCTAGACAAACTCTCTTTTAAGCTCGAGTTTTCTTCTTCCAACCTTTTGACCTTTTCAAGCGAAATAACCAAATCATTCTTGGATGATTCACATTGAACTTTGAGATCTTCTCGTTCCGAATCAAATAACAAGTTCATCTCAATGTTCTCCAAGTTATCTAGCTTTTCTTGAAGAATAATTTCCCGATCACGACTTCCGGCAATTTCTTCTTTAAGCTTTCGTATTTCGTTGAGATAATCTCTTGCACCAATAGAATCAAGTTGGTCTTGCAAGTCTTTATTCCGACTACGAAGTCTGTCATATTTTACTTTATCACTGAATATGGTGCTTTCAGCTTTTGAAAGTTTCTGATAACATTGCTTAAGAATTTTATTGGCAACTGGATTTACATGGAACACTTCTTCGTCAGAAACAGAATCAGTATCTGAAAGAATTTTTCCGAGAGATAATGCAACTACGCCTGCGTACTCTTGGTGATCATAATATTCAGGTCCATCATCAAGAGTAGGCAAAGCTGCTGCATATGCCGATCGTTTACGGCTCCAGCTAGGACATACTGAAGAAAGGTGCCTGAAACCACGACAGTTAAAGCATTGTACATCATCATTAGGAGATGTTGCACCTTTAGAAAAACTCTTTTTCTTGTCTTTCAATATTTTTTTAAATTGTCGTGGAGTAACATTCTTAGCATCTGGCGAACCAGATTTATCCTTAGAGGATTCAGAATTGTTTGCAGTTTTAAAAGATATCACTTCTTTTCCAGACCGGTGTTCATTATCAAAGATCTTTAACTTTCCAACAAGAGTATTTCTAGAGAGTGTAGAAAGATCATTTGCTTCTTCAATAGCATGTTTCTTAGACTCGTATCTTGATGGTAGAGACCTGAGAATTTTGCGCACAATAACTTTCTCCGGAATAATTACTCCTAATGAATATGAGGAGTTAACTATTTGAGAAAATCTTTGGTTAAACTCATCAAAGGTTTCATCATCAGACATGCGAAGGTTTTCCCAATCAGAAGCTAGATTTTTAAGTCTTGCTTCTTTCTCTACGGCATTCCCTTTGAATACGGTTTCTAAGATATCCCAAGCATCTTTAGACTTATTACATGTAGTCACATGGTGCTGAAGATCTGGGGTAATGGCATGGATGATAACATTTAATCCTTCAAAATTTTGCTTTGCAGCAAGAATCTCAAGATCATTATAATCACCAATATCCTTTGCAATAGTTACACCGTCTACTGTAACTAATGGAGGATTATAGCCATTAACAATACGAACCCATGATTGAAAATATCGCGCTTGTATAAAAGCACGCATAGCAATTTTCCACCATAAATAGTTTGTGCCATCGAAGACTGGCGGTACGTTTATAGAGATAGCACTTTTGTCCATAAAAATCAGATTGCTTCAAACACAGACTTATAAGGTCTTAACGTGTTTGCCTACTATGATACAAATTGAAAAAGCGGGGGTATAACAACCACACCCAATAATTCGTTTGGCAATATGTATGGACTAACTCCAATATACTTTCAAGAGAATCAACTAGACAGTCCGACTCAATCTTAAGAAAAGTATATCAAAGAGTTATATCTCTATTTCTCAATTCAATCCGCAATCAAACAAATAAGAATTTGCGAGCCCGATTGAATATAAGAAATAACTTGGACGGTATCAAAAACCAATATCCAAGTGTCAATCAATTTAATCAACAACCAAAGGTTGGATTCCAAAATGATTGAACTTACGCACAACCTGTGATATTTCAATTGTAAAGATAAACAATATAATACGGAAAAGAAATAACACAGACACCATAAATTTTGTTAACGAGGAAACCGCAAATGCAGAAAAACTCCGGGACCTAGTAAAGAATAAACACACACTGATTATAAGATGTTACACCAATTTCCTACAACCTATTCGGACTAGATGTAATACGTGCTTCAGCACATATAGAACTCCTAGCAGAACACTGATTCTCTTTAGGAATTCTTCTCGTATAACTTCTAGCAGAACACAAATTCTCTTTGGAAGTTATTCCCGAAAATCTTCTGGCAGAACAAAGTTCTCTTCAAAAGATACAACAACACGGTTGATACTTTTCGATCTTTTGTTTTCACAGAAAACCGAATCGATTTCCCTTTAGATGTAAATCAAGGTTTTGGAAATCTTGTGTTTGTTTCGAACAACTACCAGATAAAAGTAGAGATACCGAAACAAACTTGTAGATTAAGGTTTTAACTTACAATCAGTATGCATACACACAAGGAGTCCGTGAACCTGATTTTCATAAGTGAACTTGGGCGATTCCAAAGATCAATTTCCAAGTTAAGAAAACCCTAATAATTCTACAACAAGAACAACTAGAATAAATCTAGAGATATCTTGTTTAAAACTTCTTAAGGATTTTTACGAGATACCTTAATCGAAGTTTTCTTTATAGCTTCCGATTTCGACTAACAAGTTTTGGTATACGATCGAAAACTGAAATCTATCAAAACCTAGGGTTTTTGATCAACAACTCTTGAATGGTTTTATATCAGAAGAGAAAACCTTAGAATATACAAGAGGTGAAAAACCTAGATTACAAGTTGTATAATCAATCACGAAGATTAAATCCAACTCGGCTTATAGTCACGTAATTGGGCTCAAGTCCGTGAACCGTTACAAACAGTTCGTGGATTGTTTCCTACTAACGAACTATAACAATTACAGCAACACTTATAATTGGTACTTTAATAAATCACTCATAACTTCATCGTTATAACTCGTAATTGAGTTATTTTGGCTCGTTGAATTCGTAAGCTCATTCACTATAACATAAGAACCTTTCCAGGGATAAAGTTTATTGTCACAAAATTCGTGGCTCAAATAACCTCGAGTATATATACATAAATGTACATTTACCGTCATAAGAATTGTTCCATAGAGTGGGCATTTGTTTGGATAGATTAGAAAGGTAGAATTGAACAAGAATCCAAATGAAATCAATTAACACATACCTTTGTTGATGAAGTCATCGTTGATGTATTATTGTAGTCTTCAAACTTCATCCTTCAAGGATAGCTTCGATTCTACTTCTTAGACTTAATATAGTCCGAAACTATCTTTAGTATACTAAATCAAGAATGTATTTTGGAAACTAAAATTGACAACTAACTTGACATACCAACACTAGTGGGTTATACCGAGCAATGCTCTAACAGTAACTTGTGTGACCGAACACAAATGTTCCATATTAAGGTATAACCGATCCCAGTGATTAGTATAACCGATTGAACCCATGAATGTGATTTGATATTTGATCAATCACATAGTTGTCTTGGAATACAAATGAACCAATTCTAAACTTTTTTGGAAGTGTGGTATAATCGATTCCAAGATTGTAAATATGAAAGAGGATTTACAAAGAAAAGATGTCAACATACTTTGAACACGAACATTAACTCTTATCTTTTATAGTTCAAAGATATTCCTTAATTACTCAAGGAGATCCCGGTCCGAAATAAATTAAGAATCTTTTAATTAAGGTTGTTAGTTTTATATTCTTTAATTACCAGAAATTAAATGCATATCTCTAGAGAATAAAAATTAGTAATGTGCATTTACTAATTGGAGATTTTCTATTGAGAGATTTCGGAAAATATTGGACAAATAATTTCCTGAAATTATGAAAACCAAATGGGCATTTATTGCATATCTTGAGAATACCTTCGGCTTTTGAAATTCCTTGGTGTCCAAACATCCTTGGTCTATAAATACCTAATTTTGCATTTCTAGCAAACTATCCTAAGAGCCATGCAAACTTCATCTTTTTGTTGTTTCTGGTGGAGCCGTCTATCCGGAGAGGAAAGTACCCTGATTAGGCGAAATCTCTTATAACCCCTCGTTTAAAGACTTCTGTGGGAAGCTCTACGAGTACCGTTGGTGGGAAACTAGATAATTACAGTTTATTAGTTTTCGATTGATTTGATTGACTAATGGTTGTTGAACTTTGATTGCACCTAGTTTGTTTATTCTTGAGAATCTTCTCTTCTGATATAAGATTCACTCAAACTAGATCGATGTGTCGACGGGATCTTTAGAACTGTTTGTAGATCTAAAGACATCTTGTGATAATCCATTGTTAACAGACTCCGTTCTGTGCGTGATTGATCACAAGAGATTCAAGTTGTGCTTTGCAGGTTTTAATTAGAGATTAAAGAAGATTTATTATTGGTTTCTCATATCTTTGTGTAGCACAAACCTTAATTGGCTGAGATTCAACTAGAATCGGATTTTTTCGATTGATTAGTTGCATGAGATCGGTAGCACCTAATAGTTCTCTTGAGATCTATTTTTATTGTTACAAATCCGGATCTTATTGCTTAGGTTATAGAGATTGGATTGATCTAACCAGGCAAAGGATTTTATTAGTTTAAACGGAAGAGCCTTTGCATATGACTTGAGATATATTTATCTGGAAAGAATCAATAGAGTTGTTACCAAACAGATTTGTTGATCCTTTACTGTTTAGAATACGATCCAAAGGAATTGTTCTAGTGCGTGCACTTATTGAATGTCGGAAGCGCATGGATACTAAAGAAACTAAGTGAACTAGGGTTAGTTGCTTGGTCTTAACTATACGAAGTTGGTTTCGATTTTGTATAGCGGCTTAATTCTGAGAGTATTCAATTCTTGACTAGGTCCCGGGGGTTTTATGCATTTGCGGTTTCCTCGTTAACAAAATCTTGCTGTGTCTTTTACTTTTCCATTTCCGCAATTATAATTGTTTATTATAATTAAAAGTAAAATACACAAATGTTAACTCCGCTTTACTTGATAGTGATCCTATAGAGTTTGGTTAAGTCCGAACCTATTATCAAGTAATCACACTTTGATTGTTGTATTGTCTCGATCTCTCGTATCCATAGACGATCACACAAAGTGTGAATACCGATTTATCGTACTGTCTCGACTTTATCCTTAGACAATCATTTTCAGTAAGAGAACTTATAGGTGGATAAATTAAAGATTGTGGTGTATTTTGGTACCCTCGTCTTTTCATTCTGTGAGAGTACTTGGACAATTCCAAAGATAAATATCCAAGACCAATCAAGTCGTATCCAACAATAATGATGGACGTATCTACTTTGATTGATTTACATACAACCTGTGATATTTCAATTATAAAGATAAAAAATATAATACGGAAAAAGAAATAACACAGACACCAGAATTTTGTTAATGAGAAAAACGCAAATGCACAAAAACCCCAGGACCTTGTCCAAATTTGAACACCAAACTGTATTAAGCCGCTACAGACTCTAGCCTACTATCAAAACTTCGTAGTGGAATGTAGTTGAGACCGAATCCACAGTCACAGTAATTCAGTTACAGTCACGCTCCTTACGCCTCTTGAATCTCGCAAGACTCTGCGTAATTGATTCCCTTTGCTGACGTCCTTTACAGCTTAAGGGTTGCTTCAACTCAATTGAAGACTTTAAACCAATCTGCCTCCCACAGATAAGCCTATATGTGATTTCCGTTTTGATCAAAGATCAAGGTGAGATAGGGAATCGTTTGGAATAGACAAAGTCTAGCAAACCTCAAAATCCGGTACTTACGACTCCCGAAGAGCATCCTAGATTATTATTCACCTTACAAGTAAAACCTACTCTGATTTCAACAAAGAATTGTTATAAAGGAATATACATGTGGAATCACAAAGTCTAAGACGAATAAACTTTGCGACTTCTATCTATCTTGCCTGATCGGTGTGAGACTCAACAATCAGTAGCAAGATCAGAATAAACGAATTATCAAGATAAAGATAGTCGAACCTGGCTTCACGAATCCCTAAGCTAAGTCTTTTTTGTCGCTAAACCTAAAAAGGTTTAAAGGAGAGGACGACTCTAGTTTACAACTATGACACACAAGAATAGTATCGGGGATTCAAAGATCCCAGTTGCTTGAGGTTCTCCTTATATAGAATTTCAAGATCAAGGTTGCTTTAGATTTAAGCTAAGGTAGCTTTGGAATCAAGCAATCAATATTCACCGTTAGATGAAAACTTGACTTGAGATTAACATAACAGAGTATACACTCTGGTTAGAATGAACCATAACCGAACCGTGTATAATGACTTGTTCATGAAAGGTTAGCCGAAACTAGCCAGACGAACTATAAGCTTAACCATTTTCATATAACACTTTAACACTTTAATCTTGAGTCACGACCATAGGTTATGATGTGAGCAAATATGTCTAGATGTGTTTTTTAGAGAGTTGTTCAAATGCCGATTATCTTATAGAAATAATTCTGATGCATCTGAAAATATTCGACGGGGTAAGTACGTGTACTTACTTCCGGTGCGTGAGTTATTTTGTCATGGTACGTGTACTGGGTTTGTATACCCTTAAGACAAAACGAGTTCAGGAGTCCACATAATTTTTTCGGTATGCATACTAGGTATGTGTACCATCCTGAGTTCACGAGTCAACGAAACTTTTTGGTTTTGCATACTTGGCATGTGTATCAAAAGTCGTTGAGAACTATAGCTACACCGATATGTGTACTGGGTACATGTATTGCGGCTCCGGACCTATAACAGGTTGCGCCAGTATGTAAGCTGATACGTGTACTGTCCTGTATCCAGATTGACAGCAGTTCTATATCTCTCTAATAATCAATTTGAAACATTTCCGAATAACTTCAATGACATATATCACTGTTCCAGGTTATTTTTAAATGATAACTTGAATAACGATTTAGGTCATAAACAATTAATTTTTCTTAACCAAATTTATTAAGTATGAACAAATATTCTTAAGCTTAGTCAACATATTTCGAGAATGATTAACAAGATAAAATTGACTCAAATTTTTTGTTGTGCATGTGAAGTCCAATTTAGTCTTGCGACATTGTCTCATAGATGAAAAGGTGAAAACTTGAGTAATAGATGGTTCCGTCTTCACTTACCTTTTGTTGATGAAGTTTTCCAAAAGATTCAGTTGATCTTCGCCTTCAAATGGTAGAATGCAGTGATGTCTAGTACTCAACTACATACTTCTATCCTAATCCGAGACTTGACTAAATGTAGACTAGACATCTAGATATAGTTTTGATCAACTAAATTTGACAACAAGCTTGAGATAACAACACTTGTGAGTTCGACCGAGCAATGATCTAATAGTTAATTTTAGCATAATTTGATGATATTAAGTAAGATGAAACTTTAAAATGATGATTTAGAAAAATCGAATCACAGAAATGGAATTCGCCAACACCAGATCTACAGTGTGATGGTAAATTTTTTGATGAAAACAAAAAATTGAGTTATAGATCTAGAATCTTCTTAATTCCAGTTTCCTTATTGAAATCTAGAGAAACATGTTATATTCTTGATAGATGATTATAGATTCGTACTTGGTAGTGATCATCCTGAATCTAGATCATAGAATCTTTATAATTTCCATATCCAACATGAGAATCTATATTAATTGCCACACAAACTCGTCGCTGATATGATCATGCTATCTTTAAGTAGTCTAGATCAGAATTTGTGGCTTCAAATCGCATGTTTGAAGATATATTTGATGTAGAATTGACATCTTATTCGGTTTTCACCAATAAACTTTAAACTAAATGTTTCCATGAATAGAAATAATATGAAATGCATGATTATTGTACATAGTAGTTAACATAAATGCTAGATTCGTATAGATATCAAAATTCTGATATGAATTAACGATTCTCTCTCTTAATACATGCTAATCATTTTTAATTAATTTGATTTTACACTAATCATATTGCATAATAATTAAGCAATGCTTAATCAATGATAATATGATTCTTCATCAACCGACTCAAAATTTTACCGCCAAAAATGTGAGGCGGTGATCTTTCAAAGTCAGATCTGGTCAATGATTCTCATCTTGACTATATTTTCCATAAAGATTACTCATATGAGAACTACTGTAATTGTGAGGCTATACAATGGAACACCAACATAGAAGGTTACTACCACCTCGACCAGGTGTAACCTCGCCGTTGCGGCAAACTCCGATAATGCCAAATTTGGAATAGAGTGTACAAACACCAATGGTGGCCATAACGAGCGCAACCACTCCAGGTACACCATTGTCAGCTGGAAATACAACAACACCAATGCCAGAAGTAACAACTGTCCCTCCAATAATCACTTCATCAACAATGATGGAAGAAGGACAACCTCAAGATGCTCTTATTGGGCCAGCTATTACACATGAGCAAAGCAGAAACTTCCTATGGTCACTGGTTAAATCAAAGTACTGTTCTAGACATTAAGTTTTTAATTTAAACCAAGACTATAATGTTTGTCAGTCAATAAAAAGAACCAAGAATGGAGTAGCAGATTTAGTAGCTAAGAAATGTAGAAGTAGTGGTATTAATTTTGAGTATGTGGGTAATTTCCCACCTGTTATCAATTCATGGATACAGGGGGACATTACAAGATGTAATTTGAATACGCAATCAATAAAATCACTTTTTGAATCAAAAAAAAAAGTAGAAGGTTACCAAGACCTCCATCTCTAAATACAATACTTATGGTACAAATATCAGGTGATATGTTCCAAGATTCGCAAAAATCAATCAGATCCCTAGCTGGAAAGGTCAACGAGTTGACAACACCACCACATCGGTTTTGCACCACACAAGTTGCACCACAACTTGCTTCACAAGCACATCATATCTCACATCCAGAGCTACCAAGTTGACATCTCCATATCCTACATCTCCCAGCTTATTCCTAATGATAAATCAACTGCTAAGTCAGCAACAGGCAGAGCTGAGGCAAGAGTTCATGAACTACAACTCACTCGTAATCCAGTACATGTAGACACTATATCACATAATTTATGAATATACACCAGCTGTCATAGCTGACTTGATACAAAAATCAATAGATTCAAAGATTGAAAGAATGTTGAAAGCTTGATGCGTATCGTAACCACAACAAATTAGTGAATATTTTTCCACTTAATTAACAAGTAATACAGTGTAGTCAAGTTCATTTCCACAAGGAGCAAGAGGTTTTAGTTATCTGATAATGTCACAAAGGGAGGGTTTTGTTTTAGATTTTAAAAAGCAAAAGAAAGTAAATAAAGCGATAGAAAAGATAAATTTGAAATTAATAGGAGAAATAAGATCAAGGAATCGTTCTTAGTTACAAACAATGATTAAAGTTATGTTCTTGTCCACGTTTTATTAGTCACAGATTACCACCAATCATATGTAAAGCAGCTAGATCAGTGTTCACCCCTAAATTCCTTGTCTCACCGGATACAGAAGTTCTCGCCTACCGGATTCTATTTATCTAAACCACCTAGTAGTAGATCACTCAAGATGTAATTTTTTATTCTAACATATTAAGATTTATGAATTTATTAGATTGATACTAGTAGTTAGAATCTTAGGTAACCGCTCTATCAATCTCAAGAAGTAAATCAGAGATTTGTGTTGAGTTCAACAAAGGCTCTTCCATTTAATCTAATAAACTCCTTTGTTCGGTTAGATCAATAAAGATTTAGATTATCAAGATAATAAGATCTGGATTAGCAACTAATCTAAATAGATCTCAAAGAGAACTATGAAAAGATGTTGATATATTACGACTAGGAATCCAATATCTATCAAAGATAAACAAGGCTTATTCGAATCATAACCTATCAAGTGTGTGCATGAAGTATATCACAAAGATCAGAAAGAAATCTTTTTGTCTTCAAAATCTTCAATATCTTCAAAGTACCTGCACAAACAGACTTGATTCTATTGTGATCGATCACGCATAGAATAGAGTCTGTTAATAATGGATGATCAGAAGCCTATCGTCAGTTCTAAAGACAGATCTGAACTATGTCAATCCTTGATCTAGTTTGAGTAACCTTATATCAAAAGAGAAGGATCTCAAGAATAATTAAACTAGGCGCAATCAAGGTTCAACCACCGTTAGTCAATCAAATCAATAATCGAAAACAAAAATAACTATGAAAATTCTAGTTTCCTATCAATAGTACTATCTAGATGCTTTTTGATCGCACAAAAGTCTTTAAACTAGCGTACGTATGAAATTTTGCCTGATTATGTTACTCCCCTCTCCAATATAGTATTACAAGTAATATTATTATTCGGCTACAACAGTGACTACAAACTGAAGTGCCTGCCTCAGGATAAGTTTGTAAGAAGAACAAACTTCACTATTTATAGACCAAGGTAGTTTGGACACCAAGGAATTTCCATAACCGAAAATATTCTAAAGATACATAATAAACACCTATTTTCGGTTTTGTCTAATTCCAACCAATATCCAACTGTAATACCGAATTCCTCTTGGATGACAACTCAATATTAGCTGGTATACAAGTATACTTTACTAATATATCTTCCAGAGATATGTTTAACTTGCTGAAAAAATAAAACATATACATTCAAAAATTTTAATAAAAAGATTATCAAACATTTCAGTTTCGGAACTCACCTTGAGTATCAAGGAATATCTTTGAACAATAAAAGATAAGGTTTGTACACATGTTCAAATTACTCACAATGTCAACATCTTGAACTTTCATATTTTGCAAACCCAACTTCCAAAATCACACAAACCCCTAAAGTATATGTGACATCGGAAATCAGTTTTGCCATGGGGATCGTTCCTACTATAGGTCCCCAAATAGGTAGGGATTGGTTCTGCTAGAAATGTCCAATAGGGACCGGTCCTGCTATATATCCCCAATAGAAACCGGACCACCAATCCGATTGATTTCTTTCAACTACGAAACAAGTTTCATATGTCTACTTCCTTAAACTCATGTACCTATGTACCAAGAGGTCTTTGGCTCCAGATTTTTAACAAGGGATATTTTGACTTTTGGTCACAGAAAAGTGACCAGAATTGCGTTTGGGTCACCAATTTTTTAAAATTAGAGTTTGGGTCACAGGACCGTCGTTAACCGCGTTGACAGTTAACAAAATTAGTTAAATGTTGAAATGACCAAATAAAACCTAAGGATCACTTTATTTACTAAATCTACCCTTCACTAGAGAAAATAAGTCTCATATTTTTCTCTCTAATTTTGATCGTGCATTCATGGGAGAGTAGAGGAGTAGTATTTGTGAGATCACACGTGAATGGGTGAATGGGATCCGTAGAAAAGGAATGTATATGCCAATTCCGGTATCTTCATTTTTTGCAAAATTGTAGACCGACAGCATTTTGCAATTCAATGTAATTTAACTTTGTTTTTACAGGTAAGATGCAAAAGCCATTGACAGAATTGTTAAAAGAGTATGACAGTGCACATACCATCTGTGTGTGATGTCGGATATAAGAACTCATCCGTCTTACAGTTCAACGCTACGGACTACGGTGATCAGACATCTAAAGAAGGGGAGCTTAACCAATGTCAAAGGAATCAAAACAAAAGTGATGATTTGGTGAAAGTTTCTAACATAAGCACAAAGGTGCATCGAAGATTCATTTCACAGCTGGATTGAAGAGAACAAGAAGTAAAGAGGCTTATGAGATTAGGGATGGAGTTGGTACTGATAAGTTTTAAGAATTCCAGACTCATTTTAGTAATTCTCTCACAATTTCACCTCATTTTTTTTGTGATTGGAGTTGGTACTGATAAGTTTTAAGAATGGCGGACTCATTTTAGTAATTCTCTCACAATTTCACCTTCTTTTTTTTGTGATTGTCCGAAACAGTTTGATGCAAAAGTTTGTTGTAAAATTTTGACGCAAAAGTTTGTTGTAAGATTTTGACAAGAGATAGTGATGATGGAGGTCCCATGCACCTCTACTGTTTGATAAAAGTTCTCTAAGAAGAGAAAACTCAAAACCACCTCCTCCACCACCCATCTAATCTAACGGCTTAGATTAATTGCATATAAATTAATCAAATTAAAATTTATTTTAATAACGGTCGATGACGGTCTTGTGACCCAAACTCTAATTAAAATATACTGGTGACCCAAACGCAACTTTGGTCACTTTTCTGTGACCCAAAGTCAAAATATCCCTTTTAACAACTACCTCTGTACCTCACATTCGTCTTCAGACAAATTAGAAATCCACAATTAATGCCAAATTCAACAATATAAATTAGCTATTTGCAAGAATAAATAAATTTGTGTATAAATTAAGACAGAACTGTGACACGTATCTTCAGCTAACGGTTTATGGATACTAATTCTTAAAAACAAAAAAGAGTATTACGGAAATTAACAATTGTTTTAAAGAAAGTACTAGTCATGCAAAGATTTTTGAGATAGAAAAGGGATTAAAAGATAAGGCATGCAATCAATCCTAAGTTCATTGCTCAATCTAGTAACAAGTTACAAAGATTATGTCTATGTCGCAATTACGAAGTTCAAAAGATAGGCGTTATACTTCACATAAGTTGTGATACAACTTATATATTCTTCCTTGACACTTTGATCGTAATAAAATGATCAAGTCTCTAATACTTAAGTTTCATATATATAACTTCGCATGTTATGTTTTTAATCTAAATGACTTGAAAGTAACATAGATAAAAATCGAAACAAGTAAAATCCTGTATTACAAACCTCAAGTAGAAGGATGATGTCTTCGTTGATGCCGATAAGTCTTCAGGTTCTTCAGAGTAATACTTGTATGTCTCAATAATTCTAGATTTCCTAGTCTAACCAAACGAAGTTGACTCTAGTATTCTGATCAAGCGACTTTGAGTTCTAAAATTAAAATTTGACAACCAACCTTGACATACCAACACTTGGTGGGTTCAACAGAGCAATGCTCTAACAAAACCTTCTTAGAAATCCTGTAAAACTCTCATCTTCCTGTTGAGTTACTCCAAAGACTTCTTACAGAACATCATCTTGTCTAATGTTGCACGACTAATTTTGTATAAACAACTCTTTGACGTCCTGATTTTTGTGGAAAACATCCAAACCAAGTTGATGCATCATCTTCTAAAATGCTTGCGAAGAATCGTACTAGGATCAAAGTATTTTCGAGATACAATTTTTAATATAACACATGTTCATTTGGATTTGTATATCCTTTAAAACTTCTGAATTATGGGAGGTGAAACTTCTCCGTGAATTTGCACTCTATCACTTCTTTGGACAATGGTCCATCTTTGAAAGTATATGTGGGGTCTGCCCTTGGCTTCTTAATCAACTGCTTGAGCATGTCTTCTTTTTATCTAAATATTATTTCGATTCTTGAGTCGACTGACTCTTGGATGTTGCTTCGAGAAACAACTTGACTTGGCTCAAAGTTATGGGCCTATGTGTAGATGAGATCTGGTTATCCACCGAGTTATAGTTTCTGAGCTGCTTTATCAGTTGCTCTTGTTAGCTATTCAGTTGTACTGTGTCAGACGATTGAGATATATTTACCGCTGACAAGGGTTGAGTTGCTGTTACATCTGGAATTGTTGTTGCCGGAGCTTGTGAGGTCATATGATTGACTCTCTCGGTCAAGGTCGTGATTGACTTCAACAACTCTTGGAACATATTGTGTGGTACTTGCACAACTGGTGTAGTTTAAATTGGCAGAGATCTAGGTGAATTTCTTCTCTCTTGTAGTGTGACAGTTATACCCACCACGACAGCAATTGGTTGACCATCTGGGCCAAGAACAGTGGATAATGGAGTGGATGGGGTGATGAACGCTTAAATTATATATTTTTACCACCATATTTTATATTTGTTAGATCATATTTGTGCTATTATTATTATTTTATGATTTACAGCATGTGTGGGTAAAATAAATGGTTGCTAGTAAAATTATCTAAGGTAGCAGTACCTATGAAAAAAACAACCTAAGGAATCATCTTCGGTAGCCCAGTTCAATCGAGTCCAATCTGCACACGGACACCCAATTATCAACACTGGATTTGAAAAGACTTTAAGTTAGTTGGCGTCACAAGTTAAATGAGTTGAGAAAGGGAATTTTATACTCCAATACACTAACAAAGTCTAAATGGGCTTGGTTAACATTTTAGTAGGGAGGAACATTAATTAAGTGGAAGAAACTTGCTTCAGTGTCATAAGGGATGGAGCCAAGAATTCAAGTTGGGTGTGACAAAAAAATTTTTTTTGACAAATTCATAAAAAAATATGTGTTAACAAAAAGAGTAAATGTAGTAAAGCTATTTGTATAAGGGATTAGTTCCACAAACCGGGTATATTAATTATATACCTTTAGTTTTGACACCCAAAAAATATGCCCCTATCATTTAAAAACATTATCCATTTAAAATTAGATTACCTTAATACCCTCACATAATTAATATTTTTCTTTATTTCAAAATACAACAAATTAATTTCTCTGCTACTTCACCGCCGCCACCATCGCATATCCACCACCACTATACCATTCCACCACCACCGCTCACCTACCAACCGCCACCACTACCACCTGAACACCACCATTACCACCGTCTCCCCCAGTCCACCACTACCGCCACTGTCGTCGGTGGTGTCAACAACCGAAGTTGATCCCCAAAACAAAAACCAGAAAAAAAAATAAAAAAAAATATGGTGTTAACAACCGAAGTTGACATCATTGGTGTCAACAACCGAAGTTGATCACAAAAACAAAAATCAGAAAATAAGAAAATAAAATATAATATGGAGTCAACAACCGAAGTTGCTTCCCAAAACAAAAATCAGAAGAAGAAAAAAGGTGTCAACAACCGAAGTTGAACCCTTATATTAAAAATTCAAAAAATGTTCAGATTATGTATGTGTCAACAACCAAAGTTGACCTCAAAATATGGTGTCAACAACTAAAGTTGACCTCAAACTTAATCCCAAAAATTAGTGAACCTGGCGTGAATCAAACACGCATTTTCTGACGTGGAGTTAGGTGTGCTACCATTACACCACAAATTCGTCTAATATAGATACTTTAATGTTTCTCGAGTTCAATTTCACTATATTCAAGCAAATGAAATTACTGAATCAATAAATGCATCAAGAAAGAGTATACCTGAAAGAATGTAGAAGAGAATCTAACCAACAAAGTAGCAGCAGCCTAGAGAAAAGCACCACAAATATGATTATGAATACAATGATGAACAACCATGTAAATACATATAGGAAACTAACACAATGGGGTATTAATACATTTCATAAAAAAATATAATCAACAAAGTGATTTCAAGATTTTCGTCAACTATGTATATAAGGAATGAAAAATGCTAATCTTCAATCAAACAAAGCCAACGAAAAATGATACCTAAAATCCCATAATGTTGGGTATTACAAAAATAGATCAGCAGCAAACATATATACAAGGTTACTAAATATTTTATAAAAGTCAAGTCTCTGATCATGTATTGAAATATAAAAACAGTCATTCCATAACTCCATCCAAAACCCCAAAACAAATATGTCCTGCTATTTTGTTAAGGTGTAGGTACAACATGAGTGGTATCAGATCTAGCACCAAAAAACAGTTGGAAGATGGGCTGCAGCTCAACGTACCGATGCTTCGCAGAAATTCGGCAACATATGGCAATAAATTAAGAATTCAGCATAGCCTAAGTCGCCGCATTTCTGACAGACAGGCTTCACCAATTGGTGCATATGAAACAATTAATAATTCATCCATTTATCAAAAAGACATTACCTAATGGTACAAATCATAAAAAATAAATAAAATAAAATTCTGAATTTAACATAAAATGCAGAGCTCTTCACCGGGAATTTCAATTATAAACTACTTGGAAGTTGACAAAAATAAGAATGCATCGATTATCATCTAACCTTTTTTCTTAATTGCACGTTTAGAAGTTTAAACTAACATCATATAAGTTTGATATCTTGAATTCCTTTTAATACTAGCAGTATCATATAATCAATAACAAAATCTCTGACCAAGTACTAAAACTTTGACAATGAGCCAATCATGTTTTTTTTTTGCTAAGTCCAATGGTTTATTAAAGCAAAAAAACGTAATTACAAGAATTACAATGAGGGCTCTAGTCCCCCCACCCCCATAAACCAAAGGGGTGAAAAAATAACAGCAAATAACTCTAAAAGCTCATAAAAAGCTCCTAAACATAAATAACTAACAAAAACAAGAAAAATAGGAACTCAAAAACGTTTGCGCCCCTTTCCCACCCTAAAATTCCTCTTCTTAGTTTGGAGACCAGCAAGGATTTCTGCCAAAACATTAGGGTCTCCATAATACTCATTATAATCATCTTCATACATATCATCATATTCATCTTCATCTGAAGCATAATTACCACAAGGAACAAGCTTAATAGGAGTTTGAGGTTTTTTCTTTGTTACTCTCTCCAACAGCTCACTTTTTTCCTTAAAATACTCTTTTCTATAGGCTGGTTTTCTAATAAAGTTAGTCCTAACTTCATCATTCTTAATGTTTCCTACGTCTTTAAGATCCTCCTCATTGAGAATATAATCTGTCCTTTGTTGCCTTATAGTTTCTAGTCTGTCAAGAAAAGCATTCTTCTTTTCTGCATCATTAGTTTCAGTTGAATTCTCAACTGAATCTGTAGCCTTATTACTCGTTGAAACATTGCTATTCTTGTTTTTAATTTCATCAATAACCGTACCCCATTCTTTTGAGCTTTTAACTTCAGCTTCCATAATAGCCGCAACCAATTCAACCTCTTCCTCATCTAAATCTTCAACAATACTTTGCTGAACTTCCTCCAAATTATCACCCTCAACATCATCTCTAAAACCCAATTATGAACTTAGCACTTCATTTTTATTTTTCCTAACTATTTCAGAAGATTCAAGCAATGCATCAGTTAGATGAGCCAATCATGTATTGCTTATCTGATCATGCCTTCATTTGATTTATTTATTTTGTCAATCAGCCCTGCTATTGTGTTTGAAAGTTCTATAATCTAATCTATTACCCCATTAGAGCTGTGAGATAGTTATCTCAAGTACTAATAAGGTCATCAAAACCTAATTGCCTCATTAAATCATCAAATTCTACTTGAACTTAATTTTAATTAACAAAAATTCTACTATAACAATAGCAAGTCAAGGAACATCAATAAAAATTGAAAACAAGTTATAATTTGAAGCTCAAAGAATAATAGAAATCATCAAATTGACTTCAATATTTGTTCTTTGGGACTAAATCTCTTTTTGATTCCTCCAAATCAACCTCATTTAATCAAATATTTGAATCAAAATATACAAACATTTTAATAAAAACCCATTATGGATCTCGTTGATAAACTCGAAAACCAACTGAAATTTTAACATGAAAAGAGAGGTAAGAAATGAATTATGTGTTATACCTTGCCATATTTTCCAGAAAGAAGCTCGGTAGTAATTTCAAAACGTATTTTTTGAGCTATGACTTTGGCATCAATAATATATGATTTCTTATCTTGTTGTTGTTCAGAAAAAGACAATGTTAGTAATTTACATAGCTTTGAGAATCTTTCTTCTATCACTACCTCCGCCGCCAACAGATTCAGGAAATCACCTTAAAACTGCCTAATTTGATCGTACTTCACGATTATTTATTTTTCAAAGTAATCAAAAACCCCAAATCTGAAGAAAAAAAACAAAAACAAAAAATAATTGAAATACATACCTCCTCCACCACCACCATCATCATTACTTCTTGAGCTTCAATAGTTCGAACAAATCCAACTCTAAAATTACAAAAATGAAAACGTAAAATCAGATCTCGATCTCTTTGAATCTGATACTAAAACTTAAATCTTTAGATGAAGAAAAAAGATCAATCTGGACATCAACCATCTGCTGCTGATAATAGTTTTTGATTGAATGAATATCTTGGCGGCGGCGGAGGTGATGGTGGTGGTGGTGATGGCTGTAAAGAGAGAAGGAAGACGGAAATCTTTAGATACGAAATTAAAAAGAGTGATAAAAGTGATAACCCGACTGATATAGGGAGGGTATTTGTTGAATGAATATTCTTTCTGAAGATCGAGGGGTATAATTATTGTTGATAGGGATATTTGTGAAGGCCTCTAAAAGGGAGGGTATTTATTCAATTTCCACAAACTTTAAATTGCCATGCCTTTTCCTAGTTGCGGGTGTTTGTTAGTGGATTTATATAATTAAATTCATGTACAAGAATTACTCCATTAGTGACGATTAAAGAATGAGGGGTTGAGTTCTCATTTTTTGGGAGTTCTGTCATTGGTTTTTGCCGACCACGATACTGTCTGAAGAAGAGCTGTCGTGGAGGAAGAATTTTTTTACGACGATGGTACTGTGTGAAGAAGAGCTGTCGTGGAGGAGCATAAAAAAAGAAAAGTAGAAGAAAATCTATAGCCCGGTGACAACGGTGATATCGGTTTATTGTTTTTTCTTTTGTAGTTTATTTCTATGGATTTTAAGAAACCCATCTCCATGATTCGATAAATTGTATATCTAGCGTCGTTACGGAAGAAACTACTCTGAGCATTAGACTATTACAAATCAAATTATTAGGCTAATAAAAATTGAATCTTGAAATCTTTAATTATGTTTATTGATTCTATTAGAATACAAGTTGTTGCTCCAACGGCTTTGTACGATACAATAGCCTAAGTTCATAAATTCGTATAGTTTGCAATTTTATTTGTTAGTATTAGATAATTCATGCTTAGGATAAATCATCTGATGTATTATGCTTAGACGACGCAAATAACAATTGTGAATCTATAAATCATGTTTTAGGTAATTCCCTTGTCATTATTATTTGAAAGGTCATGCTTAGAGACTTTGATGGGCTATACTTAGGAGCCGCGAGTTTATGATCGAAAATTATATCAATAATAGCCGTTGCAATAGAGCAAAGATATATACATAAATTTGGAATTTGAATTCTTTTCCATGTTGAATTATAAATAATAGTGAAATCCATAAACCCTGGTTGTCGTCTCTCTTATTATATTTTGATTAGTTATTCATTTTTCTTTTTCGAAATCATTTTTACAAAACCCAAAAATATTATTTCCGGTTAGTCAATTCGGAATATTAGTTACGGTACTTTCCACCCTCTCTATGGGTTAGACTCGTATTTTCCGCTTCTACATTGTAGACACCGTGTAATTGCGGTTATTTATATAGGTTTTAAAGCCTATCAATTTTTGGCGCCGCTGCCGGTGAGCGGTCGTGGAACATTGTAATTAGTATTTTTAATTTTTTAATCGTAGTATAGGTTCGTGTTTTGTGTGTTTTTTTTGTAATAATATCTTAATCTTTATCTTTATTTTGGGATTTCTAGTTCTTTTTCACTCGTTTTTTGTCTTAGAATTTTCTTTTCAGATACTTTTATGACGGTGATGACTTCTTCTCAGGAGATGTCATCTGAGATGACAATTGTAGAATATATGTATGGGCAACGGTACAAGGAAGTTGTCGCTTATAATCGTGTCAGATATGGAAGCTCAAATCCCCGCCACTTTGAGATGGGTGGTTATTCACATAAGTACCAACCCCAGTACCATGAGGATGATTTTTCATATATGGTAAGTGAAAAATCAAATGAAACGAGGTATGATGAGGTTTATAATCAGAGATTGTCTAGACTAGATCAAAGGTTAAGAGTTCTAGAATGCCAGATGTTATATGCAGATGATGATCAATATGATAGTAAATCTCAGTTCAAGATAGAATTGGTAGATGATACATAAGATAACCTAGTTGATGATAATGGATAATTTACCTAATCTCATAGAAGAATCAATCTCACAAGATCATTTACCTAATTTACAGGTAGTTTCAACAAGCTTAGATTTTCATAAGTTGCCTAATTTGGGGTTAGAACTGTGTGCTTCGAAAATTTTGTTGGATTACTTTGCATCCAAGTACCTAGAGAATTTGCATGTCCCCGATACCATGCATGAACAAATTGAGAATTTCCCAATCCTGTCACTACTAATTCTAAAAAAACATAACCACATATTGTATTAAGAAATCTATCATAACATAACATAACATAACCATATTGTCTTAGAAGTTCTAAAAAACATAACATAACCATATTATCTTTTGAAATATTGTTGATGGTGGATTTTTGAAAAAAGCAAAAAATCGTAAAATCCTAATTTTGTGTATTTCTGATCTAGCTTCAGATGAATATTTGAAATTCATATTTTAGAATTTAGACATGAAAGCTCATGTCACGATGATCTCTGATTGAGTGTGTAGCCTCTTCCGAACATGCATGATTGTGCAATTATTAAAGCCTCTCAGCTGAGCTTTCAATATTTTGCATATTCATCAACAATACTGAATAATTCCATTATTCAGTTCTGTATAGAATCGAGAATGATTCGACGACTCGTATATGGATTGACCACTAGTATAGAGCAATAACGTCTTCAGGATGTCGCAAATGTTCCTTGACTATGCATAATAAACATTCATAATGAGTGTGATGCTTCTACTATCTCATACCTCGATTCTCAAATAAATATAATGGTCCTAGACATATTTCCTGCTAGTATAAAGCCATCAATTAATTAATTCTTGTGCAATATTCATCAATTGAATTCCTAGAAAATATTCTATTTTTAACACAACATTCCATTACTTCAATTCACGGCTTTTCCCAGCAGAATTCCATGGGCGACCACCTAGTAAGCCCCGAGAAAATGGTGCGAGTGTACTTAGCAATAATGCACGAACGAGCACCCAAAAATATGGACGAACGAGGATATATGGAGACCTATGTGATGTAATTTTAGATAGTGGTAAGAAATGGTTCGTTGAGACTTGTGAAAGCAATTGATTTTAGACTTATTTAAACTAAAAATAGAGAAAATTTAAATCCAAATTTGTTTTTAAGATTGAAAATAACCAAGACACTAGATTCCACTATTACACATGAATGAATGATGGTAAAAATTTCAAAACTCTAATTATCTTTAAAATCTCTTTTTCTTAATTCACAAATAATCAAGCATATTCTCAAACATTAATTGTATCCCTTAAGCATAGATTATCTAAACAAAGTATAACCTATCTAATTGAATCACAACTAATTAAGAAAATTATGCAAACAATTAAAATTCTGCAAAGCAGTGATTTGAGTGAATTATAAAATGCAAATTAGAGAAAAATAGAATAGTTACCAATTATTCATGCATCAATAGCTTCCTCTGTGCCTTGATTACGCGAGAATTAGCTCATCATCATCATCATGGAAACATGCTCAAAATTCATCTTTATTAATGCTCAAAAATGGTTCACAAATGATGAAATGGGAGAAAAAATGATAAAAACCGGGTTTGTAACACTTATATGTGTGACAAACTAACTGTTACATGAAACGATACAGTGAAAGTGTCACTGTCACTGTAGCAAAACGCCAGTTCTGTAGCGTCTTATGTTCTTCCTCTTCTTCACTGCACCAGCAGAACACAATATTCCTGTAACTTTTTTTTTCCGGCTTTATGATGCTCTAAACTTCTCCCTATTCTCCCCCAACTCTCCGTAACCCTTCTCTATGCTCCCACATGCCTTTTTATACTCGACAGGAACAAGAATAATGTCTCATAACTCCACAAATTCTCCACAGTAAAGGAAAATTATTCTCGGGAATAATTTCTTTTTTTTCTTCTCTGCATGCGATAAATTCTGGCTGACTCTCCATATTTATCTTCTACGAGCTCCTATTTACAGCTAAACTTCATAAAACACGTGCAGTACACGTCCCAAACTCGTTGTAACTCATATAGAACCCGTGAAGAACTCGTGTCCTCTGTTTTCTTCAATCCAACGATGCATCCCAAGTTTGTCGAAACAAAAAACCTTACCACTCTTGTTAAACCGTAACAGGGTGATTACAACTCACTAGGGTGATTAAGTCTTGCCAAAATTCACGGAAATTCTTCATAGAAACTCCCAAAAAAACATGTAACTCTGTTTTCTTCACCACGGGTTAGCTAGCCAAATTCAGTCGAACCAAAGGCCCATACCAATCCTTTTAGGTCATATCAAGACATTTCAAAAAGTTTCAGCCATTGAGTCTCTTTAAAACGCCCTCATATCTCGAACAAAAAAAATCTGCCAGTTGAAAGAACTCATTTTCCCGCCAAAAATCATTTTCAAACGAAGGGGATGAAGGTGCCCCCAAGCCTTTTAGGTCATATCAAGACATTTCAAAAAGTTTTAGCCATTGAGTCTCTTTAAAACGCCCTCATATCTCGAACAAAAAAATCTGCCAGTTGAAAGAACTCCTTTTCCCGCCAAAAATCATTTTCAAACGAAGGGGATGAAGGTGCCCCTTAACCAGCTGCTTGAGGGCCAATAGTAATATGGGTACCCCTTAGTAATTGAGGTGCCCCTTAACATTTTTTCTGGGGTGTTTTCAACACTTTTTCGGGGTTCCTCCGGTGTATTTCTGGGGTGCTTCCGGTGCATTTCTGGGGTGCCTTTAGTACTCTATCCTGGGGTGTAAAACACCACTTTACGAGCCAATTTCGTCGCAAGAGCTTATTTCTCTAAAAATACCTACAAAGACATAAAATAACAAAATAAATAGAAAATCGAATACTAACAATATATACAATTGAGACATATTAGACACAATAATGCGTCTATCACTATGCAAAATAGGAAAAGGAAGATAATAATTAAAAAAAGACGCTTTTTAATATTATTTCCACATCTATTGAACTCTCACATTTGTGCAAACTCTTCTCCAAATATTGCTCAATTCTACAAAAAGCCTACAAAACCCAAATGGTCCCACGACCGTTAGTTTTTTTCACCAATAAATATTAAAATAACATTATTTTAATATTCTAAACATTGGATGTGTGAGCGAAAAACCTTAATTGCTCGTTCATACAAAAATCAAGAGTTTCAGTAGAGATCAAACTCTTCTGAAAATACAAAATATTGCACAAGTGTCCAGAAAAATACCTAAAAATCTCAGGGATGGACGCAAGTGGAACATGGTGGTCGTGCACTACCATGGGCGGACCTGGCTAGTTCCTTGGCCATCATGGCCATCCGGTCCCACGCTTCTTCATTATTTTTGGAGAGTTCTCAAACTTTGGATAATTCTCCATATCTTGGATATTTCTCCATATTTTTGGTGAATCCTTTTCTGGAAAATTCTCCATACACGCTCAGCCGTCTATCCACCACCAATGTCCGGTTCCCATGCCCATTGATTGGTCGATATTTCTCCACCCACATTGGAAAACTCTCCATCTCCAGGATCCAGAGTTCTCGAAAATTAGGGATTCAGATTTATGATAATTCTGATAAACATCAATTATTTTCATATTAATCCAGCTATCAATATTTTAATTAATATTTAATGTTCGGTTCTGCTACCAATATTTTTGTTGCTCGTCTGTCCGAGAACAACATTAATTGGATGGCCATCCACTCGGTCGATCATCTAATATTTAATTGGACAGCCATCGATCATTCAATATATACTAATACTATAATTCCTAATTTGTCATTCGACAATTCATGACATATTAGATCGTGAATGAGCAATCTACATAACTCACCAATATTTGATTTCCTGTCAAATGCTTGACATATCAGAATAGGTCCATGATCGAGTAATCTCATTAGACCGACGCTCGTCGATCCAACTTATCAGAACACCATTATTGCCTCAACTGGTAAAATGATATATCACAATTCATCAGACTCGACGTCTGTGCATTATTACTGTTCCAGCAGACACCCTATGCTCAATACATGAGTCTCTATGAATCACAGAGCATATCGCATTCATCCATTATGCTTGACTCATCAAGGCTAAGACTCACGGTCTAGCGAAGTCAACAATTGACTAATAAATACACGTCTGCCATGCAGACTCCATATTCATGAGACTTCAATCATGTCACATGGGGGGATATTCATCAGGGTTTTGGTCTGGCAGCCTACGGCACGCACAATGTAACAGTACATCCACGATGAGAAATGTGAGTAAGTCGTGCTAGCAGTTGAAGGAGTTAGCAAAGTAGTGGATGGACAATCAACCAAGTCTCCCGTGCAATGTGGAACTGGTTCAACCACGATTTCCCACTTCCACATTCTTCCACTCATATGCAACCGCCATATTTGCTGGGGATCAATGTGTTAACTACTTCTGAAATATAAATATATTTTTTTGCTAAGTCATAAAGATTTTATTGCCAAAAATACAAGATAGCCAATGTTTTTAAAGGTTAACAATCAATAACTAAAAAATAAACAAAAAGGCCACATGCTTACAATTTTTATTCTAAAAGAATCAATGGAATCTAAAATAAGATGTAACTTCATTCTCCATGGAATCAATGAAATCTGGTTTTCCTTTTTAAACAACAACCTCACCCTTATTAAGCTTAGCTCCTCTTTTAGCTAATTTATCAGCTGAAAAATTAACTTCCCTGTATGAGTGTTTAAGAGTAATGGTTCTCAGCTGGCCAAGCACTTTCTTCCATCTATTATGTACTACCCATGGTATTTTACCTCATGCAAAAGAAGTTAAAGCTGCTCTTGAATCTAGACTGAATCATACATTCTGGAACTGCATTTATACTGCCCATTCACCAGCCACAACTAATGCCATGAATTCTGCTACATAATTAGTAGCTACTCCCAATCCCCCTGACGTTGCACCTACACAGCCACCAGTACTGTTTCTTCAAATAAAACCAAAACCAGTCATTCCTGGGTTTCCTTTTGCTGCACCATCACAACATATCAATATCTGATTGGTTGCAGGCAGTCTGAAGAAAATTTCTTTCACAGTATAGCTTGTGCTTTTAATTCCTTTTATACCAAAGGCCATCACTATTCCCAGATCATATATACAATTTCTCATACATCCTTTTACTCTGATACTGCAATCTTTAGTAAAACTCAGAATTCTGTGTTTAAGTTTCTCTATATTAGGTTTTTCATCTTCATACACTTTTCTATCTCTTGTTTACCATAATTCCACAATCAGTGTAAAGGAGCAAATGTACCAGATTTCTTTAATTGCAGAATTTTTGTTTTTAACACAACTTCAAACTTCTTCAAAATTCAGAGGATTTAAGAATTGAAATATACCTCCAAGCCAGTGCCAGAGCTGTGCACTGAATGTGCAGTTCCATAATATATGATCCATATTATCTTGTCCATTAGCACATAGATATCATTTTGAGACTGTGTTGAATCCTTTTTTCTGACATTCTCCTCAGTTGCACAAGCACCTCTCAGGATCTTCCACAAGTTGCATGTTGTAGAAGGATGTATACAGGGACTCTATATTTTCTTTGTCCAAGGAATTATTGGATATTTTCTTCTTATACTCTGAAAAGCAGTTGCCACTGTAAAATTTCCAGACAGCTTTGCAGTCCAAATTCTTTTGTCTTTATCTTCTCCAATAACAGGTAGTTCATTTCTTGTAAAGTAAGCACACATTTCCATTGGTATTTGCCATTGTCTCTCTTTTATAAGATCTTTGACCATCAGATTTTGGTTTTGTTGAACAAATTCATCATTTGCATGCCTGTATATTAGTGCATATTCTTTGACCCATTTGTCCCTCCATACTGATATATTGCTCCCATCACCAATTAACCATCTACAGCCTTCAGTATAATCATTCATCACCCACTTAAGACCTGGCCAAATAGAAGATTGTCTGTGATATGTTATCCATTCTCCTCTCTTATTTTTGTATTTTGCTTTCATAAGTTTTGCCCATTCTTCATCTTCATTTTCAATTTTATAGAGTAGCTTTAAAAGTAAGGCTTTGTTCACTAAATCTAATCTTCTTATCCCAAGACCACCTTCTGAGAAAGGAGCACAAACTTCATCCCATTTAACTGTTACTAACTTCTTTGTAGCTGGATCATCTATCCATAAGAAATTTCTTATTATTCTTTCACACTCCTTCACTACAGCTGCAGGCCATCTATACACTGACATATTATAGAATGATATGCTACTTAGAACAAATTTTACCAATGTTAATCTTGCAGGAAATACAAGTAACTTTCCTATCCAACCAGCTAAGTATTTATGCATCAATTCCACCATTCCAAAAACTTGAGTTGTCTTCACTCTACCAGGACTTAAGATCACTCCCAGGTACTTGTATGGAAAATTTGATAATTCCATTTGCAAACTATCAGCAATCAATTTCCTTTTTTCTTCAGAAACACCTCCAACAAAACATTTGCTTTTCATTCTATTTACTACTTGACCAGATGCTTGATACTTTAGCAGTAATTTCATCAAGTTATCCAATGATTTTTTATGGCCATTGCAGAAGATAAAAATGTCATCAGCAAATAACATATGAGAAGGCTGATAACCATTTCTATTTACCATTGCTGTAATCTTTCCTTCCACTACCAGATTTGATAAATTCCTACTTAGTACTTCTTATGCTATCACAAACAAAATAGGGGACAATGGATCCCCCTGCCTGAGTCCTCTTGCAACTTCAAAGAATCCACAGGGGCCACCATTTACTAATACTGAAATTTTAGCTGACTGGAATATTATTCTCAACCAATTTATGCCTTCAGAAGAAAAACCAAAGTGTTTTAGTGTTTTTAAGATGAATTCCCAACTCATTGAGTCAAAAGCTCAAGTGATATCTATCTTCAACCCTACATTACCTCCTATTCATCTCATTTATCATTTCTGATGCTAAAACTATCTTTTCATGTATGCTCCTTCCTTTGATGAAAGCTCCTTGCTGCTGAGAGATTACTTTCCCAATTAGAGTACTCATTCTTGTTGTTATGATTCTTGTAAAAACTTTGAAACAAAAGTTTGCCAGACAAATTGGTCTAAATTGTTCTGCTCTCTTAGTTCCTTGAAATTTTGGTAACAAAAATAAGAAGTTTGAGTTCATTCCTTCAGGTATAAACCTACATCTCCAACAATATTGTAGTGCAGCTATGAAGTCTTGCCCCACAATGTCCCAAGCAAACCTATAAAATTTTCCAGAGAAGCCATCTGGTCTAGGTGAGCTATTTGGATCCATACTAAAGACCGCAGTTTTAATTTCTAAACCAGTTGGTATAGCATCCATAAAAATGTTATCCTCTTCTCCACTTGTTGATATTCAAATTTTGCTTTAAAATGAGACATCAACAAATCTTGAATTTGTGCTTGATCAACTATCACATTACCATTTGCGTCTTCTAGCTTTGCAATAACATTATGTGCTTTTCTGATTTTTATAGTAGCATGAAAAAAAGAAGTGTTTGCACCATCTTTCTAAACCCATTTCACTCTTGACTTTGCTCTCATAAGTTCATTATATTGTTGTGAAATAAGTTCATGCTTACCTCTTGCAGTTACTAGATTGTTGAGGAGTTCAATATTTTCTGGTTGAGCATCTAAAATTAAAGAAGCATTCATAATATCATCCTCAGTTTGTTTCATCTTGACATTTAAGTCCACAAAAACTTCCCAATCCATTTCTTCACTAATGTCTTAAATCTTTTGAGCTTTGACATAAAGATAAAAGATGGATTCCCTGTACAGTTTTCTGTCCAAGATTGCTCAATTAACTTCAAAAACTCTGGATGGGAGTGCCAGACAGCTTGATATTTAAAAGGAATATTCATAGGTTTTGGAATCCCTATAGAACATCCCATTAATGCACCATGGTCAAAAATTCCTCTTACTCCTACTTTATAATTCCAACCATCATATAGTTCTAGCCACTTTAAGTTATAAAAGGCCTTGTCCAAATCACACATTTTTTCCCCAACTTTATTATTGCACCAAGAGAATTGAAGTCTAGACTTAGGAGCGTGTATTAGGTTACAAGATTCTAGACAGTTTCTGAAATCTGTCATAGAAATTCTTAAAGGACTTCTTCCTCCAACTTTTTCTTCACTACTTAAGACCACATTGAAATCACCCATGAAAATCCGTGGAAAGTTTATCTCATTTATCAGTTCCAGCTCTTCCCATAATTGTCTTCTATCAACAGTTAAACAGGCTGCATGTACACCTATAACTAAAATATCTCCAACTCTTACTGTGATTACTTGTTTAGTACTAGACACAACAGTAAGAGTAGATAAAGATGCATGCCGAAATAACCAAATGTTTGCTTTCACACCTGAACCAGTATTATGTATCACCATCTGATTCATTCTAGGCAGTTTTAAATTCTTAACATGATTACCATGAACTCTTACGTTAGGTTCAGCTACCCAAAGTAAGGAAGGATTGAATTGATTCACCAAACTTCTAAGTTTGTCTTTGGCCCTAATTCTTTTCAGGCCTCTGACATTCCAGTAGATTACTCTCATTGGGAAGGAATTTGTTAAGAAGATTTAGGATTTCTCCCTCCTTTTGACTTAACTACATTTCTAGCAGGTTGTTTTCTTGGAGGTATAATAGAGACATTAGCTGAAGATTTACCTTTCACTATTTTTCCATCAGTTTTAGCTGGAGGTTTTTTTGTTTTTTCCAAATGATCTTCTACTATATCCACCAACACTTGAAATTTACTTGGAGAAGCAAAAGATCCCAATTCAATAGCTTGCCTCTTGCTTGATCCTTTGTCTTCAATTTGAGTCTCTGGAGTTAAAATCTTTAAAACCATGTTATCATTATTAAAAGAGACACTAGAAGTAGCTTGCATTAACTTTTCAACTGATAAAAGAGGAAAATCTTTAGATAATTCAAAAACTCTGCTGGATTCTGTATTTTCTCTAGAAGTATTCTCTTCTGAAGGAATAATATTAGAGAATATTGCATCAATGTCTTCATTTTCACTTAATAATTTTTCTTCTACAGTTACTAATTTTTCCTTGGGAGTAAAACAGATATCAAATCTTTCAGTAACAGGAATACTAGCTTGCTTAGGCCTGTATTGCCAATTATTTCTTGGTTTACCAACCAAAGATACATAATCTTCCACTGTCTGAAAATTTTCTTTTCTTTTTATTCTGCACTCATCAACATAATGTCCAACAACCTTGCAATGATTGCAAAACTTAGGCAATTTAGAAATCTGAATTTTCTGAGAAAAACCTCCATACTTCGATTCAACCCAAACCTTATCAGGAATTGCATTAGCTAAATCAATTTCAACTAGTACACTATCATAATAGCCAACTTCTTTTTTTTAAAGTAGTCTCATCAACCTTTACTGGACGACCAATAGCTCTACCAATTGACATTACTACTGATTCATTCCAATATTCAATACTCAAACCTGGAAGATGAGCCCAAATAAATGCTCTTAAAGATTTTTGATTTCCTTGTATAATTTTTTTTTCCCAAACTCGAATCTGTAATACAGTCCAATAACCATTGAAAGTATGTTGTTTATCTTTATCATTTAAAGCTTAATGATGAAGAAACCTTTCCCAAGAGGAATAAGTTTACAGGTACCTGAAATACTCCATTGTTTTCTGAGAGCCGATTCCGCTGTGTCGATCTTCAATTTAACGAAATCTAATCTCCCAATCAAGCTATATTTCCATTCATCTAAACATTCATCAATAATACCATCAGGAATAAAAATTGCTGGATCATTACCTTTCTTACCCATTGAAAATCTGGAACCCTCCATTGTTTTTCCAGTTCTAGAAATAGATTTTTTTGATGATTCAGACATCATTAAAACCTAAAATGTTCATGGATTAAAGCCAATCATTGAGTTTACCTGAGTTTACAAACGATCGGTTGAAGAAATTAATGAAGAATTTGAAAAAATGAAAAGAAGATATGAATTGAATGAAGTGAGTTGTTCTCCGATTTACAGACACTCTCTCACCTCAACTCAGACCGATTTTGACCTCCAAGGGATCTAGTTCACACCAAGTATGAACCACTTCTGAAATATAAATAAGTTCATTAATCTACAGATATAATAAATCAGAATCATCGTATCTGAACTTATCTGAACTCTACAGTTCACTAAACTTGTAGATTTCTCCAACATATCCACAATCCTTTAATCATCATTTGATCCCACACACTTCTCAGCTTCCCTCCTACATATCAACCATCATCCCTCTTTGTGACCGAATTGATTCTAGAATGGCCATTATCTTGGTTTAGGCCGGAGTTTTACAGATTTATCTCTCAAACTCAAAGCACTCCCGTGCAGTCTATTAAAGGTTTATGCAATTTTCTCAATCAAGGATCCGCCTACTGCACAACCCTCCACTTTTCCTCAAAAACCAGCAAATCATTTTCACCCAACAACAAATTGGCAACCACAGTGGGAGACTAGTCTCTCGGTTGCAATCCCAATTCGACAAAGATGGTTGATCTTAGGTCAGGCTCAGTCAAAAATCCTAACCCTAACTCAAACATTGCTAGCACTAACAACACTGATGGTACTCCAGTCACTCCTCTAATTTCCAACAATGGTGCTACTAATACTACCCCCTCAAATCAAAAATATCGGTGGCCATCCTGAAATGAATGTCATCCGAGCAAACTCACCCTCGACGTCAGTCGAAGAAAGGAAAAGCCAAAGAAACATCCTCAACCGCTGATCCTGAAATCTCCCCAATCCACATCCTGGAAGATGATGAAGTCCGCAATGCTGCAGATAATCCACCAGCAAAGGAACCATCAAGTTTCATCACTCGTGAAGATTTGGATCGATTTTTGGAGGATCGTGGAAAAGACAAGACATCATCTGTCCATCGTCACCAACCCCCATATCTTTCTGCTATACAGAGAGTTTCTCTTCCGAAAGGTTACACTTCACCAACATTCACACTTTATGATGGAACTGGCAACGCCCGGGAGCACGTCTCACGATTTCTGAAGTCATTGGGTGAACATGAGTACAACCACGTTGTCCATCTGAAGGAGTTTTCAAAGTCTCTAACAGGCAGAGCATACACATGTGATACGCACGTTAGTGCTACATTTTATACCCATGTTTATATTAGCTAGACTTCGATATTTTGGCTAATATCACTATTTTAGTCCTTTTATAGAAAGTACAAGCGAATTCGATCATCGGAGGGATAAATGGCTAAATAAGAGCTATTATGGTGTTTGCGACTCAAAGCAACGATGTTGCAGCTTACAGCCCCGCAGAGACAAAGCATAATGGTGGGATACCTTGTGTTCCTAAAAATGGTTAGCACCACTTAAAATATTTCACGGCCAGGGGTTGCCACAGAATGGATACATTATACAAGAATTGCATTTGGTATTCCAAGCATGTCAATTCCACTAACAGCAAAGAGATAAGTGGACATTGGTGATCAAAGTTATGTTTGGTATTTGCTAAAGAAGTTTACAGGGAAACGAAAATTCCTTTATTAGCTCAATCACGTGGGCTTCACTTGGGGGTTAAAGAAATAGTGGACCACGTGTCCAACTCTTCACCTGGTCTCAATTCCCATATCACTACAAAAGCAAGTTTCTTTATTCTTTATGAGTAGTGTGTAGTATCAGACTTCACACAGGGAGAAAACGATGAGAAAAGGAGATGGAAAGAATGGGGATTTTCATGGCTGGAGTATTCATGACAGTGGTTTTTTTTCTCTAATATCTATTGTGGGTGTTGGCTGAAATGATGGTGATTGTGGGTGCTTGGTCGTCTTGGTTTTGAGCTCGAACTAGTGGTGTAATCACAAGAGAAATGTTGAGATTGAAAAACACAGAGATGGGGTTTTCTGGTGCTTTATTTTCATTTGCATGAAATGAATTTGAAGACTTCTTCCAGTAGCGACGGCAATAGATCAATGGGGGTCCTTGTTTTGGATCGAGACAGGGTTTAGTTGAGAAATGGAGAAGGTATATGTTGGGTTGTTTGTTATCGATGGAAGACTGAGGATAATATGTTGCTTCTGATCGTGATTGATTGGCAGTGATAAGAAGATGAAGAATGGGTACTGGCCGTTCAATGGAGGATTTGAAGCAGCAATGATACAGGAGCAGATGGGTTTGCGGTCAATTGGATTTTACAACAGCAACAACAATGGAAAGAAGGTATTGCCGCTGCCTGAAAGGAGAAGAACTGAAGGGGAAAGAATGGAGTTTTCTGTACAGAAATGGCTGGTATTAATGGACGATTGATGGCTGTGTTTGAGGCGTAAATGTAGATGTCAGTTCCAATCAGTACTTCAGTGGCTTTCTACTCAGGCTAACTGGTGTCTGGCAATTGGTGCTGGGCTGCAATCGGTGGAGGAATTTATGCTGTAGCCGAGAAGGTCAGAGAACAAGAGCGGCACTGGTGGTGCTGTACGTTTATGAATGGAGTAGTCTGAACCGGGGTTAGTTCATAAGATGTATATTAGCTGGTTTTGTGGGGAGCTGTTTGTTCGGTCCAGGTGGTTCTTTGGCTGAAGTGTTGCTGCCAGTGCAGGAAGGACAAAAATTGAAGTTAGTGATTGTAACCGGAGTTGGCCAGTGACCTGATTTGAAAATGGGTTTTGTTAAGTGGACCCGGCCTGGCAAATATTTGCTAGGTCTAACTTTCTCGCAACATCTAGATATAACGGGACAAAGAGAAGCTGAATAAAAAGGCTGGTTTGGGAGACGAAAAGAGGAAGTTGGCTGCGGCTACACAGCCGCTTTAGAGAGTTAGGGTTTAGAGTTTATTCCATTTGGTTGATTATCATTTCTACTGATTTTCTTTTGATATTTTTTATGGGTTTTGAGAAAGCCATGTCTTGTTAGACTTCTTTGTAACTAGAGTTTTTATGGTTGAAATCACTTGGGGTATTTGGCTACTTTGAATTGAAATATGAAGCAATAGACCATTATGATTTGAATAGATTAATTCTTGAATTTTGTTTATTAATTGATTGCAAAATAAGTTGTTGCATTGCCGGTTCTAGAAACTTATGCGCGTAATTAATAGTCTTACAAATATTTTTGGTCTCATTATTTGATAATTCATGCTTGGGTTAAATTCTTGGATGAGTTATACTTAGAATAGTCAAATAATATTTGTGAACTAATATTTAGTTTCGTACAATTTTCTCGATGATGTAATTTTATAGTTCATGCTTGGGTTTATTCTTTTGATGTGCTATGCTTAGGGTATACCAGTGATATTTGCGACTCTATGCTTATAATAGGTGATGTCAATAGAACATAAAATAAATATATATTCAGAATTATGTTTCTTGTCAGTAATTGAATAGAAGTAGTGGTGGATACCAAAAACTCTGGTTATCGACTCTCACATCTTGGTTACATCTTTTAATATTTCGCTTTCTTAGTCTTGTTATCTTATTTACCAATTCTTAAACTTCTGAAATATTAAATTTGATTGGTTAATTTTTGGTATTAATTAGTTGTGGTATTTCACACTCCTCGTGGGAACGACCTGTACTTTCCATTGTCTACTAGTTAGACGTTGTGCACTTGCAATATATTTATTGTAGGTTTTTGAGCCTACCAAGTTTTTGCGCCGCTGCCGGGGAGTGGTTGCAAAATACTCTCTTGTTGAAAAGACAAGACATCATCTGTCCATCGTCACCAACCCCCATATCTTTCTGCTATACAGAGAGTTTCTCTTCCGAAAGGTTACACTTCACCAACATTCACACTTTATGATGGAACTGGCAACGCCCGGGAGCACGTCTCACGATTTCTGAAGTCATTGGGTGAACATGAGTACAACCACGTTGTCCGTCTGAAGGAGTTTTCAAAGTCTCTAACAGGCAGAGCATACACATGTGATACGCACGTTAGTGCTACATTTTATACCCATGTTTATATTAGCTAGACTTCGATATTTTGGCTAATATCACTATTTTAGTCCTTTTATAGAAAGTACAAGCGAATTCGATCATCGGAGGGATAAATGGCTAAATAAGAGTTATTATGGTGCTTGCGACTCAAAGCAACGATGTTGCAGCTCACAGCCCCGCAGAGAAAAAACATAATTGTGGGATACCTTGTGTTCCTAAAAATGGTTAGCACCACCTCAAATATTTCACGGCCAGGGGATGCCACAAAATGGATACATTATACAAGAATTGCATTTGGTATTCCAAGCATGTCAATTCCACTAACAGCAAAGAGATAGTAAGTAAAATTTTGAGAAACTCATCACGAAGACCACATGCTTTGGGAAGAACCACTCTCTGGTTTTGCTTAAGAACTCATTCACCTTGTTAAATCTCGATAATGTAGTCAACCAATGATCGTTTGTGTAGGTGTTTGATTTGTCTCTTATGTAATCCTTTGGTGATATTGGTTCTTGATAATAGTGCGTAGTGCTTAGTGATTTTTGGGTTCATTGTTCAATATTTCCTAAAAGTTTTCAGAAAGTTTTTCCTCAAACTCTGAGTTCATCAGTCTTTCTTTTACCGTCCCTTCGTCCAATCACATTTTAATTAGTTGTTATCATGCAGAACCATCATGAAACTCTCAATCGATCAGTTAAAAACCATATGCATTCTAGTCCTTTCCCTCAAACCCTCTCATATACACCTCCCTTATCCCAACAATCTGTTTCTTTACCTTCTTCTTCATCCATATCACTTCGGCCAGAATCTACACTTATCTTTCAACTAACGGAAAGCATGACTAAACTATTGGTTGACTTTAATCAAGCTTCTGTGGTTATCAGGGTATTTGCTGGTAAACTTCATTTCAACACGCTTCGCCAAGGACTCAAACAACTCTTTGAACCTATGTTCATAAAAGAAATGAAAACTTTACAGGACCCTGAAACCTTCAAAATCACCTTTTATAGTAAAGAAGAAAAAGATCACGCGTTAACTCTTCAACCATGGTTGGTAGCTCGATATACAATCCAAGTGGAAGAATGGAAGTTATATCAAAACCATCCTGAGGAGGCATTCAAAAAGGTAATTTTTTGGACTCAGATTATCAATCTTCCCATATGCTTTAAAAATGAAGAAAACATCCGTGAACTACTGAGGTCGGCCGGTTCTATTTCGGCGTGTGAGCTTCCCAGACCAATACCTAGAGTCAAGTTAACAGTAGATACTACCAAGCCTTTTACACCTGGTTATTTGTTGAATATTAAGGGGAAAACTTCGGTTCAACTAGCATATGAATTCCTCCCAACTGTGTGCCTTCTTTGTGGTTACGCTGGACATCAAACCAACAAATGCCCTGCTCGTCAAAGAAACCCCAACCCATAAGGCCCACCTCCACCACCGAAGTATAGTTGGAGTATGAAAATGAAAGCCACTTTAAACCTTCCTCACCATCCTTTAAGCCATCAATATATCAGGACAAAACTACCTGAGGCACCAGCAGATATTCCTCAACACCCTCCACCTAGCCCAACGCCTGCTCGTATACCTTCAAATTTCCCCACCTCTGGTTTTCCAACCACCACCCAACCACCACATCATTCACCACCACCAAATGCAGCGGGCTATTCAGGTGGATACACTACATCTAGTTCTGCTCGTCCTGATAGATCGGTTCTGACCCAAGTCGACTCATTCGATGCACTGTTACAGACATCCTCTGCTACATCGATGGCATCAAGTTCATACTCCAGGTTTTCAGCCGGCTCTCTGACAAGGAATATAGGTTCTTCTGATAACTTTAATGTCTGGAAGCCCGTCTCTTCGACACGTGGAATAACCACTGACACAAGTAAGGCAGAACCTGTTTGTGCATGGACTCAAAATTTTATGCAATCAAATATACCATCCGACAACTGTTTCAACAGAAACATTCCACATAATTGCCCAGAAACATTCTTTTCAACCAACACGTAACAGTCTCTCAATCACCAATCGGCTGAACTCAATTCATCATTTAATAATTCATCTTATCAATCCTCATCAATCCCAAACCCTTTCACACCCTCTACTGTCCCATCAACTTCACCCATTTTCCACCCTTTCATCTCCTCACCTAGCTCTCCAGCCTCCAATATTTCTCAATCTTCTTTTTCCTCTTCATCTCCTACTACTGACTCTACCCATCATACTAGTGCTACTAGAAGTGCTTTCAAAAGAATACAACCTCATCATCATAATATTTCAAATACAAATCAACCTTCTTTGGATCAATCTGATTTACTTCTTTTACCTACTCTCAAAAGAATGCAATTTCATCCACTCCTCTCATTGAATAGTTACCCATCATCGTTTCACCTTTTCCCTCAAGAAAGAGCGCGGAAAATATCGGTTGGTATCACAAAATAGGTAACTACTTCTTCACCAACTCCTCCTGGTCCTCCATGCCATGCTTGGAAACTAAGTTTACAGGACGATGAGTCGGATGATGATGATATCTCTCAATTACGGGTTGCTGGCGAACAACACCCCAGTATCCATGAGTTTCATTGCTTGGAACTATCAAGGAGTGGGTTCTCCTGCGACAGTTCAGAGACTTCGAGACCTAACTCGAAGATTCAACCCCTCACTCATATTTCTATCAAAAACACTCGCTTCAAAGGAAAAAATACATCACCTTGCTTTCAACCTCAACTACCCTAACTATTTTACCATTCCTATGATTGGTCGTAAGGGAGGGTTGGCGATTTTTTGGTCCTCTGAAATTTCAATCACTGTCCTAGATGCAAATCAGTCCTACATCCACATGATGGTTTCATCAGCTGCTGATCCAAATCCTTGGTGTTTCACGGGTATCTACGGACCTCCTCATATGGAAGCTCGAAAACAACTTTGGGAAGATCTACCACAGATCATTCATCCCCAGCCACATACACCTTGGCTAATGATGGGGGATTTTAATAATATCGTATGCCAGGAAGAAAAACAAGGAGGAAAACCTTTATCTTTGAGAAAATCTCAATTTTTTCAAACCATGCTTAACAACTGTGGAATGTTGGATTTAGGTTTTGTGGGCAATCCATTCACATGGTCTAACAATCAGCAAGGTAATGATTTCATTCTACAGCGTTTGGATAGAGCCTATTCGAATCACATATGGAGAAACAAGTTTAAAGATGCGGCTATTTTTGTTCAACCAAGATTTGGCTCCGACCATGCTCCCCTGGTACTCAACTTAGCAGCCTCGTTTATACGGCAAGGAAAAATCTACAGATTTGAACACCACTGGATTCTACATCCTAAATATCAGTCTATCGTGGAAAAGGCATGGAGCAAATAGGTCAATGGATTAGCTGTTTTTGTTTTGCAGAAAAAAAATTAAACTACAAGGAACAGTCTATCTAAATGGGATCGAGACACCTTTGGTGAATTAACCCAACGTATCAAAGATTCAGAGAAATAATTGGACAGGGCGCAATACCTATGTGTTATCACTTCGAGAAGCCAAAGAAAAGAGGCGGTAGAACAGGCACAACAAGCACAGCTTCAACATCAACGGCTACTGCAACATTTGGAAATTTATTGGCGCCAACGGTCTCGGGTTCAATGGCTCCAGATGGGAGATAGAAACACCAGTTTCTTCCATACTACTGCAACGATTCATAAAGCTCGTAACACGATTACCCGTATTAAGAATGATGAAGGAATCTGGCAAACAAAACAGGATGATATTGTTTCAACTTTTGTATCCTTTTTTGAAAAGATATACCAAGCTAACCCACCTGAGGTGGACTGTTCTCTTTTTTCTTGTGTATCTCCTAGAATTTCCGGTGAACAACAACATCAATTATCTATGACGGTAACACTTGATGAAATTACAAATGCTTTGGCTGGTATCAAACGACAGTGCACCCGGCCCAGATGGGTTTACAAGTACATTTTACAAACACTCGTGACAAAAAGTTGGATCAACTCTATGTGACATGGTTTGGCACTTTTTTGACACTGGCACATTCGAACATCAAATCAATCACACAAATATTACACTCATTCCCAAAACTGATTTCCCAACTTCACCGGCGGAGTACAGACCCATCAGCCTATGTAATGTTGCATACAAGATCGTTGCAAAAATAATCATCAACCGGATTCGTCCTCTGCTTAACAAGATTGTTAGTTCTTTACAAAGCGCATTCGTTCCGGATAGATCAATCAAAGACAACATCTCCTTAGCTAAGGAAATTTTTCACCATATCAGATCGACAAAACCGGGGAAAGCACCGAAATTTGCACTAAAATTAGATGTTCATAAAGCTTACGACAAATTAAGTTGGAAATTCATTCAACAAGCTGTACGCTCTTTGGGATTTCCAAGTTGGTTGGTCGAAAGAATAATGTACTGTGTAACCTCAGTAACATATGCAATCAAAATCAATGGTGCTCGTCATGGGTTTATTCAACCAAAATGTGGCATACGACAGGGAGACCCATTATCACCGTACATTTTTATCCTATGCTCAGAAATTCTTTCTACTAATTTACTCCATCTTGAGTCTACAGGTAATTACAAAGGAGTGAAAATATCAAAAAATGCACCTGCCGTATCCCACTTAATGTATGCCGATGACCTCCTTCTTACAATCCAGGGTACAGTGGATCAATGCTACAATCTGATTCATTTACTCAACAAATATAGTGCATCGGCTGGTCAACATTTCAACCTCAACAAGTCTTCACTGATCCATCATCCTCTCCTGCCCAATTCTACTATCCAGAGATTGAAAACAATTTTTCCCATTCAATTCTCGGCACAACCCATATCATACTTAGGTGTACCTCTAACTTCAGGCAGACAATCTAGCAATGCTCACAACATAATAATCAATAAAGTCTCCATGAAGTTACCGGGTTGGAAAACACACACTCTCAACCAGATGGGTAGACTAATTTTGATCAAGTCATCTATCACAACAACCACAAATCATATAATGCTAAACACCATGCTACCAACTCATGTGCATAAGAAACTTGATCAAATTAGTAGGAATTTCTTATGGGGTCATTCAACTTCAGAAAGGAAAGTCCATACAGTAAAATGGGAGAAAGTCTCCAAACCAATTGAAGAAGGAGGTCTTGGCATTAGAGCAGCAGCACCAATGAATCAAGCCCTTCTCTTAAAACGAGCTTGGTCGATACACCAGCAACCATCATCCTTATTGTCCCACCTCTACAGCTCAAAATATCTACAAGGAGGTGACTTACTGAATACTCAACAGGTACGTGTATCTAAACCCATCCCAACGGGAAAGGCTATTATTGCTCTCAAACCAATTCTTATACAAGGTATGACTCATATCATTGGGAATGGGCTATCTATCCCTCTCTGGAATTATGATTAGATCCCAAACCACCCCCCACTACAAACAAACCAGTACTCTACCTTAACAACTGTTGCTCACTTGATTGATCCACTCACAAATCAATGGGACAGGCAGAAAATTGAAACAATCTCTCCCTCCATTACTACCACATACCAAATAATCAGCATTCATCTCCCATCCACTACTTGTCCCGACAAACTAGTTTGGAAAGGAACTCCAGCTGGGAACTTCACAGTTAAGTCAGCATACTCAAATATCATCTGAAATCCAGAGAGACAACAATCTGATTCTAATGACACCATAAGCTTTAAACAAATTTGGAAACTACCATGCCCTCCGAAGTTACAACTCTTTATCTGGAAAGCTATTGTCCAAGGTTTGACGACTAAACAACTGCTACACAACAGAAAAATTAGTCACAACCCGATGTATCCAAGATGCAATACCCAAAGAGAATCCATAGACCATTTATTTTTTCAATGTTCTGTATCTCAGCAGATATGGAAACACACCGCAACAATATGTCCATCACTTCGGCAGCTTATTCCGTTATTACATCAGCAATCAGTACAGAAAATCTTCAGAACTGACAAAATTTTGAAAGGGAATAATGAGTCGCTTATCTGCTTCACGTTATGGGGTATATGGCTTGCAAGAAACCAACAAGTTTTCCAACAGACATGTAACCAGCATCCGGCATATAATATCATTAACATGTTCTGGGAATTTCAATTTGCATCTTCACACACACCTTCAGTCATCATCGGCCAGACGCCGGCAATTAGTCTCTATCATCAAAAATCATATCATATCATCTCTGTTACATGGAAACCACCTGATGCACCTTGGTTGAAACTCAATACTGATGGCGCGGTACGTGGACTACCAGGTCACCCTGGAATTGCAGGAGCAGGCTACATTCTAAGGAATCATCATGGCAAACACATTGTATCGGCAGCAATACCACTGGGAATCACAACGGCAATATTAGCAGAATCAAAGGCTTGCCTCTATGGCCTCAGAGAAGCAGTAAACATTTACACCTCTCATTTGCATTTGGAAATGGACTCCGCAACCTTGGTCCATTGGCTCACAACACCCACCGGAGAATTCACTTATCCGTGGAACCTGTATCATCTACTGGAAGACATACAAAAACTCCTACGGCAAATTCCTCACCTGAGGATATCACATACATATAGAGAAGGTAACCATGCGGCCGACGCACTGGCAAACAGAGGAGCGGACAGAGTTGGAAATCCAAATCAGAGTTTTACAACTGAAATATGGATGGATACAGCACCAGTTTGATCAAAGTTATGTTTGGTATTTGCTAAAGAAGTTAGTTTACAAGGAAACGAAAATTCCTTTGTTAGCTCAATCACTTGAGCTTCACTTGGGGGTTAAAGAAATAGTGGACCACGTGTCCAACTCTTCACCTGGTCTCAATTCCCATATCACTACAAAAGCAAGTTTCTTTATTCTTTATGAGTGGTGTGTGGTATCAGACTTCACACACGGAGAAAACGATGAGAAAAGGAGATGGAATGAATGGGGATTTTCATGGCTGCAGTATTCATGACAGTGGTTTTTTCTCTCTCTCAAATATCTATTGTGGGTGTTGGCTGAAATGATGGTGATTGTGGGTGTTGGCTGAAATGATGGTGATTGTGGGTGCTTGGTCGTCTTGGTTTTGAGCTCGAACTGGTGGTGTAATCACAAGAGAAATGTTGAGATTGAAGAACACAAAGATGGGGTTTTCTGGTGCTTTATTTTCATTTGCATGAAATGGATTTGAAGACTTCTTCCAGTAGCGACGGCAACAGATCAATGGGGGGTCCTTGTTTTGGATCGAGACAGGGTTTAGTTGAGAAATGGAGAAGGTATATGTTGGGTTGTTTGTTATCGATGGAAGACTGAGGATAATATGTTGCTGCTGATCGTGATTGATTGGCAGTGATAAGAAGATGAAGAATGGGTACTGGCCGTTCAATGGAGGATTTGAAGCAGCAATGATACAGGAGCAGATGGGTTTGCGGTCAATTGGATTTTACAACAGCAACAACAATGGAAAGAAGGTATTGCCGCTGCCTGAAAGGAGAAGAACTAAAGGGGAAAGAATGGAGTTTGCTGTACAGAAATGGCCGGTATTAATGGACGATTGATGGCTGTGTTTGAGGCGTAAATGTAGATGTCAGTTCCAATTAGTACTTCAGTGGCTTTCTACTCAGGCTAACTGGGGTCTGGCAATTGGTACTGGGCTGCAATCAGTGGAGGAATTTATGTTGTAGCCGAGAAGGTCAGAGAACATGAGCGGCACTGGTGGTGCTGTACGTTTATGAATGGAGTAGTCTGAACCGGGGTTAGTTCATAAGATGTATATTGGCTGGTTTTGTGGGGAGCTGTTTGTTCGGTCCAGATGGTTCTTTGGCTGAAGTGTTGCTGCCAGTGCAGGAAGGACAGAAAATGAAGTTAGTGATTGTAACCGGAGTTGGCCAGTGACCTGATTTTGGAAATAGGTTTTGTTAACTAGACCCGGCCTGGCAAATATTTGCTAGGTCTAACTTTCTCGCAACATCTAGATATAACGGGACAAAGAGAAGCTAAATAAAAAGGCTGGATTGGGAGACGAAAAGAGGAGGTTGGCTGCGGCTACACAGGCGCTTTAGAGAGTTAGGGTTTAGAGTTTATTCCATTTGGTTGATTATTAATTCGACTGATTCTCTTTTTGATATTTTTTATGGCTTTTGAGAAAGCCATGACTTGCTAGACTTCTTTGTAACTAGAGTTTTTATGGTTGAAATCACTTGGGGTATTTGGCTACTTTGAATTGAAATTTGAAGCAATAGACCATTATGATTTGAATAAATTAATTCTTGAATTTTGTTTATTAACTGATTGCAAAATAAGTTGTTGCATTGCCGGTTCCAGAAACTTATGCGCGTAATTGATAATCTTACAAATATTTTTGGTCTCATTATTTGATAATTTATGCTTGGGTTTAATTCTTTGATGGGTTATCCTTTGGAATAGTCAAATAATATTTGCGAACTAATATTTAGTTTCGTACAATTTTCTCGCTGATGCAATTTGATAGTGCATGCTTGGGTTTATTCTTTTGATGTGCTATGCTTAGGGTATACCAGTGATATTTGCGACTCTATGCTTATAATAGGTGATGTCAACAGAACATGAAATAAATATATATTCAGAATTATGTTTCTTGTCAGTAATTGAATAGAAGTAGTGGTGGATACCATGAAACTATGGTTACCGACTCTCACATCTTGGTTACATCTTTTAAATTTCGCTTTCTTAGTTTCGTTATCTTATTTACCAATTCTTAAAATTCTGAAATATTGGATTTGATTGGTTAGTTTTTGGTATTAATTAGTGGTGGTATTTCACACTCCTCGTGGGAACGACCTGTACTTTCCATTGTCTACTAGTTAGACACTGTGCACTTGGAGTATATTTATTATAGGTTTTTGAGCCTACCAACATGGTACAACAACATCGCACCAGGAAGCATCGCTATTTGGGGTGAAATGATTAATGCCTTCTATAAAAAGTACTTCTTTGTTTCAGAACAATTTATCATTTCTAATATGGGAAGGATATTTCAGAGGAATAATGAACACCCCTATGATTATGTGAAAAGGTTCAGAGTCCAAGCTTTGGATTGTCATGATCCGAATGTCACCGAACAATAACTCGTAGCCTTGTGCATCAATGGAATGATCCCAGTCTATAGAGCATTATTGGAAAATCTTTGATTCCACACCTTCTCAGAACTTCATGAAGCAGCAAAGTGATCAACAGACGCCTGGTCAAGATCGAGGAACCTCGTGAAACTCACGGCAGCAGACGCCTGGTCAACAAGTAGTACAATCTCCAACCTTCCACAAACGTCGTTACTGAAGGAAGTAAAAGGAAAGCTACCGAGACAAAACAACACAAACATGCAACTCCAATATCTCAGGCTCCTCCGAAAGCGCAAATGAAGGATAATCAAACCTGAAATGCACAAATGCTGACTCAGCATCAATAAACGGGAAATGATCAGACAGACTCAGACTTCCCTCTTCCCATTGAAGAAGTGATCGAGTTGCTATAAATCTGGATCCAAGATGGTGTAATCAAATTTTCATTTATCAGGAAAGAGTCGACTGAAGAAGAAACGAAGAATCCTCGGTATTGTCGCTTTCATAAGTTTTTCAATCATCCAACAAGTGATTGCAAGGTTTTGAAGCGTATCATCAAAGAAAAGGTTGAATCAGGAGAGCTCCATCTGGGGACTGAAGGAGTGTACGGGGACTTTCTCCCGATCAGGACATTTACTCTCTCTGAACGGCATGTCAATGAAATAGTTCAATCTTTGGTGGAACACATATGTGAATTGCGCTATCTGTCAAAGGTGCAAAGGAAAGATATGTTCATAGATCTGAATCATATAGTGTCAGGAAGACGTTTATCTATCTCGAAAATACTCCCTGAGCCTCCATCCACATACAAAGAGATTTACGACTGAGGACTGCTTACTACAGTCAATCTCAAAGGATTAGAATTTAGGAGAGTGTTGATCGATGCTGGTACTGTTGTCAATGTAATTCCGTTGAAGACCCTCATAGTTGTGGGTATCACTCGACAAGAAGCTTCTTATGCTCCCATCTCAATCAGGGATCATGAAGGAACGCCCAGAGATGCTTATGGATACATCACTCTCAAGATGAAAATAGATTCAACCTTGACAGAAACTAAGTTTACATAATCAGGGAGGATCCAGGATATAACATGATTCTCGGACGAACGTGGATCCATGCTAAAAATATGACTACTAACAAGGCACCTCCGGTTGCATATATCTTCGAAGAAGAAAGTTCTGAGCTGGAAGACTTGGTGGACACTCCATCATCATGGCACTTGGAGGATTTTCGAACTCTGATTCCGGGCTCTATCGTCATGGCACTTGGGGTTGAAGCAAGAACCAAGAGAATATGCATTGGCAATCCTCAAGAGATTCCGCGCTCAGGCAGTCTCATTTCACCTATGTCTATGTCATCTATCCTCCACACGCTCTGCTAGCATGGGGACTCAATTCTGCTAGCAACTCTGTTGTTCCAAGACTGAATGGGTAACTTCGTCACTGCAATATTTTACCAAGTGGTTGATTCTGACTCCTCTCCAAATTGAGCATTGCATTGAGACATCCATTACTGAGATGATATCCAGGCACGACAAAGAATATCTTGAGGTATTCTCCTATAAACTTGCAGGAGTGTCCATATGTGCCACAAAATCGGAAAGCTCTGATGTCTACACAAGTGTGGAATCCTGTTATTGCAATGAAAAGAATACCAAACCAACATAATATAATCAAGGCCAGGACAATCAAACCTAAAAAAATTCATGAAAGAGATTTAGTCCTCAAAACGACTAGGCGCAACCTCCATTTTGAAAGGAACTCCAATTGGGAAGGACCTTTCATAATTGCGAAGTCTGTTGTTGGCGGATACTACAAGTTAGTCGATACATATGGCCGGACATGTGTGGTAGTAATACAAGAAAAGTGGCTCAAAGCATTCGATGCTTAAGAATTTGGCATTTAAGGTATTTGACGTTTGAGGTATTTCATGTTGGACACTCAAAACGTCCGAAGTTTGCATTTTGTATTTTCTTAATTTACCTGTATTTTCAATTCCTCCAAAACGTATGCAATACTTTCATTCATTAACTGAATTCCCTTTCAGCAACTAATCACAGTTCATTTATTTAAAGAAAATCTCCATCAAATCCAAAAGAAAATCCTCACAACTGCCAATCATCTACTTATCCAAAGCCAACCAAAAAAAAAATCAAAACCAAATATAACCTCACGTCTCTCAGAAGTTCAGAGTTCAAGAGATCATGGAAATAAAACTAAATAAAATCGATAAAATATGGTTTTTGCTCTTCAGAAAGCGCCATCTTCATGCTTTGCAGAGCAGCCTGGCAACCTTAGCCTCTATCTCCATTACAACATCATTGGAAAGAGGTACACTTTTCTTCCGTGTCTCTTTGATGACATCAATTCTTTGACGAAACCACCCCACATTGAAATTATATTCTTCAGAAGCCTTCAAATTGTATTCCCAATAAAAGAATACATCTTCAGTGAAGGTACCTTTAGCTCTGGTCCGCTTGTGTTCTACTCGCATTATCAGAAAATAAGCAAGCTCACGCTTCTTGATAGCTGCAATGTAACCGTATCTCTGTCATATTTCATGATACAAGACGGAATATCCATTGGATACACTAAATCCACCAACTAGTTCATGATACTTAAGCGGGTCGCTGAATGCAAGATCGAAAGCAACACCAACATTAGGATATTCATGCAACACCATACGAGTATCCATCATAGGATCGATTTCTTCCATCTCTGGAGCAATATCAACTTGAACTTCAGTCTCATTAAAGGCTTCAGAAACAACATCTTCATGACCCTGAGGTGAAGATATGGTTGCATCACCACTTTGGTTCAGAAAAATGCTCATATCATCATTATCAGCCATGTTATCCTCTATTTCGTTGTTTTGCACCTAATACGATAGTTTTATGAGTTAGAGTGGTTCAAGCGTGGAATTCAAATGGAAATCATAAAATTCAGAATTTAAGTGAATTAACATTATCAAAATTATTTATCAAGCATCCAAGACACGAGAAAATAGTGTAAGGACCCAAAAAAGACGTTTTGCAGCAAGCTCGTCTGAAGCGATTTTACACTTCCATGTCCAAGACAAAAATATGGGAGCAGTTGGTAAGGAATATAAGGGTGATTCATATGTCATTCTCTTTGTATGGATGTCTTCTATAACATATCCAAAATTCACAGCAATCGGATAAACGAGCTAAAATATGTGGGAGAAATATCAAACTATATGACAGCTAAAAATATCTGTAGACTGGAAGTTTACTGTTTCATCTATTTCGACCCCTAAATGGGCTCAAAACTCGAAAAGATTCTCAAATAAAGCTAGTAAATTTCCTGGGCATAAGAAAGTTTGGGTAGATCACAAAAAACTGATATCGAATGAAGATTCCATAGGGTTTTTACTAAAAGACCGAATTCTGAATTTTCTAGTGACGTATTATGACAAAACTTTTCATTCATTTATATGGATCCTCAATCATCCAATCATAAATCAGCAATTTCATAATTCTATGAGGACAATACAAGATGGATACTTATTTGGGTGGTCTCTAAACCATCAGAGGAGTTCAGACTGTCGGTGTCGCCACTAATCATTATTACCTCCGTTAGGTTCCGAGTCGTGGGAGCTCTCTTCCTCATCATCCTCCGAAGACGAATGCGATCTATCCAAGTCAACAATTGACTAATAAATACATGTCTGCCTAGAAGACTTCATATTCATGAGACATCAATCATGTCACATGGGGGGATATTCATTAGGGTTTTGGTCTGGCGGCCTACGACATGTGCGATGTAACAGTATATCCACAATGAGAAATGTGAGTAAGTCGTGCTAGCAGTTGAAGGAGTTAGCAAAGTAGTGGATGGACAATCAACCAAGTCTCTCGTGCAATGTGGAACTGGTTCAACCACGATTTCCCACTTCCACATTCTTCCACTCCTCTGCAACCGTCACACTTACTAGAGATCAATGTGTTAACAACTACTTCTGAAATATAAATAGGTTCATCAATCTATGAACATAATGAATCAGAATCATCGTATCTAAACTTATCTGAACTCAACACTTCACTAAACTTGCAGAAGTCTCAAAGACATCCACAATCCTTCAGTCATCATTGATCTCACACACTTCTTAGCTTCCCTCCTACAAATCGGACCTCATCCCTCTTTGTGACCGAATTGATTCTGGAACGAGCATTGTCTTGGTTTAGGTCGGAGTCTTACAGATTGATCTCTCGAATTCAAAGCACTCCCGTGCAGAACATCTGTTAAAGGTTTAGGCAATTTGCTCAATTGAGGATCCGCCTGCTATACATTCCTCCACTTGTCCATAAAAACCAGCAAATATTTTTCACCCATCAACAAACATAACTACAAATAATACCATTGAAACCACTAGAACAAAGAGAAATATAACTAGATATACTTTGAGTTAGGCTTTCTTTGTCTTTTTGCTGATGGTGCACTAATATTGTTTGTCTTGTTCTGTATGTTAACTGTACCATTATAAGTCTGGTTAAACAAACCAGTAGCACCAGCAGGATCTGCAATGGAGGTGGATGGTGAAGCATTAGTTACCTTCTTTGACACAAAGTTAGATGGTGTAGCGGTAGTGGAACTTATCTTTCTTCGAGATCCAACAACAGATGTAATTTAGCAGCAGAGATTGATAGTGCGGAAATATCAATTGTCTTCCCTTTCTAACCAGCAACAGATATATATATTTAGCAACAAAGGTTGATGCAACGGAAATAAAATGAAATGCCTGCCTCAGGATAAGTTTGTAAGAAGAACAAACTTCACTATTTATAGACCAAGGTAATTTGGACACCAAGGAATTTCCATAATCGAAAATATTCTCAAGATATGCAGTAAGCACCTAGATTCGGTTTTGTCTAATTCCAACCAATATCCAACTGTATAACCGAAATCCCACTTGTATATATCAATATTAGCTAGCACTTAACTAATATATCTTTCCAGATATATATTTTGCTTGCTGGTAAAACAAAAACATATATATTCGAAAATCTTAAAAAGATTCTCAAACATTTAGGTTTGGGATCTCACCTTGAGTATCAAGGAATATCTTTGAACAATAAAAGATAAGATTTGTGCTCATGTTCAAACTACTCATCATGTCGACATCTTGAACTTTCCTATTAATCAAACCCAATTTAGAAAATTACACAAACCCTAAAGTGTACTGACTAAAGAAATCGGTTTTGCATATTGAGACCGGTTCTACCATGACTCCCAATTAAGGTAGGGACCGGTTCTACCTTTATTCCATATATAGGTAGGGATCGTGTCTGCCTTGACTACCAATATAAATTAGGATCGTTCTACCTTGATTCCCAACATAGGTTAGGATCGATCCAACAATAAATCTTCAATGAAAACCGGACCTTTAATCCTATTGATTTCTTTCAACTACGAAACAAATTCGTAAGTCTACTTCCTTAAACTCATGTAATTAAACATAGTTTTATAGGCATGAAATCAACCCTAAGTTCACTACACAATCTAGTAACTAGTTACAAAGACTATGTTGATGTCGCAATTAAGAAGTTCAAAACATACACATTATACTTCGTAATATAATATACTAATACAAAGCATTCACAACTATTGATATATTCTTCCTTGACACTTTGATCATAATAAGATGATCAAGTCTCTAATACTATAGTTTCATGTATTTAACTTTGCATGTTATGTTTTAAATCAAAACGACTTGAAAGCAACGATATAGAAATGGAAAGAAGTCAAGTCATGTCTTACTAAACAAGTGAAAGGATGAAATCTTCGTTGATTTTGATACGTCTTTGGATTCTTCAGGTCTTCATAGTAATACTTGTATGTCTCAACATTTATAGACTTCCTAGTCTAACCTAACGAACTTGATTCTAGTACTCTAATCAAGCGACTTATGAGTTTTGATACTAAAATATGACAACCAACCTTCACATACCAACGCTTGGTAGGTTCAACCGAGTAATGCTCTAACACAAAACACATGTAACATGCACACTGAAGATGCACAATTTTCGTATGTTTGATCGAGCTTACGAAATACGTACCTACACAATGTTATGATTTGATTACTGGTTTTAATCCTATCTTCAGACTCGATCTGTTATTGATCTTCATCTGGAGATGATTACCTTAGTTCAATCGGTAATTATTGAGTTATCTCTAGGTCGGTGATCACAACTTAGTAATAGAGAGAATCAGAGAAAGATAACACTTATTGATTTAGTTAGACTGAATCATACGTTTTATTTACAAAGTAAGCCTTCGAGGGATTATATACAGTTAGTTTACCGTGTGAGTCACGCTAAACATGTTAATACAGAGGGACCACTTATGCTTAGATGGAGGTAACGTCATGATCTACTCAGACTTTACTTTTTTAGTCAATTAATCTCTCGACCTATGATCTTCAGAGTATCTTGATCTTCAGGGAACGATCCTGACAGCTCCAGAACTCACGTCTTCCACGTGTCATGATGTTATATGTCGTGTTTCATCTTCTGTTAAGTCTTTATATTTAGATCGTGCTCGATTTGAGGAATCAATACTGGATCTCGACGTTATCTCCTTCTTATCTCTGAGCTCTAGGACGCTCCAGCTATCAGTTGCTGGTATATGCTATATTTTGTAATCTACATATTTTTCCCCAATTAATTTAAAATATAGTCTATGGACTATATTTTATTTAAACTTTGGTTCTTTTTCTTTTCTTTTTTGACTTTTTCAACTCGTCAAAATATGTAATTTTTTTCCAACTTAGCTTTGGAAAAGCTTTTTGACAGCTCATCTGTACAATTGCTTAAACATCTCATCCAGATGATGTCTTATTATATTGTCTGGATAAGCGATACGATATAGGTATCATATCTTGAGACTTATCTTGGATCGAGGATATCTCTGATAAGATTGAGTACTCCCTCTCTTCCCCTTAAAAACAAGAGTATCTTTTAATGAAGATACTGGATTCTCAGCTAGTGATCTAGGTGATATCTTCTCCACCTCTGATCACATGACACATGTCGAGTTTTAGCTTTAAATAATATTTTCTGAAGAAATATTAGCCGCTAGTTTAAGGAGAGGTGAAAAAGTTACCACTGCTCATTATTTGCACAGTTTTTCACATAGGGAGTATTTTTCACCTCTTCTTAGAGATAAAAGAGTTTTTCTAGTAGTTGTTGTTCACCTCTTTTTGGAAGTCGAGGAGTTTCCTCTCATTTTAATGAGTTAGTTATGCATGACCCGTGTTTATCGGTCGTCATTACAGCTGTCTTTTAAGTTTTAGATTTACCTTGCATCTTTTTGATGATGCTTTTAAGTTTTTGGGTTTCCCTTTTTTTCAGACGGTCAAGGAACCTTTTCTGCTAGTTCCAAGGCTCATACCCTTCTCGGTAAGCACGACGATAGTCATCTTTGCCTCTTTCTCTTTCTCTTTTCTAACACTTTTGTCCTCCTAATTTTTTATTTTCAGAAGGGAGGAAGTTTATCTCAGGGAAGGAAAGAATCATCGAAGTTCGTCCTTCTACTCGATCGATGATGAGATCAGGAGGAATGACATCGCGTTACTTTCATCTATTTTCTTTTATGACCGTTTTTACTTGTCACTTGCAATTTTGGCCAAGCCATTGTTGTCCTGATGTATCGATAGAAAGAAGTGGAGCTCGAGCTCTAATTCCCTCCTTCAATGTTGCTCAAGCATTGGACGCCAAACCGCTTGCTTTCAAGCAATTTTCGGCTTCTGGAGCTGAGTTTTCTCTCGAGTCACTCAAGGTAATTTAATTAATTCATTCATTTTCAGATCTAATCGATCTCTTTACATTTGTTTCCTTACTTGTGCTACTTATTTTTTCAGTTTTTGGACAAGTTCACGAGCTATCTTCAGGGCAAGCCATATGGGGCCCTGGCTGCTAATGAGATTTTTATGGCTAGCTTCTCTCGATAGCGAGATTCTTAGCGCTTGTTCATGCTTTCTCCTCCTGGAGTTTGAGAAAGCTGAAGCACCGGGTTTGGGGGTTCAGCAAATAGAGTTTATCTTTCCCTTTGCTTTATATAGTGAAGTCTCCACTCCAGCTCTTTTCGTTGGTCGTTTGACTCTTTTTTCGAGCAAATTTTCTTCCCATGAAAGAGCTGAAGTCGAATCGTGATTCCCAACAAATTTTTTTTTTTTTTCTTCAGGATGTAATTTAGTGTTTCTCCTATTACTTTTTTGATGGAATCTCTTAAAGTAAAATCTTTCTTTTGAACTTTGATGGAGATTTATTAAATGCGAATGTTTTGTATTAACATTTTGCACTCATTTTGATAGTCCCCCTCTTTTTAGTTTTGAAGGATTTTTGTGCTTATATGCTAATTTTGTGATAGATTGTACTCTGTACGAGACTATGACCAGAGCTTGAGTCGTTTGATCTTCTTTTAGATCTTACTATGATGTAGCTTTAATCTTTTATGCCTTAGATTTTTACTTGTGACTAGTTTTTAGCTCGGCTAGACCTATCACTTTGCCCATGATTTTGTTTTTTTTTTTTTTTTTTTGAGTTCGAGGTCTTATTCTCGATCTAACTCAGTTTTTTGGGTTAAATTATTTTTTCTTTAAATTCTTTTTGAAAACGTAGGGGATACCAAATACGCCTAAATTTTTCGTTCGACAACCAGTATAGATAAAACTTAACACAATTGCAAGTAGACCAACTTAATGATCTTTAACAATATGTACAGAGTTAATATCTCAACCTCTATTCAATCAGTATGTATATAGACACAAGGTCCGTGAAACTGATTTTTAAGCAGAGTACTTGGACGATCTCAAAAATCAATATCCAAGATCAATCTAGTCTTATACATATAATCCAATCGGAATTTTTCCAAGTTGTTAAACTTGTTATCTATCTTTCAAGATACGAATTCAAAAAGAAACTAGTCTCGTAATTGATTACAACTAAGATGACTTATCTACGTAGATTGAATACGTACAATCCTGTGTAAATCCAATTATAAAGATAAACAATATAATGCGGAAAAGAAAAAACACAAGACACCAGATTTTTTGTTAACGAGGAAACCGAAATAACAGAAATACCCCGGGACCCCGTCTAGATTGAACACCACATTGTATTAAGCCGCTACAGACACTAGACTACTATCAGACTTCGTACTAGAATGTACTTAAGACAGAATCCACACTCCAAGCGATTCAGTTACAGTCATGCTCCTTACTTCTCTTGAACCTTGCAAGTTTATACGTACTTGATTCCCTTAGCTGACGTCCTTTACATCCTAAGAGTTTCTTCAACCGAAGCGAAGACTTTTTATACCAATCTGCCTCTAACAGATAAGCCTATTTGATTTCCGTTTAGATCAAAGATCAAGGTGCGGAAATATGTTTGCAACAGAAAGCTAGCAAACCTTATAAATCCGGATCTTATGACTCCTGAAGAGAAACCTATATTCTTAACCACCTCCCATGAACAATCGTCGAAAGATCAACTAAGATCAATCTTTAGATATCTATCTTGAGGAATCACAAAGTCTGAGACGAAGAAACTTTGTGACTACTATCTATCTTGCCTGAAAGAGATTATGAAAACCTCGATAACAAAAAAGAAAGATCTAGATTCACGAACTATCAAGGTAAAGATAGTCGAACCTGGATTCACGAATCCCCAAGCGAAGTCTTTTTAAGCGTAGACCTAAAAGGTCAATAGAGGCGCTTCTAGAACCAACTAGGACACAAAGTGTTAGGGATTGGTTTTCCCAATTGACAGAGATGCTCTATTTATAGTTTTCAAAAACCAGGGTTAGGTTAGAATTTAAGCTTAGATAACTTGAGAATCAAGCAAACAAAATAGGTCTTCAAACTACAATAGAAGACTATACACATAGGTTCAGTTACTGAACCGTGTATAATGACTGTTCCGTTTGGCAAGTTAGCCAAAGAACTTGATTTTCATTTAAACACCTAAAAAATTAATCATGATTCAAACACATAAGTGTTTAATAAATCAATGAAGTCTTAGAAGTGTTTAAGAAAGTTCTGGAAATGCTAAACATATTAAACCAATAAGTATTTGAGTATCTGCTAAACATTGTTGGGATAGTTAGTACAACAGTTTGCCAATCGCAAAGCTTGTTCATGAGTCAGGGTGTTACGGTTCGAGAACCGGGTTCGCCAACTGCTAGCCAATTAATCCAACATATAAAATCCAGTTCACCACGGTTCTCCAACCGGGTTCGTGAATTGTTCCCAACTGAACTTGCGATTTGCGAACTGGTTCTCCAACCTTCTTGTATTTCTGAATCTCAGATATCTATGGTTTGCAAACTGAGTTCGCCAACCTACCCTGAGTAGAAATTCAGTAAGTTCATATTTCTCTCTTTTGATGTTTGAAACATTCCTAAGTGATACTTCCTCCGTCCCACTATTAGTTGACCTACTTTATACCTAAATTTAGTTATAAAGTAGGTCAATTAATAGTGGGACGGAGGGAGTATAATCATTTGCATGGGAAATTTTCAATTGATCCACAAATTAATTCATGGAACTAATATTGTTAAGGATCTTTGAACATCCAATCGCTAAATCATATTTCAAAAAAATTCACAAGACAAGCTTGACTCAAAACATCTTCCACTACAATAAAACATGGCTTTGGTGACGATAGTTTTTGCGGCGAAGAATATTTCATCGCTGAAGCTTAGTTATTTTGACCAAAATAATTTTTATCACTGTTGTTAGGTTTTCAGCAACGGGACTCAGGTTTCGTCACTCATAAGTTTTTAGTGACCTTATTTATAGACGAAATAATGTCTAGTCACTAATGAATTTTTTGTGATTATATATATTTGTCACCATTTAATGTTATTGTGATGATGCTAAAAAATTGACATAAAATCTTTTTGGTGATAATCTACAAATTTCGTTACAAAAGAAAAGTTTATACTGACAAAATTAATTCGTCACTAACTAATTTTATAGTACGAAACTAAATGTTTGATGATATTTATTTTTAGTAAGCATCAGCTTGTTTGGTTGCAAATATTTATATAGTAACAATTTTAATCATCACAGGAAAGAACATTCGCAACGAACTAGATTTTGTCGCTTTAGTCATTTTCAGTGACACTATAACTTCACCGCAGTTCGTGATTTCAGTGATTACTGAAATGTTTTCACAAAGAATTCTTTATGGTGATAAAAAAATACGTAGCTGCTAAAGAATAAGTTTTTGGTAACAATATATTTTATCATGTAAAACATAATACTTAACAATAATGTATAAATTAGAGAGAATCAATTCACTTGTCGAAGTAATTTTTCATTAGGGGAAACATACAAGTCAGTCATTTGTTTACGTCATTTAATGGGAAAATATTGAAAAGAATGCTTTATAGACCAAAGATTGAATCTATAAGATTGAATCAATAGTGTGTCTGGTGCAACCAGCCTTCCTTTTCCTGGACAACAATTTCGTGTTTTGCCATTTCAAGTTTAAACCGGGGAAAGTTGGCAGGATCACCAGCTGTTTGAGCACCTTAAGTTATCCCAACAGAAAAGATCACTATGCACAAGGAGAATAGAAAAGACACAAAAAGCACATGAAGAAAGTGGATTCCCAGAAAAGAAAAAAGAAGAAGAAAAAAAACTGAATTTTAGACAAAAAAGATTGTTGAAATCCAACCAATAACAAAAATAACCATTGAAAGATAAAGAGTTATTGTTCTAATCAAAATAATTATCAAACCAAACAACCATTTTTAAGTAAATAAAATGAAAATAACTAATCCTCTAAATCTGAATCATCGTCAACTGGCACAATGTCTTCCTCGTCCACCTTTGAGTCATTATAATCAACCAATGTCTCATCTTCTTCCTCGACATCAACATCAACCACATCAATATCATCTGCATGTACAATCTCTGCATCTACCAACTCTGCCTCCACATCATCTCAATGGAGTTCATCTAGTCCAACATTATCTTTTTGTATGACTGATGATACTGTTACATCTCCAGTTTGTTGATAAACATCTTCTTGTTCTTCTTCTTCATCATCAATTTTAGGAACATCCCAGGTAGAACACTTGTTGCGCGTCCGATGCGGTAACATATGGGCCATTCTTATACCACGTACTACTCACATTTAAACATGTCAAATCATAATCTGTTTTAAGATTTTTCTTCCGTGGAGTCAAATCGAACCAGTCACACTTGAATAACACAACCCGATAATTGTCCAGGTATTCTACCTCAATAACATCACATAATGTACCATAAACCTCAATTTCCTTTCCTTCAAATACTGGATCAACTACCAATCCACTATTTTGGGCTGTTCGGCGAGCTTCACGTTGTTTCGAATGAAACCGAACTCCATTCAGGTTGCAAGATGAATATGAATTTTCTCGTAACGCAAACCCCAAAGCCAATGAATACAATTCGTCAGTAGCTTCCGGTAAATTAATAGAACGCAAATCAAACATCTGCAAATTGTTTGAAAAACACTACGTGAATAAATATACAACATACGATCATAATGTATTAAAACTTTAGAAAATGAAATTTTCTACATACCCGATTCTTAAACCAATCAGGAAACTCTTTTTGTTGTCGTTGTGACAGCAAGTTATCATTATTCGTCTCTTCTTTCAACTTCTTCAAGTGTTCCCTATATTTTAAAACAGAAAAGTTAATCTCATAGAATCTGAAGTACACATGATACATAACAGATAAAAATGTCTGAGATTTTCTAATTACTTTGAAAGTCAATGGAGTCCCTCTCTGAAACATTCATTCCATGAGCTATACATTTGTTTTGATCAGTCTTTATATAAAAGCATGGACTCTGAACTCATTCAAACAAATCTCTGACTCAACTACAAGTAATAAACATGTTTGGCGCTATGGCTCAACTATTGTGCTCAGCTATTGTCTGAGACTGCAGAATATCTGTAATAAAGACTAACATGCTGGTACTGTCTAACACATCAATATGACTACAAATAAGAAACTGAGAGGGGAGAATTCACATTGAATGGAACATACACTGTTAAAGAGACCCAAGTAGGAAGAGTGAGTGGTGCTGGTGCAAGTAAGTTGGCTTGCAAAGCAGTTCTTTCAGTTAATATTAAATATTAAAATAAAAGATGTTCATACCCAATTATAGGATTAAATTGCCAAAATAGTGACCAAATACTAAAATTGAGATGTCACTTTGGTAGATACTACTTAAATAGCTGAGGTTACAAAGAAAAAATGGAATTTATCTACCAACCTAGCTAGCATAAATACTAAAGAGTGTACGTGTTTACGAACAACATCGAATAGAGGTCCACTTCATTAGGTCCTAAGCCATGCTCCTAAGTTCGGAACTAATGTGCAAACATAATAACCACTGAAAATAATCTTAGAAGCAACTGGTTGACAGTTTCACTTACTTCATGTAAGGCTGCACCTCTTCGCAATATTTAAGGATGAACCAATGTATCTGACTCGTTCTTCTGGGGACAATGACTTTATATCTGCAACACCAGTTGGGCGGACTTTTTGAGCGAAAACAGATATTGTTCCTTGGCATCGCAGACTGCCATCTAATTCATCATCATTTCGTTCTTTCCAATTAAATTTAGTTTCAGTTTCAATGAAGTACATCGAGATGAATGTCAAACATTCATTAATGATGTAAGCCTCTGCAATTGAACCTTCTGGGCGCGCTTTATTTCCCACGTAGCGTTTAAGTGTTCCTAGGTACCTTGATATATATATAAGAAGGTAAACATTAGTAACTATACATATAATTATTGAAAGAACAATCATTATAGAAAAGTTATAAGTACAGTAGATCTTATTGTAATACTTCATATTATAGAGAGCTTATGTGTCCACTAGAAAAGTAGTACTTCAGATTATTAAGAGCTTTGTACACTGGAAAAATCATTAAAAATAAGTAAAATATACCTTTCGATTGGATACATCCAACTATATCCAACTGGTCCAACAAGTTTCACTTCCCATGTCAAGTGAACAGCCTAATGAACCATCACATCAAAAAATGCCGGTGGGAATATTCGCTCCAACTTACAAAGGATCAATACAATATCCTTTTCTAATTTATCCAGGTGACTCACAGTCAAAGTCTTTGCACATAAATCATGAAAGAAATTGCACAATTCAATTATGGCATTACACACATCTTTGGGAAAATAAGCACAAATTCCAATAGGAAGAAGTCTTTGTAATAAGATGTGGCAGTCATGGCTTTTCAGACCATGTATCTTTCCGTCAACAATGTTAGCACACCTCGATATGTTAGCCGCATAACCATCTGGGAACTTCACCGACATCAAAAACTTATCAAAAATCTCTTCTTTTTTATGGTTTTAATAAATGGGGGCTTTTCGAATTTATCTCCCTTAGGCTGTCTAATGTTCATATCTTCCAAATCTAACCGAGCTTTCTCTGTATCCTTGTTTTTCCCATCAATACCTAACATCGTTCCCACAATGTTATCACATATATTCTTCTCCATATGCATAACATCAATCTTATGTCTGATTTTGAGATGTTGCCAATATGGAAGCTCGTAGAAGATACTTTTCTTCGTCCAACTCAATTCTTCCTTGGAACGCTTTCTTTTCTTGGTTGAGTAACTCAGATATTTTCCCAAACGATTGATCCCAAGATTCTGCATTTGCTGCAACAGTAGCTCCCCTGTTTTCTCTTCCAGTGGACCCCGACGTTCTTTATGTCCATCATGAAGTATGCTATCTCGCCAGGTATGACCAGGATTTAAGAACCGTCGATGACACATATAACCTATCTTGCTTCTCAGTTTCCGTGATGGTGGATCATCATTACACACTAGACAGGCGAGATAATTTTCATTTGCAGAATAAATTCATCTTGGACACTTCTTTGCCGATGGTGAAGGAGTTCTTAATGACATCTATGGGCACAAAGTACTCAAACCGTAGTAATAAAATGTTAATTCGTTTTAATGATTCCTTAAAAGTTGGAACTTATGAAGATGCCAAGAGAAAGCCGTATAAGAGCGTGTCACTGGAAGATTGGGACTGGTTGTGCGACCACGTGTTTTCCAGTGAAAGTTACAAGGTATTGTCTTTATCATCTTCTTCTCTTGGAACATGTTTTTAATTGTAGTACAATATGTTTATATAAGTTGTTATTTTACTTTTGCTTTATTTAAAATTTGCAAAAGTGCTCTGCAGCAGGTGCAAAAGCAAGAGAAACTGTTGTGTTCAACCATTGTGGAGGTTCTAAGTCACATGTGGTCCACAGGGCAGAGGTATGTTCCTTTATGAATAAGAATATGATTTTATCTCCACTTTTTTGTTTATTATAGTGATGTTTGTTCATGTGTATAAATATAAGTTAAGTCCTTTAGAAGCTTAGAATGGAATGTGATTTTCTAATGTTTACTCTTTTTTCTGTTGCAACATCAACTTACTTGTTTTTTATTTCCTGTGTAAAATAGAAACGAAAAGTTGTATTCAAGGAAGGTGACATTCAAACATTCTATGACACCCATACATCTACCTATAAAGAAACGGGCGAAGTTGTTTGGATTTCTGATGAAGCTCGCGTCAAATGGGTGAGTATAGACAGTATTAATGTTACAATTTGTGTTGTATATTCTAAACCAATAGGATTCAGAAACACACCACGCCCAATAAATATTTGTAATCTCTTACTTATACAATTTTATATCACTAGAATTAACCTACTGGTTTGACATTCTGGTGCAGTTGCTAATTATTCTCTCTATTATGTATATCTATATAGGACACGATGAATGAGCTAATGCAGCAAGGCAGCGAAGCGGGAGCTACACCACCCACTGAGGCAGAAGTATGTGCTCAGGTTTTAAAGAAAAACCAAAGATGACGTCATTCTGCGACCACTGTTTCTAACAATGAAGGAATTCATGAGATGCTACAAGCGCAGGCTGATAGAATTCAAGCTCAGGATGAGCAAATATGCTCCCAGAATGAGGTTATCAAAAAGTTGAAAGAAGATATCGAAAAGGTCATAAGAAACATGCAGGATATGATGATACGTTCTCTCGGGCTAAACAACATTACCGCTAATGGAACTGAAAGTTGAATGCAGTCACATTAATGTTTTAGTCTTAGTATTTTCTTTTCTTTTCTAGTAGTGATGTTTATTTATTTATTTATTGGTAGAGTTTATTTATCAGATTTTTTCTAGTTTGGATCTTGTATAAACAATTTATATTAATGAGTAATTATTTTTTATTCAACTTATATTATTTATCTAAATGTTTATTTGTTTATATTTATTTTTTGTGTAATAATAAATCTAGGCTAGTCACCAAAGAAAAAATGGTGACGAGTTTGGTATGATTAGAAAATAGTTTTGGTGAGGGCAGTGTTGTGTCTCTAATAATTTTGAGACGAATGACTTTGTCTGAAAAGTTGTTTCGGAGACTACTATATTTGCAGGTAAAGTTGTTTTGGAGATGATGATATTCGTTATTGAAATGACCATACAGAGACAATCCTAATTGGTCATTAAACGTACTTTTAGAGACGACTAAATTTTGTTATTGATTTTTTATTTTGAGACGAAAGTTATTTCGCTGCTAAACCATTATTTTTTCAGAGATGAACAAATTTCACGGCTAAAACTATTTATGTGATGATCTTGTTTCTTCACTATAAGTACATTTTGAGACGAACAAATTTCGCGGCTAAAACTATTTTATGTGACGAATTCGTTTCTTCACTATAAGTATATTTCGAGACGAACAAATTTCGCGGATAAAATTATTTTATATGACGAATTTGTTTTTTCACTATAAGTATATTTCGAGATGAACAAATTTCGTGGCTAAAGCTATTTTAAGCGATAAAATATTTTCCTCACCAAAAATACCTAGAGTGGCAAAATTCTTCATCACAAAATTAGTGAACAGTGTCAATTTTATTTGCTCATGAAAAGATAGTTTTGGTGGCAAAAAGACTTATGTCGCTAATTAAAAAAAATCGGTGACGATTTCTTAAGGACGTCACAGAACACTTTCAACGACTCACTATAGGTGATGAAATTTTTTGCGCTGCTGAATTCTTTTTGCAATGAAGAAATTGGTTTTCGTGACACAATATTTTGCCACTAAAAGCGACTTTTCTTGTAGTGTTCTTTGTCTACTATAAGTTATACCACATAGTCTCAATAGATAGAATGATGGTATACTGAGTAAAATAGAATGGTTCAGTATTCACATACCTGATACAGAAGTTCTCCAAATGTCTTTGTCGATTTTCAGTCTTCAAGGGTGATCTCTGATACTCAACTACAATTTTAACCTATCCGAAACATGACTTAGTAGGCTAGAAATCAAGATATAGTTTTGATCACCTAACATTGAAAACATGATTGAGATAACAAAACTTGTGGGTTCAACCAAGCAATACTCTAACATTGGCAACATGTAGGAGTGTACTAGCTGGGAGAAAACCACGTGAAGAAGATAAAGAAGGAAATTATTCCCGTAAATGGCAGAAAGATATTCTCAGATTAATGAAAGATATTTTGGGAGATTTCAGGATCTGTGGTATATAAATATAGGTGGTTTGGGTCATAGAAGGATCATCGAGATGTTTGGGAGCTAACATAGAGCTGCAAAGAAGAATTGGAAGAGTTTCAGGCGAAGTTCTCTGCTGCTGCACATCAAGAACACGAAGAACATTAGCTGCCGAGAACCGTCGTTCTTCAACAGTGTTTATGACCGAAAGTTCTAACGGTTAAATTCAAATTTGCAACGGATAATTCAAATTTGCAACGCTTCCTTAGGGTTTCTCTGTAACAGTTGCTTCGCAATACCTATAAGCGTTGTAATTTCCCTGTTTTAGTTTATTTTCACCTCTTTGTACACTTTTGAGCTATGAATCATTACTTTAAGCGAGTGTATGACATGAGGAGCTAAGCCCCATTGCTGACGCGACGGAGGAAGCCATTGTTTCAATAAAAGTGTTATATTTCTATTTTAATCAATTTTTGCAATTTCTTTTAAGATTATTTGCATTGAACTAAATTGAATAATTGATTTTTATTGAACAATTGTGATTTATTTTGATGGATCATGCTTAGGTATAGACTTTTAATGTTCCATACTTGAGATTTACAATTTCTACCTCGAAAATCTACTATAGGCAATATAATAGAATCACTTTGAGTGTAAAGAATTACATGAATTTTGATTAAGTTGAATCACTTTATTAATTAATGGTGGAATCTCGAGTCTCAATATTTTTATCATCTTGATATAAACTTTCGATTGAGTTTTCTCGATTTTAGAAATTTAGTTTAAAATCAAAATCGTTACAAGTTTGAGAATCGAACACTTTATTTACCACTATCACAACTACATCAGCTGGTTAATGAGCAACTGAGCCTACTTTCTTGTTCTTTGAACATTCTTTTCATTCTTGAGTCAACTGACTATTGGATATCGCTTCGAGCAACAACTTGGCTCGCTCAAAGTCATGGGCCCCAAGTGCAGACGAGATTTGGTTAGCCATCAAGCTGTAGTTTCTAAGTAGTTGTCTCAACTGCTCTTGATGGCTAATCAGTTGTACTATTTCAGACGGTTGAGGTACGTTCTCTAGTGACGAAAGTTGAGTTATTGTCACTGGTGAAGTTGCTATTGGTGCTGGTGGGGTCATTTGATTGACTCTCTCATTCAAGGTCGAAATCAACTTCAACAAATCCTAGAACATGTCCTGAGGTATTTGTACGACTGGTGTAGTCGATATTGGTGGAGATCGAGGTAGCATTCCTCTCTCTTGTGGGATGACAGCTGTACCTACCAGTACAGCTACTGGTTGGCCTTATGGGCCTAAAACATTGGATGGTATTGTCGACACGTCACCACTTGGAGTTGTTCTCTCAGGCCGAGTTCGATCTAGTGAATTTATTTAACCTGGAGGAGAGTTTTGTACGACCGGAGTCGTTACCTCTGAGCTACTAGGTGTAGCTGTTCGACCTGGTGATGTTACTCCAGGTCGAGGCATTAAGACCTTTCTTGGTGGTTGTGATGTCATTTTACTTGTACTACACAAGATGACAAACCATACATGAGTTAGTCTGATCATGTGATTTCATTAGATGTTCCATATCTCGAATCGTCCTTTTCCACCCAAAACATAAAAACTCTTTGAAAGAAGTAGTTTCTCAGCATTGGATCATTCATTTAAGATGCTTTTTTCTTTTTTCTTTTTGGTGATTCTTCTTACCTGGAAATTTTTACGAGTGTAGCTCGAAAATTGGACAGATAACAGATAAAAGATGTCAAGATAATTTTTTTACTTTAGCATAGTAATGATAATATTTCCGTTTTTTCGACCAGATTTTTACCAGATCTGGAAACTTCTAGAAATATTCTTATAACGACATAGGTCAGTTGACAATTATTCAATGCAACTTCTTTGTGCTGCAGATTTTAAAGATTGATAATTGATCTAATATTACATCAATTAACTCTAAATAAGCTTTAAATCATTCAATTCGCATAAGATAAGATCCGAATAGTGTTAAACATCGAGTTTCTATGATAATACTAATAGCATTTAAGATGATTATGCATTCAAGATAGCAAGATCTAGATATTGATGATATTAGCAAGAAAGATGATTGACGATAGAAAATAACGCTTTAAATTTTTTTAATCACATACTAAAGTTATAGATCTCCACGATTTTAATATAAATCAAGATGCTCATGCTCTATTTTAGATATAAAATCGAACCTGAACTTTAGATATTTTGAGATATCGACCGATTTAAAAGAATTGAATGTAGATTAAGCTAAAGCATGAAATAATCAAGGTTATATGATCTATATGAGCAAGATTCAGATGTAGATCAAGATATTCAACGCATATAACAGAGATTATGCTTTCAAGCAAGATTTTAGATAAAGATTATCATATGATGATGCAATTTGGATTTCAATTTTTTTTTTCTCCTCAAGAAAGGATTATTACGTATAGAATTATGATATTCTGAAAATTTTAAGATCAGAATCATTATTATGATGCAACCTTAGTTTGCACCAATGAAGATGCATAATTTTCGTATCCTGTGATCGAGCTTACAAAATATGTAGCTACACAATATTATGATTTGATTACTGGTTTTAGTCCTATCTTCAGACTCGATTTGTTCTTGATCTTCGTATGGAGTTACCTTAGTTCAATCGGTGATTATCGAGTTATCTCTAGGTCGGTGATCATATGGTACATCATCAACAACCATACAAACTTTAAACTCAACAAATCCAGCTTCATTTGGGATACCTTGGTTCCACATTCGAATAAAGTCATTTTCCTTCTCACATGCAAAATTCAAACAACATAAGATTAAGGTTTTCTTCCATATCCCTGGTGGTCATCCTATTCTTTATCATTGGTATAAACCTAATGCCGCTAATACCAACAACAACATTTTGAAAATACATAGGTGTATATTTGTCATCCGATTAATCACAGTAACTACAACATTTCTATCCATATTAACCCTGATATACATACACACATAATTCAGTATAAGTATGTCTAAATCCCTACAACCGTATGAAAACCCCAATTTGAATACCAATTTCAGAAACAAATTTCAATTTCAAAAAAAGTAAATAACTAAATTTCATGTTCATCAACAATCATGATATTCAGTTTCACTATTAACAATCACGATGTTCAGTTTCCCTATAATAAGCCTTAAATAAATAAATAAAAGACCAAATTCATGAAACCTAAAATTATAATTTCATTTCATTTATAAATTAACATAATACATCATTGATTTAGGCATAAACAAGAACTGAGTTTCATTTATGATGGGTTTGGATGAAGAATTCTAAAGGTGGAATTCATGGGTCCACGAGATTTAGTGGAATTACGATTCCTATTTTACGTTTGGTTGACCAAATTCCCTGAATTCACGTTTTCCTCGGGATTTACAATTTCACCAAATATCATTTTGAATATCACCTCCCCCTTATGATTTGCTGGAAAACTTAGGAGGGATTTATGGACCCACCTTTTTTTAACCTTAAAAGTCATATTTTCTCCCACTAAACAGTCTCCAAACGTTACATTGGATTTAAAACAAGGAAATGTTAAGAATTCTAGGAATTTTCACTTAGCTACTAAACACACGAGGAATTTGCATGATTCCCGGTATTTGTAATCTTGTTGAATTATATATCCCTCGGAATTGTGAATTCTACAACCAAACACACCAGTACTTATTTGTTTATCGATCAATTTAACTATAACTGTCAACAAATTTTACTTTCGACGACTGTAAGTATATGTTCTTCACCACATTCTAAACCGATTTATTCTCCGCATGAGACGAGTTAATCACTCAAAGTTAAAATTGAAAAACAAATAAATAAGAAACGGAAACAAATGAAGAAGAAACCGAGTTAATCACCTTTATCTCTCTATCTCTTATCTTATTTCTTTATTATTATATTAGATTTGAAACGAATGAAGAAGAAATCGATTTTGGATCGATTATTTAGGGAAAAAATACATGTGACTTGTAAGGTGACACATTTCACCACAAGATTATGACACATGTGAAAATGTGGGGGTACCAAAATATACCACCAAATTTTTCTTAGGGAACCTGTATGGACTAAACTGGAATACAATTCCGAGAGTTCAACTTAATGAATCTCATTCAAGGAATTATACAAAGTGTTAGCATAGCTCGGTTGAACTCACCAAGCGTTGGTATGTCAAGTTTGGTTGTCATTTTTTAGTATCAAAACTCATCTAGAGTCGCTTGATTAAATACTAGAGTCAACTTCATTTAGGTTAGACTAGAAAGTCTAGGAATGTTGAGACATAAAAGTATTACTCCGAAAACCTGAAGAATGTGAATAAGTAGCGAACTACAACGACGATATCATCCTTCCACTTGAGGTTAGTAATATTGAATTGAACTGTTTCATTCCTAACGTATCTTTCAAGTGGTGCTATATTGAAAACATAACTGTGAAGCTGTATATACTGTACATATTGTATAATACTCTAATGATGTGACATGATCATAATAGTATGATCATAATATTAGGGAATTAGACTACGAAGTATAACGCTTATCTTTTGAACTTCGTAGATATGACATCGACATAATCTTGTATATATTGTTATGATTACGTTAATGGGTTATGGTGAAGATTTCATCCTAGGAAACAATGTTTTACATTCGTTCAAAGGAAGTACGTTCATGAACTTGTTTCGTGAATCGAAAGGGAAATCATTAGGTTTATTGGTCCAGCTATTCATTGCAAATCTTTGGATGACCAATATGTGTGAGATGGTAGAACCGATCTTAACTTATGTTATGTATCTTGGTATAACTAATCACAATGCCTAACTTATAATTCAGTAAGACTGGTTTTTATTAATTGGTGTAACCGATCCTAAGTAATCACCATGTGATGGTATGATCGATCCTTGTAATTGGTGTGACCGATCCTAGTAATTGGTGTGACCGATCATGAGTATGTGTAATCGATCCTTGTAATTGGTGTAACCGGTCCTAGTAAAATTGTATGTGAAACCTTCGTGCTTAACTCTTATAGGTTATTTACAAGTCTTTCAGATTTGTAAGATCCTTTCGGTTTGTCCTTTATTTGCTCGAACCTTTGTCATTTTATGACAAAAAGGGGGAGAAATATATGGAGTAAACAAGTGATTTTCAATCACTAAGGAAAGGAAAATTGTGCTTAAACGTTATATCTAACGAAAGAGTAAAGCATTGCCTAAGGGGGAGAAACATATCATATTGATGTTGTAGTAATTCTGACTACAAAAAGGGGAATAACAAAGATGTTCAGATTGAATATTTACCTAGCTTACCCTTAGGGAGAGTAAAATCTTGGGAACATTATTTAAATACCCCTCAAAATTCACCCCTTAAAATATACCCTTATTCAATTTTTAAAAATACCCCTACCTTCTAAAAAGTGGAACAACTAGCACAAGTTGCTTTCAGAAGTGGACGCAACAAGTTTCTTCCAGAAGTGGACGCAATTTTATACAAGTTGCTTCTAAAAAGTGGAAGCAACTTTCTCAAGTTGACTCCAAAAAAATTATTTTTTACCCCTTAGGGGTATTTGTGCAAGGTCAACAAAAATGAATTTTATTTATAACATTCCCACTAAAAGCTTTAGTTATTCAAATGTAAACAACGACATTTATTGATTGAATATATGCAGGTTATTGTGATGTTGAAACTTGGAATTTAGCGTATGTAAAATGAATTCTTTTGCAATTTGTTTATCCATATGTAATAAGAGTTTTGTCACTAAAATTGACAAAGGGAGAGACTGTTAGAGCATAGCTCGGTTGAACTCACCAAGCATTGGCATGCCAAGTTTGGTTGTACTTTTTTAGTATCAAAACTCATCTAGAGTCGCATACTCTAGAAGTTGAAGGTGCAGGTATACTGAGGGAACTAAGTAGCTAGGGGTAGTCTGCTTGGTTTCAACTATACGAAGTTGGTTTAAATTTTGTATAACGGCTTAATTCTGAGAGTAATCAAAACTGTACTAGGTCCCGGGGTTTTCTGCATTTGCGGTTTCCTCGTTAACAAAATCTTGCAGTGTCTTTTACTTTGATTTTCGCATTATAATTGTTTACTATAATAAAGTAAAATACACATACATTAACTCCGTTATACTTGATAGTGATCCTATAGATTTTGGTTATTACCGAACCTATTATCAAGTAACACACTTTGATTGTCATATCGTCTCGATCTTGTATCCATAGTCAATCACACAAGTTATCTTGTTGTCGTATTGTCTCGATCTCGTATCCATAGACGATCACACAAAGTGTAAATACTGAAGTTGTTGTATTGTATTGACTTTTTCCATAGACGATCACACTTGGTAAAAGGACTTATAGGTTGAAACAAAAAGATTGTGGTGTATTTGGGTACCCTCGTCTTTTCACAAAGATCTTATATCTCTTTCTCTCACAATCAGAAAGTTTACAGAACCAAATAGGTGAACCTGATTATGTGTGAGAGTACTTGGAAGATCTTAAAAATCAATATCCAAGAATCAATTAAGTCGTATCTAACAAATAAGGATGGATATATCTACTTTGATTGATTTACGTACAACCTACGATATTTCAATTATAAAGATAAATAATATAATGCAGTGTAGTAGGGTAAAAACTGATTCCGGAGAAAAAGGTAAAAGTGGGTGTGTCAATGAGAAACGAGTCTAGACCCTAAAAAATGTACTACACATGAGTACTTTAGATTCGAGAAGTACTCAAACTAAATTACTTTGTAGTTTTGGTTTTAATATTGGTTATCTAAAACGGTATGTGAAACCTTCGTGCTTAACTCTTATTGGTTATTTACAAGTCTTTTAGATTTGTAAGATCCTTTCGGTTTGTCCTTTATTTGCTCGAACCTTTGTCATTTTGTGACAAAAAAGGGGAGAAATATATGGAGTAAACAAGTGATTTTCAATCACTAAGGAAAGGACTATTATGCTTAAACGTTATATCTAACGAAAGAGTAAAGCATTGACTAAGGGGGAGAAACATATCATATTGATGTTGTAGTAATTCTGAATACAAAAAGGGGAATAACAAAGATGTTCAGATTGAATATTTACTTTGCTTACCCTTATGGAGAGTAAAAGCTTGGGAACATTATTTAAATACCCCTCAAAATTCGCCCCTTAAAATATACTCTTATTCAATTTTTAAAAATACCCCTACCTTCTGAAAAGTGGAACAACTAGCACAAGTTGCTTTCAGAAGTGGACGCAACTAGCACAAGTTGCTTTCAGAAGTGGACGCAACTAGCACAAGTTGCTTCCAGAAGTGGACGCAACTTTATACAAGTTTCTTCTAAAAAGTGGAAGCAACTTTCTCAAGTTGACTCCAAAAATTATTTTTTTTACCCCTCAGGGGTATTTGATGGCTCTTGCTACAGCCGGTTTGCCATACTCTTTAAGAGACAAAACGTCTCATTTTGCAGCTTGATAATATCAGCTTGATTTGCGACAACATCTTCTAATATTTTTTCCATACCTTCCATGGTGATTGGATTTCGAGCATTGGCGGCTTTGGAAGTGTTTGGGATTGGTGATTGAAGTGAATTCTGGTTAATGATTGAATTCAGACCTAAGATCCACCATCTTGAGTTTGGGAAGATTGGAATGAAAATTGATAAATTGGCTTCGCAACCGAGAGATTAATCTCCCACTGTGGTCGCCAGTTATTTTGGGGCAAAAACTGATTCTGCTGTTTTTGGTAAATTTGGGTGTGTTAATGAGAAACGAATTCAAACCCTAAACAAATGCACTGCAGGGAGTACTTTTAGATTCGAGAGATCAATCTATAAGACTCTGGCTTTAACCAAGAAACGGCCGTTCCAGATTCAATTCGGTCACAAAGTGAAGGAGAATGGTTGATCTTAGGGAGGGAAGCGAAGAAGGTGTTTGAGATCAGAATGTTGAATTATGAAGGTGTGGCTGTTTTATGACTTGTATCAGAATGTAGAACTAGCTTGCAGAACGTAAGCTATCAGTTCTTAGTGTTTTATGGATACTTGTGTTGATAACACTTCTGTTGTGTTGAAATAGGTTGAAATCCTATTTATACAAGTCATATTCGAGCGTACCCTGATCTCGTAGGAAGTGGAGGAAGTTAAGTATTGGAGAAGTGGGGTTGTGCAAAAGGTGGTGATCATCACGTTTCCATTATGAGGGAAGATTGGTAACCCTTTCACCCACTAATCTCATTGATGCTAACTGCCCATCCTTTCCTGACACTTTCTCATAATGGGCGCGTTGCACACCGCACGCTGTAAACCGCCAGACCAATACCACAGTGAGCATCCCCCAGTTTGTGACATGTTTGATATCTCGAGTAAATGGGTCAAGTCGTGAGAATTGTCGCTGAAAGCAGCACATAGTGCTTTTAAGTCAAATAAAAAATTATTTGTGGAATCGATTTTTATATAACATCATTTATAATCGATGTATATAAAGCATCGCTTTTAAACAAGCAGCTGAAAATAATCGATGTTCATGAAGCATCATTGTTTCCGAGCTCGTCTAAGTTAGTCGCGAAGCTTAGTGTCTTAAAAGGAGCGTGACCACCCTCTTTCAGGGGGGTGGTAGGAGCTACGCACGCATCCCAGGGAGTGGTCGGTCAGGCCCTATAGGAAAGTGGCGGCTGGTATCCATTCTAGCATCCTATCGGTTGGCCCAGGTTAGATCTGGACCGGTTAAATCGGCTAGCCAAGTTGAGTTGCTAAGATGATTTGCGGCAGTTGATGGCTGCCGTTGGATTATGCAAATAGCGTGACCAGCCTCTTTTGGGATATCGTTCGGGGATCACATGGACTAGCCGTAGCCTGGACGATCGCTCCTCATGGAAGAGGGGTGGCCGGTGATCACAGCGTCACCCTGTTGGTCATCTAGAATCCGATCTAAACCGTCCGACCAAGCTAGCGAAGTTGGACGGACGAGATGATTTGCGGCAGTTGTATGCTGCCATTGATTGTATTTTAGGGTTTGAGGCCGTGCGGCCACCCTACCATTGGGCCAAATGATTTACGGTGTTTGCCACTGATTTGGACAAGCCGATTAGGTATACGCATAGATGGGTTACTGGTGAGTGTGCAAGCATCTCGTTGGCCTACTGAAATTAGATCTAGGTCGTCCGACTAGGATGGCGAAGATGAACGGCCATGATCGATTTGCGGCAGTAGTGTAACGCCGCTTATTCAGTTTAGGGTTTTATAAGCGCGCGATCGCCCTACTTTGGGCAAGCATTTCGACGTGCTTCTGGATCGCCGCATGTAGTTCGGTCAGCTGGGGATGGAGATGATCCACCGGCGATCACGTTGGCGCCTCTTTAATCGTCCGAAACACGATCTAAGCCGTCCAACTTGGATGGCTAAATTGGACGGATGTGATGATTTTTGAGACCGTTATGGTCGATCTAGCTCGTTTGAGCTTCTCTTTCGACAGCGCGATCACCCTGGTTCTGGATGGCGATCAGGGATGTTGCGCTCATTACTTTTAAATGGATTTTGTTCCTTTGCAGGATGATAGCGCATTAAATACAGGGTTTTACGATTTTATCCCTGAACTAAAAACCACCATCAACATTAAGTCCCCTGCTTAGCACGTAAATTCTTATAGGGATACTTCATGACTAAAAGAGAACATATCAACTTTGTTTCGATGATTTCACATAGTCGAAACTTAGTGTATTCATCAAGGAGTTTATAAAGATACAAGAAAACTCCTACAGTATTCCACAACCGCACTCCCCACAAAGATTTGGTAATTAAGCACAAGTTCAATTAAGAACTCTCCCCCATATAATGTCATTCCCGAAAGAACAACAAGAGCGACCTTACTTTTGCAAGAAAAGAAGGATTTATTTGGACATTAACAAATTACATGAACCATGAATTTGTATCCAGAAAACTCAATTAAATTAACCACAAGAGAACCCATGATTAATTTAACCGGAAATGTTCAACATAAGAAAACTTACGGAGCCGCACAGTACTTTCACATAAAAGTGGATCAGGGAAAGATCAATACTGCGAAATATTCAAAGATTCATTTTATTTTTCATCAATATTTGCATAAATACATATAATAGACTTAATCTTTGCAATCAAAAGTTCATCCTATCTTCCATCAATATTTGCATAATGACATAATAGGCTTCACTTTTGACATATATGAGACAATCATAGTTCACAGACGCAAACACTCATATCCCGTAACAATTTTTGCAATATATAAAACCAATAAAGATTAATACTTAAGAATCATCTTCCAAATAAACTTTAGAATTTAAATAAATAAATCTAAAACATTGCAAGATGAAAATCGTTGGCAATAGCTATGTGTACTCACAATATTTGTTATTCCAAACCCTAGTTATCCTTCTTAAAACACAAGAATAAATTCTCATAAGAAGTTACCTAGACATCAAGACAAACTCGTAATACACATACAAGATGATTTATCCTTAGAGGGTAGAATCAATCTTTTTCGCACGGATTTACACCAAGAATAGCTACCAAAGGCGTATAAAAAGATTTTCTAAACAAAGAAGAACATACAAAGTCATTAACGACCATGCACCATAGTTCACAAAAGATGATTCTGAACATTTAAGTATCCCATGGAAATGCGTACTACTGCCATTTCTTGAACTTCCTTCTTTGTGATTCACCAACATCATTCTTGTAAAAGCTACAAATGAGCTTTGAAGAGAAGTACTCCAAGAATCCAAGTGCCCAAGTCCAAGAGAAGTGGAACAAGTGCGAGGAAACGGAGCAAAACACTCAAAAACAAGAGACGAGACAAAGACCAATCTTAACCCATCCAAATTCAAAAATTATCATTTCAAATTTTAATAGAATTCAAATAGGAATAGAATGCAAAAAGAATGAGTTCATTCCGAGTTCGGACGAAGAAGTTACGGCCAAAACAAGTTTACCGAATATCGACGTCTACAGGCCAGTATGCATACCGGTTTGCAAACGAATTTTCGTGACCTGGAGCAGTATGCAAATGGGTTTGCAAACAAAAATCCCTGGATTTTGATTTTAAATGATGGTATGCATACCTGGTATGCGTACCATGAAGTCCAAACATCCCGAACTACTATTTTCAAACCTAAACATTTAAGAACCTTAAACACAAATCAAGTTAGGTAGAAATGAACAATAAGCAAGGTACATGGATCATTATAAGTACTCTAAGAAAATGATAAAAATACAAATCTTGCTCAAGTTTATAGACATAACTTTTAGAAGGATCCTGTCGTGAATCCTACGACTTTACCAAATATTCAATATCATACCTAACACAATATGTGCGCCCCAATTCTCGTGCTTCCCTCATCGTATACTTAACATGGAATTCCTTGGTGAGGATTCAGTTACAACACAATAAAGTTGTGTTGAGGTGAACAATGTCTTGCTCACCACAAGTGACTGAAACATACTTTTCCGTAACAATGGATTTTTCACCATTTATAGTTTTTATATTATTCTGTTTCACTTTTTGATTATCATGAAAGAGATCACTTTTAGAACCTTTCGCATCCAAATCCATTTTTACAAAGAACCTTTTAAGTTCCAACATCATGGATACTGCCTTCTCCATAGTCATGGAATTTTCTGGGAGATCATTCCTTTTCACACTCAAAGTATCATTGGCTTTCTTTGGTACCCAATTCTGAGTGCGTTTAGAATAATATGAACCTTCTTCCCATTACTCTCTTCTAGATTTCTCGGAAGAGAATTGGATTCACTATTATTTTGCAAGTTAGTCTTTCTCCAATCGGGAGCATCGGATCTTGTCTTCGTCTTTACGAAGTTATCCTTTTGATAACCATTACGATTATGAAAAGGATTCGTATGACGTTTGTAGGTAAATCTAGGTTTATCACAGCACTGATTCCTTTGCCTAAAGGTTGGATAGTTACAACCTGTAACATTAAGGGGATTAGTCTTAACATATGATCTTGGTTTCACAACTTCTTGTGATGCGCAAACAAGAACATCATGAAGTTTCTCATTCCTTATACGGAAATGACATCTCATTTCCAGGTGACCTTTATTTCCGGCAAACATAAGGAATGTTCTTACCTCGATCCGTGTGTGCTGACTTTGGAGGTTGATATACTTTTCTCTTTCGAACCTTAACTGCCGGTGAAGGTATTTCACTTTTGCCATCAGTGGAAACCTTTTGTTGAGAAGAATCACTAGCCTTGACAAATTTTACCTCTTTGCTAATACTTGGAGCATCTATTCCCTTATAGCCCAATCCTCGTGTATCACGATGATTTTTACTTGCTCCTAGCATAGTGGTTAATTTGCTTGAACTAGTGTTGAACTTTTTCAAGTCATCTTCCAACATCTTGATTTTATCAAGAGCAACAGCTAAATCAACCTCATGGCGTTTTTCTCGAGCGAGATAAACGCTTTCTCTGTCATAAAAACTAATTTGTTGAGAATTAATCCTTGTTTCAGATTCTGCAAGTTTCTCTTCCAACGAAAAGTACTTTTGATAAAGGTTATCACATTCAAGTGACTTCATACGTAGGTTTTCCTCAGAATCCTTGAGGATCAATTCGTTAGAACGATTCGAAACATAAACACATGCGTAACATCATCTCAATTTATTGTTTTCACGACAGAGATTATTCAGAAAAGGTGTGACATGAGAAGTTTTCAACTTCTTCTTTTCCACCGAATCCAATAACTTAACATACTCTGAGACTTCCTCATCAATATCTCTATCAATATCTGAATCATCTTCATCAGAAAGTTCATCCAACTGTTCTTCTAGGCGCGATTCCCAGTTATCAACAGTTTCTACATCAAGAGAATGTTTAGATATTGACCTATATGTGACAGTTCTCTCAGGTGAATCCAAGCTTTGAAAAACATCTGGTAATTTCTTAACTGGTACGTTATTAGAGATAGACTCGTCCATAAGATCAGATTGTTACAAACACAGACTTATGAGGTCTTAGCGCGTTTTCCTGCTCTGATACCAATTGAAAAAGCGGGGGTCTAACAACCTCACCCAATATTTCGTTTAGGAAATCTGTATGGACAAACTCCAATATAATTCCAAGAGAATCAACTAGACAGTCAGACTCAATCAATGGAAATATATCCAAGAGTTGTATCTCTGTTTCACAATGTAATCAGCAAATCAAACAGATAGAAATCCGCGAGCCTGATTATTATGTGAAACAACGTGAATGGTACCAAAGACCAATGTTTAAGTGTCAATCAATTTATATCAACAACCAAAGGTTGGATTATCTAATTGATTGAACTACGTACAACCTGTGATATTTCAATTATATAAACAAATATAATGCAGAAAAGAAATAACACAGACACCAGAAATTTTGTTAAAGAGGAAACCGCAAATGCAGAAAACCCCCCAGACCTAGTCCAGATTTAAACACCAAACTATATTAAGCCGCTACAGACACTAGCCTACTCCAAGTTAACTTTGGACTGGAATGTAGTTGAGCCCTAACAATTCTCATACTGATTAAGGTACAGTCGCGTTCCTTACGTCTCTGAATCCCAGCAAGACTCTACGCACTTGATTCCCTTAGCTGATCTCACCCACAACTAAGAGTTGCTACGACCCAAAGTCGAAGACTTGATAAACCAATCTGTCTCACACAGAAAAGTCGATTGAATAGATAAATATGTCTCCCATAGAAATACCTAGAAGTTTTGTTCCGTCTTTTGATTAATCAAGGTGAAAAGGAACCAATTGATACACTGGACTTATATTCCCGAAGAACAACCTAGTAATATCAATCACCTCACAATAATCTTAATTGTATGGTAGAGAAACAAGATATTGTGGAATCACAAACGATGAGACGAAGATGTTTGTGACTACTTTTTATCTTGCCTATCGGAGATTAAATCTTGAAAAAATCTTAGAGAAGATTGATGTCGTTTTAAAGTGGTAAGTAAGGTTGTCGTTCACTCGGACTTGTGAAGATTCGAGTTTTTAAATTTAATAAAAATATATACAAAAATATTAAACAATGGTGAGAGGTACTGGGATTCGGGATTCCACCGAATTCAAAACATAAGGTTCAATTATTAATTCTTTGACAATTTTAGCTCAAGAAAAACAAGGACTCTATTTTTGCCAAGGTAGATTCTCAAAACATTGATTGTAAATCCTAAGTATGATGTATCAAAACACCTAAGCTAAGCATACATCATCAAATTAAATGACAACCAATTAATTCAAATCATAATTTCAATTAAAATTAATGCAAAAGTCTTAAAAAGAATTAATAAAATTACCCCAAGTATGATATTCGTCTTCCTCCGTCATCCCAGTGTTTGGGTTTAGCTCCTCATGGTAAAAACATGCTCAAAAGATAGAAACATGGCTCAAAAGGTGTTTTTATTGAAGAGAAATAATAATACAGCGAATCTGCAACGCTTTTATGGCGTTACAGAATCACCGATACAACTGAAGTGCTGTTAATAAACAAGAATATAAGACTGCTTCTGCGACGGTTTAGTGTGGGTCGATGTTCTTCGTGTTCTTCGCGACTGTTAAATGTGCGTCTTATGTTCTTCGTGTTCTTCAGCTCCGCACCAGCAGAAAACAGCAGCAGGTAACTTTCTGTTAGTCTTGATTTCTCACTCCTCAGCCCTTATCAGCCCCCAAAACTCTAGACACCCCTTATATATGACCCAAACAATCTATTTATATCAAAAAGAGCGATTAAATCTCTCCAAAATCTTCCGAAATCTCTTTCTTTCTCTTCACGGCAAAGTTGCGGCAATTTCTTGTTTTAGAATTTCCACGCGTATCTGGGCTTTCCTTTTGATTCTAAACTCTTCCTTAGATATATATTAAGCTTTGGGAAGAAAATATTGCCTTTAATCTCTCTAAAATTTCCTAAAACAAGTCACACACGTGACTTTCCATATTTTGCTGTTGAGATCAAAACCCGTCGATTGAGCCAATTTTAATCGGTTTAAACACCCATGTTAGATTCCTAGACCCATAAGGAGTCTACCCTATGAAAATTAGAGGTTTAATCGACCTCAAACACCTCTAAAAATCCATCACCAAATCTGCCAGGAAACACGTTTTTAAGTTTTTGGTTTCCCGCCCAAATTCAGAATTTGAACTGAAGGGGAAGGTTACCCCTTATCCAATGGTCGCCCCTTATCCGTTGCTGGAGTCCGCATAACACTCGTCCCTTGGGTTGCATTTATCAACTTTTCGAGCCAATTTTGCCGCAAAAACCTATTCCTCCAAAAACACCTACAAAGGGATAAAATACCAAAATAAGTACAAAAATGGGTACTAACATTATACACAATAGAGATGAAAATAGACACATAAATGCGTCTATCAAAGATAGTACTCAATCACGATAGAAAACATCAAGATCAGAACACGCAACTACAGAGAAAATAGTTGGGTCTGGATTCACAATCCCAATGAAGTCTTCAAGTCGTTAACCTACAGGGTTTTGGAAAAAAACCTAAGGTTAAAGGAGAATCGACTCTAGTCGCAACTAGTATCACACAAGAGGTGTGGGGATTAGGTTTCCCAGTTGCTAGAGTTCTCCCTTATATAGTCTTCAAATCAGGGTTTGCAATCAATGTTACCTTGGTAACAAAGCATTCAATATTCACCGTTAAATGAAAACCTGATTAGACTCAAGCTAATATCTTTTGACCGTTAGATCGAACTTAGCCTATTACACACAAATGTAAAGTGACTTCATTTAGATATGAGTAACCGTACCTAAACATGTACACCTTGTTGGCTCAATAATAGTTAACCGAACTTAGCCATATGAACACTTTCATATCAACCTTATTCATCTTAACCATAACTAGTTCAAATGACTCAAATGAAACTAGTTCTAGAGGTTTTCAATTATTTATATTCTCATAGAAGTATACAAGACACAATTGAAGAAAAATCGATTTTGATTCACTCGAATCAATTCATGAACATTATAGCCATGGTTTGCAAAAGATTGCATTCCTTATTATATAAATGTATTAGTTCATGAACAAACCGATTTTTGAACATAACCTACTCAAATATGCAAACGGGTACGCATACCTAAGTGGCCGGACTAAGTTTGGGTTCGCCAGTATGCGAACGGGTACGCATACCTTCCAAACTCAGTTGAAATTTCCGGACATGAACTTTATGCCAGTACGCATACGGGTATGCATACTAAGTTCACGGACTTTCATTAAACCAACTAGTACGCATACGGGTATGCATACTATGGTTCCGGACTTGGAATAACTTGTAGCAGTTAGCATACAAGTATGCATATTGTGCTATATCCAATCATGGTTAATAGTTCTAAACTCCCATTTCAATCATTGAAACATTCTTAGAAGACGACAATAGCTGTCTCACACAAACTATTATCTTCAAAGCAATTTTCAAGTGATCGAATGATCAATACGAAATATTCCGAGTCTACATCAAATGACTGTCTCGCATAAATCATGTAAGATGTTACCAGGCGATTTTCACATGATCATCTTTTGACTTTCATCAAGAATATAAGATGAACTTGGTTAAAGCGAAAGCTTACCAACGCATATTTCAAGAAATATGTAAGCGAGTTAAACTCAGCTCGAAATATCAAATGTGTATAATCGAAGTCTATATAGCTATACGACTTTTGTCTCAAATATGAGATAGAGTAGATAGACTTTTGAGTGATAGATGAGAGTTCAAGTCTCCACATACCTTTTGTTGATGAATTTCCACAAGCTCCCTTTAGTAGTTCTTTGTCTTCAATTGATGAACGCCGTGAAGTCTAATGCTCAACTACACTTTCTATCCTAATCCGAGACTTAGCTCTAAGTAGACTAGAAATCATGACTTATAGTTTTGGCAACTAAAGTTGACAAACAAGCTTGAGATAGCAACGGTTGCGAGTTCGACCGAGCAGTGCTCTAACACTTTATAACAACCACCACGTAATACAAAAAATCACTCATTTCCCCATGGACGTAGATGAAAGTCGAACCACGTAATCTCTTGTGTCTCTTGATAACTAAGTAGCATTTACATTACCGTAGTATTGTTCGTTATTATTGTCCTTATCTTGAGTACCTTTTATTACTTAACCATATCAGTTCAACTGAGATATCATTACTACTTAGTATTGGATTCTCTGAGCTGTACACATTACGCAGACTATGGGAAAAATAGTAGTCACAGTCATCATAGGTCCTTGTATCCCAACAAGGATTATTGTGAGAAAACTAAAACTTGGATGGCAACCTTAGACTATTGTCCCAAGTATGAATCATCCAATGTAGTTCTTCTCACGTGTTGATAATGAACAGGTTCATGATTGATCGGTACCTGAAAATGCATATTTCTATATCATTTTATAGTATTTTATCACATCTCAAGTGCTTTAACGTCCTATTTTTAGTCAAATTATGTATTTTGTTGCTCTCGAGTAAATCTATTCAATTTTAGTTTGTTTTTGTGATTTCAGGAAGTTTAATAAAGAGTTGTTGCTTGGAGAGATGAAAGAAAAATATGATTCATGGTCAGTGACAACAAAAGGATGGCAACAAGTTATTCTGTTTCAAGGTTTAGAGAAATGTCAAAAGAGTGGAACAAAGAAGCTGTTGTGATTGATAGATAATGGGCCGCTTGAATGAAGTGTAAAAGAAAGGATGTATTAAACTATTGTATACCTAAGCTAGGTATTGTTGCTTAACACCTAAACATGCCTTGATCATCCTTCCCAATAACATATCCAAGGTCAGACCTTGTTCTCGCTTTAACCTTATTTTACCCGACAACACAGTACCACTCAACCCATTTTTCTTCCTCTCTGTAAACCCCATCATCTTTACTGCCAAACCACCACCATCTCCCTCTCTCAACTGTACCACTCTCTAAACCAAAAACATCACCATCCAACTACCCTTTTCTCTTTCTCTTGTCCCTATTTTTAATCTAAGCCTAGTCTCTGAATTGATCGACAGTAGGGCGGCTATGAAGAACAAAAGCATTAGGGTTTTCCGAATTAAAGGCTTGAATTTTCTGAAATACCATCTGTAGCAGCAGAAAAATGAAGACAATGAGGGTGTTGGGTTCAGTGATGAGTGACAAAGAAATCAAATCCCTAAGTTTGTTCTTGTGCATCTTATTGATTATTGGGATTTGGATTTTGGGAATTTTGTATAAATAGGGGAGGCAGTGGTATTTTGAAGTTAAGCCCGGAGTAGCCGGTGCACCAAGCAGCAATTAGGTTTATTTTCAGTATTTTTCAATCATGTTCTAATTTCTTAGCTAGGGCTTAGATGAAATTTTTAATCTAATATTAGATGATTTTGGTTATGAATTTGTTCTTGTTGTGCTCAATTGCTTAAGGAATTGTTTAATCATTGAATCTCAATGTATAACTTTCACCTTGTATGTCATGCATCCTTGGTCGTTAGAGTATTTATATTTTGTTGTTTCAGGTTTTAACCCATGTTTAAATGATCTAATTATTCTGTGATTAGTTGTGCCATAACCGGATAACTAATGCTAGGGATTAATATCCTTTGTTGTGATTAAACTATCCATATTCAGATCACCTTGAATATGCAACAGACTTGCATCTTCACCGCTGTTCGTTAAAAGGATAAGAGTAATTTCGATAACTAAATTATCTAGCGTAGGTTAAGCAGTGGATTCGACTGCCCTAGTGCTTTTTAATTGCATTCTAATCTTATTTGTATAGTATAATCGTTCATACTAGTCATATCACCAAGCCCATCTGTTTCTAAATTAGTACTAGTAGAACTTAGAGGTTTAGTTTACAATTCCAACTCCCCGTAGGATCGACCCGTATTTGCCATTGTCTGCATTATAGACGTCGTGCGCTTGCAGTTTATAATCGTAGGTTTCTAAGCCCACCAAGTTTTTGGCGCCGCTGCCGGGGAGTTGGTAAATGGTGTAGTTAGATTAATAGGTTTTTCTTTATTGATTTGTAGTTAGGATTGTAAATAATCTTTGCTTTACTTTCGAAAAAGAATTAAAAAAAATGGTATCTCTTTATTTTATCACATTGTAAAGCTTGTTTAAAGTTTTCCACTGTCCTATAGCTTTTGGACTTAGTATTTCATTTGAGCTCTTTTGTTCTATAACTTTTTGATTTTGTATGTCAGTCTTGTTGCTTTTGCATTTTGGTGTAATTTGCATGTGTCCTCTGTCTCCTTTTCATATATTTAAGTTTAGTTATATATAATTCTGTAGGTCTTGAGTTGTCTCAACGTTTCATTTTGTTTTGTTAATGTCAGTAGTAGTAGTGTTAGTTCATTAGCTTGTGTTTGAGTCTGTATCACTATTGTTTAATGCTCATGTTATGTGCTTCCCGTTGATTTATTACTTTTGATTCCATTACTAACACTTTAAGTTTAGTACTCTTAGGTGTTGGGAAGCCAACTGCATTGGCCAAAGACAAACAAGAAAAGGATGGCAGGTCGGTTATGCTTACTCTAGGCGGTTGCAGGAGGTAAATTACATACTTCTTTGAGTTGAATTCTTTGCATGACCTGAATGGTTTCGGAATTTGATTTAGTAAAAAAAGAGCTTCATATTTTTGTTGACAAGTACGAACTAGCCATTCGTTAGTTAACTATATTTTGATTGCTATAATCAAATAGAGAAATCATATTGGATAGGCAGACCATTTTGGACTGGTTCATAGTGATTGCAGCAAGCTTAGTACCAGTAGGCAGATTCATTTCAAAACAACCAAAAGCATCAGTTATAATTTTCTTTGTTTATGTGCGATCATCTGTTCTAGCGAGCATGTTTCATTTTGAGCAGGATTGTTTGTTTATCTTTTATTCATTGTATGCATCATTCTGTTTAGGGACTGGTAGAAGCATTTATAATAGATTCATTTTCTTTCATAGTTACTTCAAAAAAAAAAAATCATGTCAGGATTTTTGATTGGTGTTAGGGATGAAAAATCATCGCATAATTCAATCAGAGAACTTGCACAAGAGTATGCTTCACGTTATTAGTTTCCAGTAGACCATGATGTCAATAACTATATGGATTATTGTGATAGGTGTAGAATACACCTTGATTTAATATCTATTGGTTATGCTTTCTTTGCTATTTTTCTTGTAAATTATGTATTTTACGCGTGTTTTGAGTTTTATAGGTACTTTGGAGTCATGCGAAAGAAAAGAAGAAGAAATCATTCAATTTGAGATGAAAGGGCAAAAAGGTCATCTCACTGCTAAACTCTATTAGGATCTGACCCAAGGTTAAGGGGCTACTTTCTTTTGGAGAAGTATTAAAGACAGCCAGCACAGGTTAAGGGGCTGTCAGCTGGGTGGCCCTTATCAAGGTGACCAGACAATGAATATAACCCTACTTCTACAACCCTAAAGAATTTACTCTCAATCATTATTTGCACCTGAACCTGAAATTGAGAAAGAAAATAATGGCTGCGCAGCAGCATGAAATCGAGAGAAGAGAGTTAAGATAAATCGAAGTCATTGTTGTTGAATCAAGACTGATTGAACAAGAATTGATGAGATGTGGTGGTGGTTGCCGCTGTTTATTCGAGCAAGACATGGAGATGAAGTAGACAGATTGCAAAATGGTTGTCTTGGTGAAGGCACCGACCTTAAATTCTTTGTAACTGGCTAAAAAAGCTTTTTAGAGTGTGTGTCACCGTACGCTAATTCAGGGTAGAATGGTGAGCTACCCCACTTCGCACCAATTTCAGCACTATTTTTGATCTCTTGAGTGCTAATTTTGTCAATCATGAGGGTGACGTCTATAGATTAAAGCCTCCTTCTTGTAGTTCGATTTGCAGTTAACACCATTCTCTTGACAACAACATGTCCATAAAAACACCATCATCATCAACAAGTGGAGCATCATAAGTTTGAAGGAAAGTTGAAGACGTTCAAGGTTTACAAGCAACAGAACAAGAAAAGAGCAAATTTCATATTCAAGTAAAGCAACAAGACAAGGAGCGGAATTTTATATACTTGTTGAAGACTTATTTACAAGAGCAAAGAAAAGCAAAAGGTGAGAATTATTGAAGTTTATGATTTCGAGACAATACAAGTTGTGAAGAATCAAGCGGTAAAGTACTTTTCCCACGACCATGGTTTGTTTTATTGTCACTTTGTTTTGTATTTTATTTCTCTTATCATCAAAAAAAAATCGAAAAAAGAAAAAGAAAAGAAAAGAAAAGAAAAACGAGACAAGAGAAATTTTATTTTTTGTATTTATTTAATAAGCGGTGGGGAAGGAGAAATATATAAAGAAGTTTCAAGCGACAAGGATTTAAGGAAAATAGTTATGAATTGTCAAGGATCTACGAAGTTCAAGATTTTATCATCAAAAGTTGAAACCGAAGACGAGGATCGAGACCAAGAAGACGAGGAGCCGAAGACGTTTCTATTGGATATTGTGAGAGTGGTGCTATCATCATTGGCAATCGGATGTGAAGGTGAGTAAGTAATCTCATCCTCGATAATAGTGGTTGATTCCCTTTCTTAGAGATCATCATAAAAAAGATTTTTACTTCCCACGATTTTGTGGGGTCTCCAGAAATTATTCGGAAGGTTTCCTTCTCACCATTCAACGTGTCGCATGATTTATCTCTTTATTCCTACCTGCACACATGTGAGAACCATAAAAGTGCGTCTTTTTAGTGCAATTTCATAAAACCCTTTTGGTGAGGCAGAAGTCAAGGCGAAATGCTTATTGGTCGCTTTCAAACCTGAAATCTTTCATTATGGCATAGGTTAACCGGTCACACTTTCTTCGATTAATCGCACTTTATATTTGAATTTTCTCTTATACTTCTGATTTCTTGACACTAGATTGAGAATCTTTATGTATTTATAGCTCTTTGGATACTTGGGACACTGGAACGCTTTTAAGTTGGAGTAGGTTTTGTGGGTATATCTCTCGTAAACCATCACGAGACTATAACTCGTCCACTAGGGACACCTAGGGGTTTAAAGGCTTGTTATACATGCTAAGTTTAACCGTATTCTCGGCGAAACGGAGTTGTATGTTTTAGTTTAGTTTGATCGAGGACAAGCAAAGTCTAAGTGTGGAGGAATTTGATAGGTGTAGAATACACCTTGATTTAATATCTATTGGTTATGCTTTCTTTGCTATTTTTCTTGTAAATTATGTATTTTACGCGTGTTTTGAGTTTTATAGGTACTTTGGAGTCATGTGAAAGAAAAGAAGAAGAAATCATTCAGCTGTGCGTCTTTTGAGTGCAATTAATAGACTTATCTAGTTGTATAGCGGATATCTCTTTATCCATCTGAAAAGCGGAGTCTCCCCTTTTCTTTATTCAGCTGTAGAGCGGATACCTTTGATTTCTCTTGCATTCTAGTTACTTGGAGATAGATTGAGAATATGTATGTCCTCATAGCTCTTTGGATACTTGTGACCAATTAGAAGTCAAGGTTTTGTGGGTACATCTTGTAAACCCTCCCGAGACTATAACTCGGCCACTAGGGCCACCTAGGGGTTCAAAAGCTTGTTGCGCATGCTAAGTGCAATCGCGATGCCTGCGAAAGTGAGTTAGGATTTTTATTTTCTAGATTAGATAGCAAATAAATAAGTTTGGGGGTATTTGATAGACACATTTTTGTGTCTAAGTTGTCCTCAATTTTCTACATTGTTGGTACTCGATTTTGTACTCATTACGGGTTTTTATGTGTTTGTAGGTGTTTTTTGGGAAATAAATATTTTTGGAAAATTCGGTTCGAAAAGTTGATTAAGGCACCTGGAGGACACATGTTATTCGGACTCTCAGTTTTGGATAAGGGGCGCCTCAATTTATAAGGGGCACCTTCTTTACTATCTGCGCCCATGATATTCGCACCCCAGCCGCTTGGATAACGGCTGCCCTTCTTCTTCACGAGAGAAAACATTTTTGGCGGAAAATATGCTATGCGTGGTCGAGTTTTCTGGAACAGAATTTGGGAAGATTTTGAGGGAGTGATTTTCATGGAAATGGGTTTGTAATGATCTGTATTACTTAAACAGGGATGGTATTTGGAAAGAAGAGAAGATTTCACGAGATTTTCATAAACAGGAAAGGGATAAATACTCATATTTCGCGGGATTTTCTGGATGTGATTTGGAGGTGTTTTATCTAGAATTAAATCGCTGGAATTCATTGGGACGACTTGTTTTGGCTTAACAGGCATCATATGGGTATGTGGTTCGACTAAGTTTGGCTGGATAACTCGAGTTGAAGAAAACAGGGGTTGTTTGCCGGAGAGAGATTTTCACGTGATTCTGTTTCTCTTCCCCGAGTATAACTGAGTGGGACATGTGTTTGACTCAATCAAGGAGTGTGTAGAGATTAAAAAAATATATTTATTGACAGCTGCAAAACGCGTAGAAACAGTAAAACAGGAAAGAAAATATTACCGAGTTAATGCTTTTGGTTTGGGAGGATTATTTGCATTCACTACGAGATTGGATGGCCTATGAGTATATAAAAAGAGTTGCTGGGGTTGAGGAGAGGGAGGAGGATCGATAGGGGATAGTTTAGAGCATTGCAGTGACTGTTTCTACCTTCGGCAAAAAAGAAGAAGAAGAAGAACACAGACAACGCCAAAAGGCAGTTGTTTATCGACTGTCATCTTTTCTTCTTTATGCGACTATTGTTCTGCAACAATTAAGAGTTATGGTTTTCTTTGTAACAGTCAGGGATTGTAATAGTAGGTTTTGTAATGGATAAAAATCGTTGCAAATCTCTGTTGATTATATTTTCACCAATAAAATCACTTTTTGAGCAATGAAAAATTCTTTTGAGTGTGTTTTTATCATGAGGAGCTAAACCCCATCATTGGGACGACGGAGGAAGCCGAATGTCATACGTGGGTAATTTTAATTAATTCTTTTTATGACTTTGGCACTAATTAAAATTGAATTATGATTTTGATTAATAGTTGTCATTTCATTTGATGGGTCATGCTTGCTTAGATGTTTTGATGTCCCATGCTTAGGATATACAACTAATATTTTGAGAATCTTCCTTGGCATAAATAAGAGTCCATGTTTTTATTTATGGAGCTATAATTGTTAAAAGAATTAATATTTAAACCTTATGTTATGAGTTTGGTGGAATCCCGAGTCCCGGTCATCTATTCAGCATGTGACCATATTTTGTATATATATTTTCTTATTTTTAGTATTTTCTATATTTAAGCCTAAAATCAATCTCAACAAAGTCCGAGTGAACGACAACCTTTCTTACCACTATCAAAAATTCGATCATGCAGCTACCACAAAATTGTCATATTCTCTTCTGAAAAAGCAGGGGTCTAACAAGCTCACCCAATATTTCGCTTAGCAATCTGTATGGACTAACTCCAATATACTTTCAAGAGAATCAACTAGACAGTCAGACTCAATCTTAAGAAAAGTATATCAAAGAGTTATATCTCAATCTGTCAATTCAATCCGTAATCAAACAAATAATAATTTGCGAGCCTGATTGAATATAAGAGAGATAACTTGAACGGTACCAAAGACCAATGTTCAAAGATCAATCAATTTCAATCAACAACCAAAGGTTTGATTGACCAATTGATTGATTCAACGCACAACCTGTGATATTTCAATTATATAACAAAATATAATGCGGAAAAGAAATAACACTGACACCAGAAGTTTTGTTAACGAGGAAACCGCAAATGCAGAAAAACCCAGGGACCTAGTCCAGATTTGAATACCACACTGTATTAAGCCGCTACAGACACTAGCCTGCTACAAAGCTAACATTGGTCTGAAATGTAGTTGAACCCTAATCAATCTCACACTGATTCAAGGTACAGTCGTGATCCTTACGTCTATGATCCCAACAGGATACTACGCACTTGATTCCCTTAGCTGATCTCACCCACAACTAAGAGTTGCTACGACCCAAAGTCGAAGACTTGATAAACAAATCTGTATCACACAAAAAAGTCTATTGAATAGATAAATCTGTCTCCCACAGATAAACCTATGAGTTTTTGTTCCGTCTTTTGATAAATCAAGGTTAACAAGAACCAATTCGTAACCCGGACTTATATTCCCGAAGAACAGCCTAGAATTATCAATCACCTCACAATAATCTTAATCGATTAACGAAACAAGATATTGTGGAATCACAAACGATGAGACGAAGGTGTTTGTGACTACTTTTCTATCTTGCCTATAAGAGATATAAATCTCAAGCCAGTCTTACGATTGCACTCAATCACGATAGAAACAACAAGATCAGATCATGCAACTATAGAGAAAATAGTTGGGTCTGGCTTCACAATCCCAATGAAGTCTTTAAGTCGTTAACCTACAGGGTTTCGTTAAAAACCTAAGGTTAAACGAGAATCAACTCTAGCTTATACTACTAGTATCACACAGGAGGTGTGGGGATTAGGTTTCCCAGTTGCTAGAGTTCTCCTTTATATAGTCTTCAAATCAGGGTTTGCAATCTAAGTTACCTTGGTAACAAAGCATTCAATATTCACCATTAGATGAAAACCTGATTAGATTCAAGCTAATATCTTTCAACCGTTAGATCGAACTTAGCTTGTTATACACAAATAAAATGTAACTTTGTTTAGGTTTGAGTAACCGTACCTAAACGTGTACACTTAGTCGGTTCAACAATAGTTTACCAATGGTTAGCCACATGAGCACTTTCATATCAACCTTATTCATCTTTACCATAACTAGTTCAAATGACTCAAATGAACTAGTTAGAGAGTTGTTCAATTGCTTAGATCTTATAGAAGTATACAAGACACAATCGAAGCAAAATCGGTTTTGATTCACTCGAATCGATTCATGAACATTATAGTCACGGTTTGCAAAGATTGCATTCCTTATTATATAAATGTTTTAGTTCATGAACAAACCGATTTTAGAAAGTAACCTACTTAAGTATGCAAACGGGTACGCATACTTAAGTAACAGGATTGAGTTTGTTTTTCACTTTCAAACTCCAACAGAAATTCACGGATGTGAACTTTCCGCCAGTATGCGTACGGGTACGCATACTTACCCGGATTTCCAACAACCGCCAGTACGCATACGGGTACGCATACTTTGGGTTCCGGGTTTTGGACTTTTACACAAATGTGAGAACATACTATGTTTATATCCAAAGATGGTTACATGTTCTAAACTCTCATTTCAATCATTGAAACTTTCTTAGAGGATGTTAAAATAGTCGTTATTCACAAACTATTTTCATCAAAGTGATTTTCAAGTTATTGAAATAATCAACATGACTTTCGTCACGAGTAAAGATGAACTTGGCTAAAGCGAAAACTTACCAACATATATTTCGATAAATAGATAAGCGAGATAAACTCGACTCGAAATAGCAAATCCGTATAATTGAAATCTATATAGCAATATGACTTTTGTCTCAAATTAGGAGATAGAATAGATAGACTTTTGAGTGATAGATAAGTTCAAGTCTCCACATACCTTTTGTTGATGAAGTTCCATAAGTTCCCTTGAGTAGTTCTTCGTCTTCATTCGATGAATGTCGTGGAGTCTAAGGCTCAATTACACTTACTATCCTAATCCGAGACTTAGCTATAAGTAGACTAGAAATCAAGACTTATTGTTTTGGCAACTAAACTTGACAAACAAGCTTGAGATAGCAACGCTTGCGAGTTCGGCCGAGCAGTGCTCTGACAATCTCCCCCTTTGTCAATTTTAGTGACAAAACTATCAATACATATGGAATACAAAATAAATAAACTTTGTAGCTTCTCATCCAAATGCTTTATCTCCTTGGTTCTTCAACATTACTCGAAATCTTCATCACTTCCTAGTAATCCCATGATTCTAAAGGTATTCAGTTTAGCATCATCGTTGTTGAAAATCCGTAGCTATAACAATGAGAAAACAATAGCTTTCAATCATTGTTATACAGTGTCATAGAATTATTACATCAAAGTTCAATTGTATCACAACTTCGACAACAATACTATGGTGATATGTATCACTCCCCCTTAGTTAATACTTCATCTCACATAAAAACCACTCCCCCTTACATAATGATCCGAAAACCATATGTATTTGTAGTGTGAACTACACATTAATTCTCCCCCTTTTTGTCAATAAAATTGGCAAAGGTACGAAAATTAGTGGGATCCTAATGAAATTTCCAGAGAGATACTTTATGACCAAAAGAAATGCACATATCAACTTTTTAGATGCAATCATATAGTCGAAACTAAATGCATTCATCAAGGAGTTTATAAAGATACAAGATAACCCCTATAATATTCCACAGCCGCACTCCCCACAAAGATTTGGCAATTAAGCACAAGTTCAATTAAGAACTCTTCCCTATAAAATGTCATTCCCGAAAGAACAACAAGAGCGACCTTACTTTCACAAGAAAAGAAGGATTTCTTTGGACATTAACAAATCACATGAAACATGAATTTGTATCCAAAAATCTCAATTAAATTAACCACAAGAGAACCCATGATTAATTTATTCGGAAATGCTCACATAAGAAAACTTACAGAGCCGCACAGTATTTACATAAAAATATGGATCAGGGAAGATCAATACTGCGAAATAAACAAAGATTCATTCTATTTTTCATCACTATTTGCACAATGACATATAATAGACTTTATCTTTGTAAACAAAAGTTCATCCTATCTTCCATCAATATTTGCATAATGACATAATAGGCTTAACTTTTGTTTGTCAAAAGTTCATTCAATCTTTTATCAATACTTGCATACTGACATATGAGAGACTTAACTTTTGACCACGTATGGGACAATCAAAGTTCACGGACGCAAACATACATATCCCATAACAAGTTGCAATATATAAAACCATAAAGATTAATACTGCAAAATCATCTTCCAAATAAACTTTAGAATTTAAATAAATAAATCTAAAAACATTACAAGATGAAAACCGTTGGAGATAGCTATGTGTAATCACAATAATGGCTATTCCAAACCCTAGTTATCCTTATTAAAAACATAAGAATAAATTCTCATAAGAAGTTTCCTAAATATTATAGAGCTTTCTCAGAGCATCTACTGAGAATTCCTTCTAATTATTGAAAACCCCATTGATTATGGGATCGTTAAATTCCTCTAAATCTTCAGAAATATCAGTCAACTCACTAAGTTCTATTTTTAGATCACGCAAGGTGTTCTTTGTTAGAGACAACACTTATTCATAGTGAGTTATCTTTTCTAAAGAGGAAACAATTTGAGATTTTAAATCATTTATTTTGTTGATGAAATCTTTCACCATACCTCTAAGGTTATTATCAAAATGACAAACAAACAAGAGGCAGTTAGAGGAAGAACCTTCTCCATCATTTGTAGATCTCTCTTTCTTCTTCCTTGAGGAAGTGATTCCTTCACACAGATACATATTAACTGCTTCGACTGCATCCCTTTTTGTGGTACCTCTGGTTACAGGAGCCATGAAACTGTATCTTTCAAGGAGAAAAGAGGTGAAGGACTTTGATTACAAATGATTATAAATAGACTTATGGACACCCAAACCCTAGAAGAACTTTGAACAAGTCTTTCATAGTTTATTATCCATTATCCACAGTATTAGGAGAATATTTTCTTAACAAAAATAAGAAAGAACAAAAATACAAATACAAAACTTGAGCCACCTTGATGCAAACCTCATTTTCTGAAGTTAAAGATGAGGATGCGGACGTCACTGGTATTAGACAGTGACGGAGTGATCCGAATGCTCACATCTTTTACCACCTAGTGGCATATCAAGGTTTGTTGTATAAACAGGTTTCTTACCTCGTCTGAATCTGGTACTACTAGATTTTTCAGGAAAACCTTGTTGATTATCCAAAGTCAGATTCATCCTTTGCATGTTCTTTTAAAGATGTACAATTCTTTTGTTGTTCCTCTTGAATCTCCAACACGTGCTTTGAACATGATTTGCATTTCCACAAAATGAACAAATCAATAAAGATTTTTTGTTCTGTTGAATTGCCTTCTGTTTATCACAACATTCAACATACATTGTTCCAACATTAGTCAGAAAAATGGAGTTGTTTGTGCTTACAATTTTGCTTTTAAACCCTAAACCATTTGTGTTCCCAAAGGACTTCTGACCAAATAACATTGTTGAGATTTTGTCAGAACTTCCAGATAACTTTTGCAGGTCATCCTTAAGAGTATTAATCTCTTTTTCCTTTAGAGACATGGTTCTTGTGAATTCATCATTAAGACAATCTATCTCAAGAATTTTCACTTGGAGCGATGATTCAAGTTTCTTCAACGAAGCTTTAGTTGAAGATTTTCTTGGTGAAGTTCTTTATTTTTATTCAAGAATTCAGAAATATCTGTGTCAGACTCAAGTTTTTAAATAGAATTTGAGTAGGTGGAGGTTTCTGCCGCAAGAGCTGAAAGTTCATTGCGCTCATCAGAAGCACCCAAGACGTTGACAGCCAGGGAAGATTTCTCTTGTATTGAATCATCTGAAGCAAAAACTGGAGAGAGACGTTTACCACATCTTTTCCTTCCTTTTACAAACTCTTTGATCTTTTCTGTTATCAGTGATCTATAAAAATCATGACTGGAACAACATTCATCAGCCCAAGACAAGTTAGAAGATTCACTTGTGTTGGTCACAGCATTGAACGCAGATGTTCTGACTGTGTTCTGATCAAGATCAAAAACCTTTAACTTTCCAATCAGAGTATTTCTGGAAATTACATAAAGGTTATTTCCTTCAATGATGGCGTGTTTCTTAGAATCGTATCTAGATGGCAGAGATTTGAGAATTTTCATCACAATGTCCTTTTCAGGAATAGTCTTATCCAATGCAAAAGATGCATTAACAATTTCAGACACTTTGTGATTAAACTCATCAAATGAATCTTCATCTGCCATACGAAGGTTTTCCCAATCAGAATTTAGGTTTTGAAGCCTAGCTTCTTTTTCACAGGTATTCCCTTCAAATACGGTTTCTAAGATATCCCAAGCTTCTTTAGACCGAGTGCACGTAGTCACATGGTGCTGAAGATCTGGGTTAATGGCATGTATGATAGCATTTAAGCCGTCAGAATTTTTCTTCGCAGCAAGGATTTCTTCTGGACTATATATACCAATATCCTTAGGGATAAATACATCGCCTTCTGTATTAACCCGAGGATCATAGCCATTAACAACAAGAACCCATGTTTGAAAATCACGAGCTTGAAGAAAAGCACGCATAGGGTCAGATCGCTACAAACACAAACTTATGAGGTTTTAAACGTGTTTGCCTGCTCTGATACCAATTGAAAAAGCGGGGGTCTAACAACCTCACCCAATATTTCGCTTAGCAATCTGTATGGACTAACTCCAATATACTTTCAAGAGAATCAACTAGACAGTCAGACTCAATCTTAAGAAAAGTATATCAAAGAGTTATATCTCAATCTGACAATTCAATCCGTAATTAAACAAATAATAATTTGCGAGCCTGATTGAATATAAGAGAGATAACTTGAACGGTACCAAAGACCAATGTTCAAAGATCAATCAATTTCAATCAATAACCAAAGGTTTGATTGACCAATTGATTGATTCAACGCACAACCTGTGATATTTCAATTATATAACAAAATATAATGCGGAAAAGAAATAACACAGACACCAGAAGTTTTGTTAACGAGGAAACCGCAAATGCAGAAAAACCCCGGGACCTAGTCCAGATTTGAACACCACGCTGTATTTAGCCTCTACAGACACTAGACTACTACAAAGATAACTTCAGTCTGGAATGTAGTTAAACCCTAATCAATCTCACACTGATTCAAGGTACAGTCATGCTCCATACGTCTCTGATCCCAGCAGGATACTACGCACTTGATTCCCTTAGCTTATCTAACCCACAACTAAGAGTTGCTACGACCCAAAGTCGAAGACTTGATAAACAAATCTGTATCACACAGAAAAGTCTATTGAATAGATAAATCTGTCTCCCACAGATAAACCTACGAGTTATTGTTCCGTCTTTTGATAAATCAAGGTGAACAAGAACCAATTCATAACCAGGACTTATATTCCTGAAGAACAGCCTAGAATTATCAATCACCTCACAATAATCTTAATCGATTAACGAAACAAGATATTGTGGAATCATGAAAAAGAGGTGAAGGTGTTTGTGACTACTTTTCTATCTTGCCTATCGGGGATATAAATCTCAAGCCAATCTTACGATTGCACTCAATCACGATAGAAACAACAAGATCAGATCACGCAACTACAGAGAAAATAGTTGGGTCTGGCTTCACAGTCCCAATGAAGTCTTTAAGTCGTTAACCAACAGGATTTCGTGAAAAACCTAAGGTTAAAGGAGAATCAACTCTATCTTATATAACTAGTATCACACAAGAGGTGTGGGGATTAGGTTTCCCAGTTGATAGAGTTCTCATTTATATAGTATTAAAATCAGGTTTTGCAATCTAAGTTACCTTGGTTACAAAGCATTCAATATTCACCGTTAGATGAAAACCTGATTAGATTCAAGCTAATATCTTTCAACCGTTATATCGAACTTAGCTTGTTATACACAAATGAAATGTAACTTCATTTAGGTTTGAGTAACCGTACCTAAACGTGTACACTTAGTCGGTTCAACAATAGTTAACCAATGGTTAGCCACATGAGCACTTTCATATCAACCTTATTCATCTTTACCATAACTAGTTCAAATGACTCAAATGAACTAGTTAGAGAGTTGTTCAATTGCTTAGATCTTATAGAAGTATATAAGACACAATCGAAGCAAAATCGGTTTTGATTCACTCGAATCGATTCATGAACATTATATCCACGGTTTGCAAAGATTGCATTCCTTATTATATAAATGTTTTAGTTTATGAACAAACCGATTTTAGAAAGTAACCTACTTAAGTATGCAAACGGGTACGCGTACTTAAGTAACCGGATTAAGTTTGTTTTTCACTTTCAAACTTCAGCAGAAATTCACGGACGTGAACTTTCCGCCAGTATGCGTACGGGTACGCATACTTACCCGGATTTCCAACAGCCGCCAGTACGCGTACGGGTACGCATACTTTCAGTTCCCGGTTTTGGACTTTTACACAAATGTGAGAATGCACTATGTTTATATCCAAAGATGGTTACATGTTCTAAACTCTCATTTCAATCATTGAAACTTTCTTAGAGGATGTTAAAATAGTCGTTACTCACAAACTATTTTCATCAAAGTGATTTTCAAGTTATTGAAATAATCAACATGACTTTCGTCACGAGTAAAGATGAACTTGGCTAAAGCAAAAGCTTACCAACACATATTTCGAGAAATAGATAAGCGAGATAAACTCGGCTCGAAATAGCAAATATGTATAATTGAAGTCTATATAGCAATACGACTTTTGTCTCAAAATAGGAGATAGAATAGATAGACTTTTGAGTTATAGATAAGTTCAAGTCTCCACATACCTTTTGTTGATGAAGTTCCACAAGTTCCCTTGAGTAGTTCTTCGTCTTCATTTGATAAATGCAGTGGAGTCTAAGGCTCAACTACACTTACTATCCTAATCCGAGACTTAGCTATAAGTAGACTAGAAATCAAAACTTATAGTTTTGGCAACTAAAATTTACAAACAAGCGTGAGATAGCAATGCTTGCGAGTTCGACCGAGAAGTGCTCTAACATCTTCCCAATCCATTCAAGATATACATTATCAAATTTGAGTTACTAACTCTCTCCCTAATAGCAGCTAAAGAATCTGCTATTGTTTTGATATTATGCAAATAGACCTGAATTGTCATTATTACCTCTCTTGAAGTTATACAATTGATTTCTAAGCATACTTTTCCTACCCATGAACTGACTTCTAAAACTAACTTCAGAGACTGAATCTGTAAATGTGGCTTTCATACAACTAGTCACAAAAAAATCAACCTTCATTCATCTTAACCATTGTGGATTCAAAGTTAAAACACCATTGATTTCAATTTGTTTTATCGGTTCTTGCACTTCACCATTAACATAACCAAACAAATAAGTTTAAACCACAATTGTTTCCATTTGATCACGCCATAGAAGAAAATTATTGGAACCCAATTTAGCAGAAACAAAGTTTGATATATTCGTGAATGGAAAAGTAAAATCAAAAGAATTACCAGCAGCGGAAGTAGTTGCCATATTTTTTCTTCTTGTATAAACAATAGTTTCAAATGACGTAAAAGATTCGTATGTAAATTTGTTGAAGAAAAGATATCAAGAAAACAGATCTTGATGAGAAAAATATATTAAAACATTGTGTTTCTCAGTCGAATCTTAAAAGGTATTGAAAAAGGTATTTGATTCAGAAGTTTCTGCTTAAAATTGTTGTTAAAAATTGTTTGCAGAGTTTGAAGATTTTGGCTCAGGATCGAAGGTACGATACCATGAGAAATCTGTAGATTGTTATTGATTAGAACGATAACCTAAACAGGTTTATTACAAAGGATTTAATAGCAATATGTAAGAATGGTCAGGTCAACAGTTGACAATAGTTGACCTGTCACACACACTTTTCACATAGTCACAAAACTACATACACATAGAGTGCTATACTCTAATAGTTTTATCCCCAGATTCAGTTTCTCGGCTCAACAGAAGCAGTAGCAGCAGAATACAGAGAAGAAAAGAGGAATGAAATGAGACATGGGTTCTTCTCGACTTCAAATTCTTCTCAATTTCAACAATAATCTCTTTCGGACTCAGATCTTGCTGATGTGCAGCCATTTCTTTCTCCTTCTCAATTTCAAGTAGCAGCGGCTGATGTTTTCTTAGTGTCGGGTGAAAAATGATTGAGAGAATGATACTCTTGATTTTAGGTTTTGGTTAAATTAGAGGATGGATTAAAAAACCCACCGAACTGGATAGGGACCACCCCAATTGACATCCCCTGAACCTCAGTTAGCCTGTCTTTAATGCTTCTGTAGGAATTTCAGCTGGTTGACCCTTAACCTTGGCCAGACTGCCACCAGTACTTTCTTGTGAAAAGACCATTTTCCCCTTTTGCTCAATTTAGATAAATTTCTTCTTATTTTCTCCATATGACTCCAAAGTACCTAATAACTCAAAAACACGCGTACAATGCATAACTTACAAGAAAAATAGCAAAGAAAGCATAACCAATAGATAATAAAGAGGGTGTATTCTACACCTATCAGGGTTTACTGAGAAACTTCTAGATGTCGACATTATTTGAAAATGTACATAACTATTATCATTTATTGTTCAAAGATATTCCTTGATACTCAAGGTGATCCAATGTCCGAAAAGGTGAAAAGCGTTTAATTATGATTTTAATCATATATGTTTAAATTACCAGCAATTAAAGCATATCCTCTGGAAAATATTATTAGTTAATGTGCTAGACTAATAATAGAAGTTTTCTATGAGAGTTTTCGAAAAATATGGTTTTGCATTTATGTGGAAATAGGAAAACCGAAATTAGGTACTTTAATGTGAATATCTTGAGAATATTTTCGGTTTTGGAATTTACTTGTTGTCCAAACAACCTTGGTGTATAAATACTTAAGTTTAAATTTCTTGCAAACTATCCTAAGAGCCAGGCAAACTTCAATCTTGTTGTTTCTGGTGGAGCCATCTATTTGGAGAGGAAAGTATCCTAATTAGGTGAAATCTCTTACGACCGCTCGTTTAAAGACTTCTGTGGGATCAAGAAGTTATACGAGTAACGTTGGTGGGAAACTAAATAATTGCATTGTTATTGTAGTTTTCGATTATTGATTTGATTGACTAACGGTTGTTGAATTTGATTGCACCTAGTTTGTTTATTCTTGAGAATCTTCTCTTCTGATATAAGATTTAGTCAAACTACATCAAAGTATTGGCGGGATCTTTAGAACCATTTTCGGATCTAAAGACATCTTGTGATAATCCATTGTTAAATACAGACTCCGTTCTGTGTGTGATTGATCACAAGAGATTTCAAGTGGTGTTATGCAGGTTATTATTGAAGACAAACGAAGATTTGAAGACGACGAAGTTTTTCTTATTAGTTTTCGTATCTTGTGAATTGTGTGCACAAACCTTGATCGGCTGGGATCCAACTAGAATCGTTTTTATCTTTGATAGACTTGATTGATTAGTTTCATGAGATCGGCATCACCTTATAGTTTCTCTTTGAGATCTATATTGATTGATTGTGAATCTATAGTTTGATTATTTTAATAATCAAAGGTTAGATTGATCTAACCAGACAAAGGAGTTTATTAGATTAAGCAGAAGAGCCTTTGTCAACGACTCATAAATTCTTATTACCAAGACTGAATAGAGTGGTTACCAAATAGATTTATCCTTTACTGTTTGGAATACGATCTAAATGATTGGTGATTCACGTGCGTGACTCTAGAAGGCGAAGGCGCAGGGATACTGGGGAAACTAAGCAGCTAGGGGTAGTCTACTTGGTCTCAACTATACGAAGTTGGTGTTAGATTTTGTACAACGGCTTAATTCTGAGAGTATTGAAAACTGTACAAGGTCCCGGGGTTTTTATGCTTTTGCGGTTTACTCGTTAACAAAATATTGATGTGCCATTTACTTTACTATTCCGCATTATAATTGTTTTATTATAATTAAAGTAAATTGCACTTGTACGTTAATCCGTAACACTTGATATTAATCCTATAGAGTTTTGGTTATTACTGAACCTATTATCAAGTGATCACTTTGTTGTCGTATCGTCTCGATCTTGAATCCATAGTCAATCACATAAGTGATCTTGTTGTTGTATTGTCTCGATCTCGTATCCATAGACGATCACACGAAGTGTGTACCGAAGTTGTTGTATTTTCTCGACTCTGTCCATAGATAATCACACTTGGTAAAGGGCTCATAGGTTGATAAATAAAAGATTGTAATGTATTTTGGTACCCTCGTCTTTTCAATTGGTATCAGAGCAGGAAAACACGAAAAGATCAAATAATCTGTGATTGGTGTGATCCAACCTATAAGAAATGAATTCGAGTTCTCATGAATTGATTTCTGTTAATGTACCGCCAAGATTTGATGGAACAAACTATCTGTGGTGGAAGTCTTCTATGAGATCTTTTCTTTAATCACGCGATTTTAATACTTGGCTATTAGTCGTTGATGGATATAATCGCCCAAAAATTGAAGGATCGAAAACTGAGATTAAACGCTTAGCAGGTGAAGAAAAGCCATTTGCAAAGTGATAGGTGTCACAAACACCTTAATTATTATCTATTGTTTATTTTTCTTGTGAATTATGTATTTTACATTGCTTTTGAGTTTTATAGGTGCTTTGGAGTCATTGGAGCAAAAAGAAAGTGAAACTCATTAAAACCCAGGCTTTCTTCTCATCATCTTATAGAGTACAAAAACATGAAGCCAACGACTAAAGAAAGAGGTCATTCCAATGTCGTATGAGAAAGTTATGAGCAAAATCAGAGATTAAGCCTGTTAGTTTACCAGAACCGACAGTCTACTGAGAATGAAGCAGAAAGTTGTATTGTCGGTCACCCAAAACTGACAGTTGGAACTGAGGAAGCCCTTATCCAGGTAATGGGTGCTATAGTTATTTCACACCTTCAATCCTGAATCGAGAGAATTGAGTTCTCATTTCAATTATTCATCCGAGTTTCTTTCTGTGAGAAAAGAGGGGAGATATGGTTCGAGATATTGCGAATTAAAGACAGAGAACGATAAGATGAAGATAGATCAGGTATTTTCAAAGGGAAAATCGTGGGTCTGAACGAGTTTTAGAAGCCAAGAAGAGAAGGTGATCTGATAATGGTTTGATTTAGGGTTTTGATTGTCTACAAGGGTCTGCAAGGAATCGATTGGGAGTTTTGAGAAGAGTCAGTGGCTGATTTGATGGGAAATGAAGAAGATGGATATGTGTATTGTTTCTGCACCTGAAGAGTAGAGTTCAGACCAAGATAAACAAGGAATAACAGATGAAATCGAGAGATGATTGATGGAAGAAAATGGAGTCTGCTGTGAGATGGGTGGAGGATGAGAAGAATTGGAAGATGGGTTTCATTTGTTGAGTTCCAGGGTGAAAGAACAAGGTCCGGAATGCTGGGTGTCAGTATTGAACTGTAGATGTGGATTCAAAGGTGCAGAGATTGTGAAACTGGAAAGGCAAGAAAGTTGCAGGAATAAATTGAGACAGTGCAGTTAAATGGTGCTTTGAGAGCAGACAGGAACTGAACTTGGTTGAGTGGTTTGAACTGAGATAGCAGAAATGGCATTGAGCAGGCATTATGAAGCTGAAGCAATACTAGCTCAAGAAGACGCAGTTGCAATGGTGGTTTTGAGCAAATGGGAATTGCTGAGAAGAACTGAGATGCCGCAGGACAGATGTTGATGCTGTGGATTTGTGTTGCAGAAGTGTAGATGTATGCCTAGGTTGCGAGGGAATAAAATTGTGCTGATTGAGTTGCAGGTGCATTGAACTGGTGCAGTTGGTGTACTGTGGAGATGTTAAAGCTAATGGGTACTGGTGACTAGTGCTGTTGGTGTTGGTAAAGATGCAGATGTTGTTGCTGCTGCCAGTTAGAGAAGAATCTGTGGAGCTGGTGTTGGAATGGAAGATTGGAGTATGAGGTGTCTGTCATGGGCTCATTGCAGCTGAGATATATAACAAGTGAAGATGTTGCTGCTTGTACAAGATGCTAGGGTGTTGGCTTGAGATTACGGTGCTGTTTAGAAGGGTTTGTGCAGGCACGAAGTGAAGCTGGTTGTGCTGTGAAGGAATTGAAGTTCTATTGCTGAAGGTTACGAGGCAGTCATGAACTTGAGATGGAGTTACAAGGAGATGGTGGTTTTGTTGTTCATCAGATGGGCGGTGATGCTATGAGAGCTGTGCATTGCAGGTAAAGCTGAAGTGGTAGTGATGCAGAGGGAGCAGTTGTGCTGAGACAATGGAATCAGTGAGAGTTAGATGGAGCTGCTGTCATATGCTGTGAAAGGGATTTGAGAAGATAATGATGGTGTTGTTGCCGTGCTGAATGGTGCAATGGCTAGGCAGAGTGGAATGGTTGCAGCTGTATTGGAAATTCAGACGAGGAAGGGTATCCTGTGCAGCTGAAATTACAGCTGAACTAAAGCAGTAGAAATTTAAGTATGGCTTGATCGGTATGGATGATTGGCTCTGTCACTCTTGGTCTCGATTGAGAATTAACTGGCAGAAAACAAATTAGTGTAGTGGCATCACTGATTTGATTTCTAGTGGAAGAAGGTTTCAGACGGACGGATACATGGAACTGACAGTTAAGTTGGACCTGGGCTGGGCTCTAGTGTTTTCATGCTAGCCCATGAAGGCTGTTGGACGTTCATATTATACTTTCACGCGTTTGGCAAGTTGGAGGATATAGTTGCATGATTGATGTATTGCAACATGATTTGAGTATTTGTTTTGTTAAGTTGCAAATTTGTAGAACTCATATTCACATCTATAGCTAGTTTAGGGTTTTTCATCGAACGATAATCCTTAACACAAGTAGCATAAATTTGGTTATAACTTATAGTGATATATCCTTGTAATCATATGTGAACCATGACCTTTGTTGAATTGTTTGCACAATGTATTTCAATTGCATTGGTTAGTCTAATTTCATAAATCTTAATGCTCCATAGGAATTGAACTTGATTACGCAAGGCGTTAGGTTATTCTTTTGGTAGAATTCATACTTGCATCGTTTTACATGTTAAGTGTGATGAAATCAGGAAATTTGCGGGATATTCTTTCGACAAGGTATTCTAGGGCTTTTGATAAAGAGAGATTAAATATCAATTCTAGTTATTAAGACAAAAACATGTTAGTGAATGAAAACGAAATCCTTAACCAATACTTTCACATATTTGACTTGGTTGCTCTATCTTCTTTATTTGGGAGGCAACGGGTTGTTATTTTTTTTTTTTTTTTTTTTTTAGTTTTTCTTATTTTTTGGTTGTTAACATTGTTTTGAGAATCTTATTTCAGGTACTTGTTTCTCATGGAAGGAGCATACTACAAGAATCAATACGGCTTTCAACCTCAACAACATTACAATTACCACCCTTATGGGGAGTATAATCAAACCCAATCCTTTGGTTATGATCAAAATTCCACGTACCCTTTTAGTTATTCTCATACATACCAACCTTTTTATGGTCGGTATGTAAGTGAGCAACCACAAAGAGGGGAGGATACTTGTGCTCCTATTCATATTTCTTCTAGTTCGGTAGATGAAATGCAACAATTTATGGTCAGCATGGAGTCAGTTCGTAAACAACCAAGCATGGAACCAGTTTCATCGACTGAATATGCTCATAGTATGTTTGGCCCAATTTTTGATCATTCACCCATTCAATTTTTGCTCATAGTTATGATCATTCACCCATTCAAAGGGAAGATAATTGGCCTAGCGATGCTGAAGTAAGTGATTCTACTTTTGCCTTGTCGAACGAGCTTTACAAATAAACGGAACATTATATTCAGAATTTGGATGGATCACTCCAAGAGCTTCAAAAAGGTGTTTCCAACTTAAGAAAGTGCACGAATGAATACAAAGAGGAAATGGACAGTAGTGTTGAAAAGGACCAACCTTTGGAGATATTTGATGACATTAGTGTAGTTGATTCAACTCTTGATCTTTATAATAATCAAGCACCTATTCAAAAGGTACATGAGTATGATGAAACTAGTGTTTTACAAAATTTACTTGCAACAAGGTTTGAGTCTAATGATGAAAAGTGTGTTGAGAATGAGACCGTTATAACCAATATTGTGGAAGACCCAATTGAGCTTGCAAAGGATTGTTATGAAGATATTGATGTCGAGACTTTGGTTAAGGAAGAAACAGACAAAGAATGGTTGCAAGGTTTGATAGAGGACCATAATCTAAAAGAGGTGAGTAATTCACTTGAGTTTTTCAAGGATGAAGAGGATTCCGTGATACAAGAGATTGTGCAAGGTTTGTCTAACCATTTGCCTTTTGTTTCTTCTCCTTTACCTCTTATTGGTTTGAATGTATGTGCTTCGAGAATATTGTTGAATCACTTTATTTCTCGGTATCCTCCATTAGAGATGCTTGATTCTCATACTATGCAGGTTTTGGAACAAGAAACCGTGGAAGTTCCCAAATTCTATATTCTTTATCCACTTCCAAGCGTGGACAAGACTTTATGGGGGAAACTTTTATTGGTTGATAGGAAAAGCAAGTGCTATGGGTGGATCCCCAACTTTTCAGATTATTGGTGTATGGGGAATTCGTCTTGCAAGTCGGGCTGACGACTTTAAACCAAGTGCTAAGCGGGAGGCAACCCACTGCTTTCGTATTTCTTAACTTTCTTATTGATGTATGCAAAACTCCGACTTTTAGAGATTTTTGAACCATTTCGAATGAACACTAGCCTTTCTAAGTAGATGGAATTTTTTCTTGACGATGAGGTATATATTGGCTGAGTTGGGATTAGATGCCAACTAAATAGCTTGTTTAGTGTTTATCCTCTATTGTTCAAAAGTAGCTATGAGTTGGAGTATCAATTTTGTAATTATATTCCTATGTTTTCATTTTTTTTTTATTCCTTTTTAAGCATTTTATCTTCTTATTTTGTATATCATTTTATGAATTTCCCACCTTAAATTTTACTTTGAATAACTAAATTTTACATTGAGGACAATATAAAGTTTAAGTGTAGGGGAGTGTTTATCATATAGAGTTTTTAGCCTTGTTAGTTTTTACTTGGGTATATATAAAAAAAAATGATAAACTCTTAAGACAGAGCTCGGGTGTTGAGGGACCCTTTAATAAAGTTTATTCATAAAAAGACAGAGCTCAGGTGTTAGAAATAACATGGTTGTCACCATATCTTGGAGTCATCACCATATCACCTTCCGTTTTTATTTTTCCATTTTCCTCTTGTTTCTCTAAGTGATTTGGTGGGGCACCATATCGAATTGTTATCACTGCTAGGTCGAAATAGAGTGATTGAGTTACTAAAAAAAAAAAAACCCAGATCAATTAGACCAACCGGAGTATATATATATATGAAAAATTTTTGCAAAAAAATAAAATAAATAAATAAATTGACACTTGGATAGCAATATGTGTGTGTTCTCCCTGTCTCTGTCGCAGGATCCATGGGAATTACCATGTAATCTGCTGAAAAGAAGCATGCGCTTGGATTCAAAAGATCTAATCATGTTGTCAATTCGAGAAAAAAAAAGAAAAAAAAAATACATAATAATTTATTATTGTTCAATAAAATCGACCGCTGGATCCCTTGTATATGCCAGCTGAGTTGATCTAGAATTAAGATTGTCGACCGCTGGTTCCCTTGTATATGCTAGCTGCGTTGATACTGCAATTCCGACCATTATCTAAATCCAATAGGATTTTTAGGTTTTATCTTAGCAGTGACCTTCAGACAGATATGAGAAACACCATTCACCTTAGTCAACATCGCAAACATCTATCTCCATATCCATCTTCTTAATATGTTCATGTGATTGTGGTTAGTTAGATTCCGAGTATTGTGGTTTGTTCGAATTTCTGAGTAGAGCTCTGTTTACACATGAATCTGGGTTCGCATCAGGGTACTTCCTCCTGTAGTCACTGATAGTATGCCAACTAAAGAGATTGTTTAGTGTCGTTCTTAAATTTTTCACAGGTAGCTAGAGTTGGAAATATAGGTTTTTGGGTATATCTCTAGTAAACCCTCACGAGACTATAACTCGTCCACTAGGGACACCTAGGGATTCAAAGGCTTGTTATACATGCTAAGTGTGACCGTAACCTCAACGAAAAGGAGTTGTATGTATTAGAATTAGTTTTATTTGATTTGCTCGAGGACTGGCAAAGTCTAAGTGTGGGGGAATTTGATAAGTGTCACAAACACCTTAATTATTATCTATTGTTTATGCTTTCTTTGCTATTTTTCTTGTGAATTATGTATTTTACATTGCTTTCGAGTTTTATAGGTGCTTTGGAGTCATTGGAGAAAAAAAAAAGTGAAACTCATTAAAACCTAGGCTTTCTTCTCATCATCTTGTAGAGTACGAAAACATGAAGCCAACGACTAAAGAAAGAGGTCATTCCAATGTCGTATGAGAAAGTTATGAGCAAAATCAGAGATTAAGCCTGTTAGTTTCCCAGAACCGACAGTCTACTGAGAATGAAGCAGAAAGTTGTATTGTCGATCACCCAAAACTAACAATTTGAACTGAGGAAGCCCTTATCCAGGTAAAGGGTTCCTATAGTGATTTCACACCTTCAATCCTGAATCGAGAGAATTGAGTTCTCATTTCAATTATTCATCCGAGTTTCTTCCTGTGAGAAAAGAGGGGAGATATGGTTAGATAGATTGCGAATTAAATACAGAGAACGATAAAGACGAAGATAGATCAGGTATTTTCGAAGGGAAAATCGTGGGTCTGAACGAGTTTTAAAAGCCGAGAAGAGAAGGGGGTCTGATAATGGTTTGATTTAGGGTTTTGATTGTCTACAAGGGTCTGCAAGGAATCGATTGGGAGTTTTGAGAAGAGTCAGTGGCTGATTTGATGGGAAATGAAGAAGATGGATATGTGTATTGTTTATGCACCTGAAGAGTAGAGTTCAGACCAAGATAAACAAGGAATAACAGATGAAATCGAGAGATGATTGATGGAAGAAAATGGAGTCTGCTGTGAGATGGGCGGAGGATGAGAAGAATTGGAAGATGGGTTTCATTTGTTGACTTCCAGGGTGAAAGAACAAGGTCCGGAATGCTGGGTGTCAGTATTGAACTGTAGATGTGGATTCAAAGATGCAGAGATTGTGAAACTGGAATGGCAAGAAAGTTGCAGGAATAAATTGAGACAGTGCAGTTAAATGGTGCTTTGAGAGCAGACAGGAACTGAACTTGGTTGAGTGTGGTTTGAACTGAGATAGCAGAAATGGCATTTAGCAGGCATTATGAAGCTGAAGCAATACTAGCTCGAGAAGACGCAGTTGCAATGGTGGTTTTGACCAAATGGGAATTGCTGAGAAGAACTGAGATCCCGCAGGACAGATGTTGATGCTGTGGATTTGTGTTGCAGAAGTGTAGATGTATGCCTAGGTTGCGAGGGAACGGAATTGTGCTGATTGAGTTGCAGGTACATTGAACTGGTGCAGTTGGTGTACTGTGGAGATGTTAAAGCTAATGGGTACTGGTGACTAGTGTTGTTGGTGTTGGTAAAGATGCAGATGCAGATGCTGTTGCTGCTGCCAGTTTGAGAAGAAGCTGTGGAGCTGGTGTTGGAATGGAAGACTGGAGTATGAGGTGTCTGTCATGGGCTCATTGCAGCTGAGATATATAACAAGTGAAGATGTTGCTTCTCGTACAAGATGCTAGGATGTTGGCTTGAGATTGCGGTGATGTTTAGAAGGGTTTGTGCAGGCATGAAGTGAAGCTGGTTGTGCTGTGAAGGAATTGAAGTTCTATTGCTGAAGGTTACGAGGAAGTCATGAACTTGAGATGGAGTTACAAGGAGATGGTGGTTTTGTTGTTCATCAGATGGGCTGTGATGCTATGAGAGTAGTGCATTGCAGGTAAAGCTGAAGTAAGTGGTAATGATGCAGAGGGAGCAGTTGTGCTGAGACAATGGAATCAGTGAAAGTTAGATGGAGCTGCTGTCATATGCTGTGGAAAGGGATTTGAGAAGATGATGATGGTGTTGTTGCCGTGCTGAATGGTGCAATGGCTAGGCAGAGTGGAATGGTTGCAGCTGTATTAGAAATTCAGACGAGAAAGGTTATCTTGTGCAGCTGAAATTACAACTGAACTAAAGTAGTAGAAATTGAAGTATGGCATAATTGCCGGTATGGATGATTGGCTCTGTCACTCTTGGTATCGATTGAGAATTAACTGGCAGCAAACAAATTAGGGTCATGGCATCACTGATTTGATTTCTGGTGGAAGAAGGTTTCAGACGGACGGATACATGGAACTGACAGTTAAGTTGGACCTGGGCTGGGCTCTAGTGTTTTCATGCTAGCCCATGAAGGCTGTTGGACGTGCATATTATACTTTCACGCGTTTGACAAGTTGGAGGCTATAAAAGGGAGAAACCCACAGCTATATCTCTTTGTTCTACTACTTTGTTCTAGGGTTTAGAAACATAAAATATTTTCTCTTTCTTCTTGTTATGAACTCCATGAGCATAAGTACTTAATTTTCTTTTGGTTATGGATTAGTTGGATTTCACATAACATGGTTCTTTGATTTAATGAATTAGTTTTGTCTCAATTTTATTGTTCATGATTCTCTGAAAATATAGTTGCATGATTGATGTATTGCAACATGATTTGAGTATTTGTTTTGTCAAGTTGCAAATTGGTAGAACTCATATTCACATCTATAGCTAGTTTATGGTTTTTCATCGAGCGATAATCCTTAACACAGGTAGCATATGTTTGGTTATAGCTTATAGTGATATATCATTGTAATCATATGTGAACCATGACCTTTGTTGAATTGCATTGATTAGCCTAATTTCATGAATCTTAATGCTCCATAGGAATTGAACTTGATTAGCGCAAGGCGTTAGGTTATTCTTTTGGTTGAATTCATACTTGCATCGTTTTACATGTTAAGTGTGATGAAATCAGGAAATTTTGCGGGATAGTTTTTCGAGAAGGTATTCTAGGGCTTTTGATAAAGAGAGATTAAATATCAATTCTAGTTATTAATACAAAAACATGTTAGTGAATGAAAACGAAATCCTTAACCAATATCTTCACATCTTTGATATGCTTGTTTATTTCGTTATTTGCTTTTATATTTGTTTTAGTTTATTTAAACCAGAAAATCCCCCCATTGTTTTATATAGGTGTTTTGGGGTAAAAACTGATTCTGCTGGAAATGGTAAATTTGGGTGTGCCGCCAAGAAACAAATCTAAACCCTAAACAAATGCACTGCACGGGAGTACTTTAGATTCGAGAGATTAATCTGTGCAATTCCGTCCTAAACCAAGAAATGGCCGTTCCAGACTTGCTTCGGTCACAAAGTGAAGGAGAAGGGTTGATCTTAGGGAGGGAAGCGAAGAAGGTGTTGTGATCCAAATATTGAATTTTGAGGCCGTCTAGATTAGATTCCTAATGGAATTAGGCGCATTGACCCACCAACTTCCAACTTTATTAAAAGTGTGTGTGGAGGATTTTGAGAGATCTGATTGGTTGATGGGAGAGGGGGCCGACAAGAGAAACATGGAGTGTGGCCAACAGCCACAGGCGGCACCCATTGGGGCGGATTGGCCGGCTATGTGGCGTGGCCACACCTCCTTTGTCATTGCTCCTGTTTGCCACAGTTCCTCTTTTGTTTCTTGTTTTCTGGTAGGATTTTGCTCATACTAGCTCCATGGCGGATCAGTTTTCTAGCTTACCTAGGTTTGGCCTCGACCAATAGGGTTCGAGATATTTGCACAAGGCGCAAAAGACCTAATTTTTGCAAATTAATTAGGCCGAAAACATGAATCTTGTGAGTTATCACAAAATTGAACAAATTTAACAAATTCTGAGTGTTGACACAAAATTCTTTTATTCTAAGAGAGCAGGTAGCGCGTCTTCTGATTGAGTATTTTCATGCAGACCTTAATTTTGATACTTCGGGAAATTCATGCTACTCAGCTGCGAGTGAATATTAATTGTCATGTCATACCAATACTAAGGGTTCAGCTGGGGAACATAGCATAGTAAAATACTCAATAAACCATACACTAATGAGTAATGCAGGCGAGAGTTTTACAGAATGTTTGGGATTGTTACTACATGCACCATTCTGAATAAATATACTGAATTGCTCAATACATGTGTGAGTAGAGAGCCCGGGCGCTCATTAATTTTAAATGGCTCAGTCCTTTTGTAGACGGCGCATTAAATACCGGGTTTTACAACTTTAGCCCCGAGCTAAAACCCACCATCAACATTAAGTCCCCTTCTTAGCACGTAACAATGGCATTGTTGCGGGGTAAGCATTAGATGGTGATAGTCAAGAAATAAATGATCAAGCCAAAGCGAATAAACATTACCAGGGAAGTGGCAGCTATCTCCGAAGTGGATCAGGACGTCAGACCACGATTGCATCTTTCAGGTGTGCTGATTTCGATTCAGTCAAGTCAGAGCGAGTATGTTCTGTCAGGATCTTGCGCTAAGCCGAAAGCATTCCTCTTTTGACTATCTAACAGTCTTCTCCTGGTTTTAATTAGGGTTTCAACAAGAAGAATGATTTGGTTGGCGTTGAATCCTCTCCTTTCGGATAAGTCATGTTGCGGTTGTTCAGTATCTTCCTCCTCTTAGGGTTTCTGAATTGCATATACATATGCAGGTGAAATTAGACCATCCTTCTCGATTTGAAATAGAGATTCTCCTGTTAAGCCCATATTCTTGTATCATGTCAGACAGGAGTGAATCATCTTCAACCCAGCAAGATTCTTCTACTAAACGCAGGCGGCTTGTTTCCAGAGTATAACTTTAATTATATCTTGATTTCTTTGAGGTAGTAATTCTTCTTCTCTTTTGACTCCAACATCGCTTTTCTTTTCAGAGTGGGCGAATTCCTGGGTCTCGTGACAACTACCCTATCCAGATTCTCCGAGTCAAGAAGATCATACCGGTATGCTTCTTCACTAGTGCATAGGTATTTGTTTGTCGTGGCCAGTAGGTGAAAACTTTCTCTCCCTTTTTTTTAGAGGTACCTGATAGACGCATTTATGTGTCTATTTTCATCTCTTTTGTGTATATTGTTAGTACCCATTTTTGTACTAATTTTGCTATTTTATCCCTTTGTAGGTGTTTTGGGAGAAATAGGCTTTTGCGGCGAAATTGGCTCGAAAAGTGGTTTTTGCGCTCATGGGAGAAAATTACTAAGGGGCACCCAGATTACTAAGGGGTATCCACTTGCTATTCGCACCCCTGGTCCGGATAAGGGGAGGACATCCCCTTCGTTTGAAAACATGGTTTGGCGGGAATTTAAAGTTCACGCTGCGTAACTTTCTGGTAGCGATTTGGGTGCAATTCTGTTGGACTTTTTCACGGATATGGATCATTATGGGCTTGCTACGAGTAAACAGGGAAGGTATGATCTCTATAATCGAACAAAACAAGTTAAATATGGATTCACGAACAAAACATAGAGAAGAGAGTTTGTCGGGATTTTGTGGTTATTTTAGGGGTTGAAAATAGGATATTCTCACAGGATTTTGTTACCAAGTTTGAAGAGAGTTTGGATTGAGTCATAGGATTCGTGTAGAGAAGAAAAAGACTCGGTTCTTTTATATCTGGGAATTACGAGAAGAAAAAGGGAAAGATATCTTCTACCTCGGCAAAACAGGGAAGAAGTTGGTTGTTACGTGATGCCTAAAGGTAGAATATCTTCCCTGAGATTTGAAGATACCAATTAGAGAAGATTTGAGTTAAAAAAGAAAGAAGAATACACGTGAAGATTAAACAGGGAAGAAAAATCTCGTAACTTGCTGTAGAGGAGAAATAAAGATTTTCCGACAGATTTAGAGAGCCTGTGGTGTATATAAGAGGTGGTGGGAGGTCAAAAAAGGGTGATGAATACTTTGGGGGAAGTTTAGAGCCTTAGAAAAGCCAGAAAAATCAACTTGAAGAGGACGAGTTCTGCTGCTGCCGGAGAAGAAGAAGAAGAACATACGACGCACATAGAACAGTCGCAGAAACTGTTGCCGTAGATTTCATATTCAATACCCTTTGTAACAATTTTTCCAACAAATAGTTTCAGTTCGCAACCGTTCTATTCCTCTGTAACAGTAGGTTCTGTAACAATTATATTAGTTACAGAATCCTCTGCTTTTACACTTTTCAGTCTTTTAATCAACTTTTGAGCACCAACGATGTATTTTGAGAACATGATTAATATGAGGAGCTAAACCCCTTAGCCGAGGCAACGGAGGAAGCCATTGTTCCATGAAAAGTGGTATAATTCTATTTTAATTATTTTTGCAATTTTTTATATGATTATTTGCATAGAACTAATATAGGAAAATTGAATTTTATTGAGTAGTTGTGAATTGTTTTGATGGGACATGCTAGGTTTTAAAACTTTTGATGTTTCATGCTTTGTGTTTACAACTATTACTTCAAAAATCTATTAGAGGCAAAATATTAGAATCACTTAAAAAGAAAAAAATTGCATAAATATTGATTAGAGTTTATCACTTAATTGGTTAATGGTGGAATCCAAAGTCTCGGTGTTTTTTTTTATAATTTGATACAATTTTATTTGAGTTATTAATTTAATTTAAGTCTAAAAAAATATCCTTCACAAGTTCGAGAAACGAATCTTTTTACCACTACAACTACAAAACACATCAATTTTTGGCGCCGCCGACGCGGACTTGTTTTTAGGGTTTTAGATTTATTTTTATTATTATTTATTTTGTTATATTTTACGTTTTTGGGTATTTGTCTTTTGTTTACAGGTTTTGGAACGTAAAGAGAAAAAAAATTGAGCCAAGGAGTTTGGTGATTTCGTAAAGACTTGGAGCTAAAGATTAAAGCGAAAAGAACGGAAAAGAAGACACTTTTATTTTAGTTATTTTTTATTTTAGGGTTTTGTTTATTTTTTTTAGAAAAAAAGAAAAAAATTTGTATTAGGGTTTCTTTATTATTTTGTAATTTTTCTTTTCTTTTTTTGGACTTTGGACACTTTTTTTTTATATACCCTACGGAAGGGTATCCTTAAATATAAAAAATTTTTGCAGAGAAGGAGGACAATTACGATATTGTCTCTGCACCTTGGGTTCGTACACTGACACAGGAGTCAGTGGCCCGAGTCGACTACAACCGATTCATCCCCCGTCTGGTACGGGAGGTAAACTTTTAAACACCCGCGAATCCCCTGTCAGCGGGTTTACTGTCTTCCTTAAGGTGCATAAATGCTGAGGAATTGAATACGGACATTTATTTTCCTAGTAAATGGCAAGGCCTGGCCATATAAGATAAGAGTTCGGATTTCATCACCGTTCTCTTCTTGACCGCTTTAGGAAAACGATACCAAACGCGATCCCAAGCCTAAAATTTTGATTAGAACGAGACCGATAAGGTAACGAGCTTGTAGGAAAGTCGTTTGAAAGGACTGTATTGGGTATCTTGTTAGCCTAACTCAAAGTTCAGGAAGATTACTGTAAGTCGATTAGAGCTGCCTTGTAACCCAGGGAAGCGTTGCCAAAGAGGTGGGGGTATCAAAGCTCCTCTGGGCTTCCCCTACTTCTCTTCGACTTACTTTATTCGGATCGTTCTAGATAGGTTTGCTAAAACTATACCTAGTTGCTTCTTGGAAGGATAGAAGCTGGTCTAGAAACAATCTAAGGGAGCCATCATGCTTGTTGTTTGCTAGATTTTATAGGTTTGATTTGGTCGAGTCAACCTTGTTTGTGATTGTGTAGAATTCCCTTGCAATTAAGAATGTCGAACTGGTATGATAGAAGCCAATACAATGAATATCCGACTGAGTTTCAAAATGGACATTATTCACACTACGACCATAGTGTAAATAGTGGTTGGGAACACCAACCCTTTGAAGGTTATGGTTCATACCATGGTGAGCCCAATTACTATCCACACACACACCGGTCATACGAGTAAGAAAATAAGGATTATTATAGTGCTAGTACCTCGTCTTTGGACAATACAATCAAACTGTTGAAAACTAGTCCTTATTATGATCCTTCTGTTCCTATTTATGATCCTTCCGTATCTTTAGAAGAGTCTCTTAAGCAGTTAACTGAGCAAACAAATAGGTTTATGTCGGAAATGGATAGACAAACTGCACCATTGAGAAAACTTTATATAGAGGAATCCCTCAAGCTGATGGCTGAGACGAACGAAAGACTTGCTCGAAATAATCTTAATTTCTAATACAGTGTTTCCAATAATACCCTTGAAAATAATGATAGTTATTTGCATAATCAAGATGACGAGGTTAGAATTGGTAACACTACATGTTTAGATGAGGTTCAACCATTTCCATGCTATTATAATAACGATTATGATGAGGATAGTGTTGATGAAGAATCTGAAATATGTAGGCATAGTGATCAGGAATTTGTTACTCCAATTGAGCTTTATAATGATAATGTTATTTCTAGTTCAAATCCAAATAATTTTAATAATTATTCACCTATTCAAAAGGACGAGGATTTGTCTAGAGATATCCCCGTTTTAGATGATAGTATTTTCTTTTGATTACGAAGCCAATAATGGTTTAGAGGAACGAGTTTATTCTGAAAATACTGTTTTATTGTCTAGTGATTTAGAAACAATAGTCTTAGACAAAGAAAATGAACTCGTAGAGATGAGTGAGAATGAACTTGACTTAGAAGAATCAATTGCCTATTTTTAGGAATCTGATGACCTAGAAATTAGGGAGATTGTGACTAGTCTAACTAGAGACACTGAAAACTCTAAGTTTGGGGGTGATTATCATTCTCCATGTTCTTTAACTCTTAGAAAGGTCCCTCACTTGGGACTTGACATATGTGCCTCAACCGTTTTAGCAGATTATGTTCGTACACGTTTTGCTGAACCTAGTGATGTCCATAAGGAAGTTCAGTTGTTAGAAACCCATCCTCTGGTTGATGTGGTTTACCCAGGCTATGATACCCCGGTCGACTTTGTTTTCCCACCAAATGTTTTTCTTCCAAATGTGGGAACATATAGATTTCAAATGTGTCACCTATTAGGTTCTGAGACTAAGCCTAAGTACTTTAGGTTAATAAAATCGACACATTTGCTTAAGAATGACCACTACTCTCACTGTGGTCAATTATGTAAGTCAAACCTGATTAACTTAGAGGATCCTCAATTATTTAGGTTATTATTATGTGCTTCTAGGTTCTTATTTGAGTTTCTACAGACTCTAGAACCTAATAATTTGGATCTCACTTATGAGTAAATGCATCCAATGAAAATATTTTATTTAGACCCTTTCATAGAACCTGAACCTGAACCTGAACCACAATTAGATATAGGTATCTTAATCAGGAAACTAGATAAGGGCATGCTATTCTTGTTCACTTTCTTGGTTTATTGCAGTTTCCTTTGGTCAACTCAATTTAGTTTTGAAGACCCACAGTTATTCCGACTGTTACTTTATGATTCGAGCGACTAATTCTTTCCTAGTCTGGCTGAAGACTTTAAACTTAGCACTTCTTGGGAGGTAACCCATGGTTCATGCGAAACGGTAATATCATTCCTTAACTCTTTTTCTTCAAATGGTAACAGTTTCTCCTTGTTCATGCTTTTAATTTCATCTTTAGAACATTGAGGACAATGTTAGGTTTAAGTTTGGGGGTATGGGAGAAACTTTTTAGTTGCATTAATAAACTCCAGAGCCAAGAAATTTATGCCTATTAAGGATGGCACTAACCAATCTAAGTGGATGGAAGCATTTTGGTTTTAGGAGTTGAGGAACCAATCTGAGTGGATGGAAACATCTATATAGAGTCTATTCATAAAAGCACGGAGCTCAGGTGTTAGAAATAACATGATAGTTTCACCGTATCTCAGAATCATCTTATTACTTCTGTTTTTGTTTTTGCAAATTTTTATGTTGATGTCTGCTGGGTTGAAATAGAGTGATTGAGTTACTAAAAAAAAAAAAAAAAAAGACCAAACCAATTAGACCAATCGGAATAAATATTAACACTTGGATAGCAATATGTGTGTGTTCTCCCTGTCTCCGTCGCCTAAACAAGCGTGGAATGCAGGATCCACGGGAATTACCATGTAATCTGCTGACAAGAAGCATGCGCTTGGATCCAAAAGATCTAATCATGTCGTTAAAAATAAATAAATAAATAAATAAATAAATAAAGGTTTATTATAAAGTCGACCACTGGTTCCCTTGTATATGCCAGCTGTGTTGATGTAGATTTAGGATTATCGACCACTGGTTCCCTTGTATATGCCAGTTGTGTTGATATTAGTCCAGACCAGTATCTCAATCCACTAGGTCATAGGTTCATCTTGGCATTGAAGTCCATTTGCAACCATCTATTTCTATATCCATCTTCTTAATCTATTCATGTGATTTGTTTGATTCCGGATATTGATGTCCATAGTGTGACTATCTGAGTAGAGCTCTGTCACTTATATATGAATTTTAGTATGCTTGAGTGCAAACTCGTGTACAACAATTGGAATTTCGCATCAGGGTACTTCCTCCCGTAATCAATAAGTATGCCAACCAAGGAGGTTCTTTAGTGCATTCCAAGGTTCTGCGTAGATAGCTAGGGTCTGGAGTAAAGGTTTTGTGGGTATATCTCTAGTAAACCCTCCCGAGACTATAACTCGGCCACTAGGGCCACCTAGGGGTTTAAAGGCTTGTTGCACATGCTAAGTGCAATCGACGATGCCTGCGACAGTGAGTTAGGATTTTATTTTTTGTAGTTTTGATTTGCTCGGGACTAGCAAATAATAAGTTTTGGGGTATTTGATAGACGCATTTAATAAGTTTTGGGGTATTTGCTCGGGACTAGCAAATAATATCTTTTGTGTATATTGTTAGTAGCCATTTTTGTACTAATTTTGGTATTTTATCCCTTGTAGGTGTTTTTGGAGAAATAGGCTTTTGCGGCGAAATTGGCTCGAAAAGTGGTTTTTGCGCTCATGGGAGAAAATTACTAAGGGGCACCCAGATTACTAAGGTGTATCCTCTTGCTATTCGCACCCCTGGTCCGGATAAGGGGAGGACATCCCCTTCGTTTGAAAACATGGTTTGGCGGGAATTTAAAGTTCACGCTGCGTAACTTTCTGGCAGCGATTTGGGTGCAATTCTGTTGGACTTTTTCACGGATATGGATCATTACGGGCTTGCTACGAGTAAACAGGAAAGGTATGATCTCTATAATCGAAAAAAACAAGTTAAATATGGATTCACGAACAAAACATAGAGAAGAGAATTTGTCGGGATTTTGTGATTATTTTAGGGGTTGAAAATAGGATATTCTCACAGGATTTTGTTACCAAGTTTGAAGAGGGTTTGGATTGAGTCATAGGATTCGTGTAGAGAAGAAAAAGACTCGGTTCTTTTATATCTGGGAATTACAAGAAGAAAAAGGGAAAGATATCTTCTACCTCGGCAAAACAGGGAAGAAGTTGGTTGTTACATGATGCCTAAAGGTAGAATATCTTCCCTGAGATTTGAAGATACCAATTAGAGAAGATTTGAGTTAAAAAAGAAAGAAGAATACGCGTGAAGATTAAACAGGGAAGAAAAATCCCGTAACTTGCTGTAGAGGAGAAATAAAGATTTTCTTACAGATTTAGAGAGCCTGTGGTGTATATAAGAGGTGGTGGGAGGTCAGAAAAGGGTGATGAATACTTTGGGGGAAGTTTAGAGCCTTAGAAAATCCAGAAAAATCAACTTGAAGAGGACAAGTTTTGCTGCTGCCGGAGAAGAAGAAGAAGAACCTACGACGCACATAGAACAGTCGCAGAAACTGTTGTCGTAGCTTTCATACTCAATACCCTTTGTAACAATTTTTCCAACAAATAGTTTCAGTTCGCAACCGTTCTATTCCTCTGTAACAGTAGATTATGTAACAATTATATTAGTTACAGAATCCGCTGCTTTTACACTTTTCACTCTTTTAATCAACTTTTGAGCACCAAAGAAGTATTTTGAGAACATGATTAATATGAGGAGCTAAACCCCTTAGCCGAGGCAACGGAGGAAGCCATTGTTCCATGAAAAGTGGTATAATTCTATTTTAATTATTTTTGCAATTTTTCATATGATTATTTGCATAGAACTAATCTAGGAAAATTGATTTTTATTGAGTAGTTGTGAATTGTTTTGATGGGACATGCTAGGTTTTAAAACTTTTGATGTTTCATGCTTTGTGTTTACAACTATTACTTCAAAAATCTATTAGAGGCAAAATATTAGAATCACTTAAAAAGAAAAAAATTGCATAAGTATTGATTAGAGTTTATCACTTAATTGGTTAATGGTGGAATCCAAAGTCTCGGTGTTTTTTTTAATAATTTGATGCAATTTTATTTGAGTTATTTAATTTAATAAGTCTAAAAAAAAATCCTTCACAAGTTCGAGAAACGACTCTTTTTACCACTACAACTACAAAACACATCAGTACCCTGCTGGAACATGTGTAACAGTGGTTGACGATGACGATCTGGACACCTCTCTCCCTTCAAGTTCAGACACACCTACTGCTGTTGACCTGGAAAACGCTGATTTGGGCATCTTCTCTTGCGAGTATCCCAATACAGGCTTGTCGTTTTATGTTCACATGAAGTGCTTGTCTTCTAGTTACCGGACTGTTGGTAGGTTCCTAGTGCGGAAGGAGTTTGTTCCTTTGTACACAAAAATATGGAGGAAGTACGGCCACATTGCTATTAGGAACGTGGTGCAACATTGTTCATCTTCTTTGGTCACTACAGTGAACTATCTTCTGCCCATGGTTGCAGAGATGGAAAATACATCCATTCGTAATGTTGCTGAATCAACTGTTGAAAAGTGGGAAAACATGGTATCTACCTGTGAATCGATGGGTTTAACCGTGAGCTGGTTGCGGCAGCGCCTTGATATTATCAAAGTTGATCGAGCTGGTATCATTGCCAATGTTGTTCCTGTTACGAAAGCTATCTTGGAGGAGGAAAAGGCCTTGGATGCTGAATCTGAGAAGGTGGAACAGGCGATCCAAAACTTGAAGAGTAGGACCGAAAGGTATCAGGATAGGCTGAAAATGATTCTTTCAAGGGATTACAACTTGTTGGATGGCCTTTTCTGAGCCATACTTATGTCTTATTGTTTTTAATAAGTAGCATGAGATCGTTTGGACGTGTTTTTTTTTTGGGGTTTTGAACATTTTTTGGAAAAAGAATTGCATTGGTTTCTGGTAAGCAGATGGAGTTTACATTAATATGCCTTAAAGAATGAAAACTTTGATAACTCAGATGTGAGAGAAAAGAATAATGCCTGATTGGCCGTGTCATGAGGCGACGAGAGAGAGATGGGACATTGGTCAGGCGTAATATGCCTTGAGCCATTTTACGTTGATGACTGCTTCTAATTTGCCTCCATCTTCCTTAACAATCTTGTAGTACCCGCTGTTATAGGCTTTGGTGATCACGTAAGGACCGTCCCATTTTGGTGAAAATTTTGGTGCGGACATGTCTTGCTGAATGTGCTTCACTGTCTTTAATACAAGATCTTCTCTTTGAAAGACTCGAGGTTTTACAGCTTTATCGTATGCCCTGGAGATCCTCTTTATGTACGCCTGAGCATGCTCTTCCGCCTTAATTCTCCTGGAATCTAAAGTGTCCAACTCCGCTATTCTGGAGTTCGACGCTTCGGCCTCATTCCATTGGACTCTACTCGCAGCTGCAATTCTGGCCGATAGGTTTTGATCTCTGCTGGGAGGATTGCGTCAGCACCATAGACAAGTGAATAAGGAGAAACTCCAGTAGATCTCCTAGGCGCCGCCTGGTATTCCCACAGCGCCATAGGAAGTTGTTCGTGCCACGTCCTAGGATTGTCATGCACTGTTCGACTAAGAATTCGAATCAAAGTCTTGTTGGTGCTCTCGGATTTTCCATTCCCTTGAGGGTAGTAAGGAGTAGAGAAGACCTATTTAACTCCGTATTCTTCAAGCAACTCTTGTACTTGCTTGTTGGCAAAGGGGGTACCATTATCAGTAATGATGTGCTTAGGTACGCCAAACCGACAAATGATATATTCCTTAATGAACGCTGCAATTGTCGCTCCGGTGATTCCTCGAAGAGGAATATCTTCGACCCATTTAGTAAAGTACTCCGTTACGGTTATGATGTACTCATGCTGCTTTGACAATGATTGATTGATTTTCCCAATAATATCAAGTCCCCAGCTATAGAAAGGACACGGACTACTTACCGAATGAAGGGGAGTACAAGGCGTGTGGATGAGATTCCCATGAGTTTGGCATTCATGACATTTCTGGACAAACGCCGTCGCATCATCCTCCATAGTTGGCCAGTAATACCTTTCGTGCACTTGGAGAAATAACTTCTTCTTCCCTTGGTGTTCACCTTCATGCGTTTCTTTCAGCATAGTCGGGATTTCAGATTTTTCTAAACATCGTAACAGGTCGCCTCCAAAGCTTTTGCGGTATAGGATTCCTTCATGAAACACGAATCTTTTGGCCCTTTGCTTCATCTTGGCTACGTCTTTCTTGTCGGCAGGCAACACACCGTCACAGAGATAGTTTACATATGGTTCTCGCCAGTCCCTAGCATATCCAACATTAAAAACCTCTAATTGATGTGGCGGCGCCTGGAAATTGGAGCAAGATCCTTGAAGCGCTCGGGATTGGGTTTCCATATCATGCCAGTAGTAGCCAAGGCGTTGAAGACGTCGGTAAATAGTCACCACTAACGTTTGTCCACAGATCTCACCATTAATACGGTTAAGTTGCAGCTGTGCTTCTTCGTCTCCGAGGCATCTTGACAGGGATCCATCTGGGTTTCAGTAGTATAATACTCCATAAAGCATGAAGAAGCTTTGTAGGGTTTTGAGACTAACCTTTCCTTGGGAAAGCGAACTGTTAAGCTCTTGAATGATTGGAGTTCTCCAATCATTGACTTTAGTATCCTTGGCCTGTGAAAGCCATGTTGACGCCATGGTCTGTCTCTTCACTATCAGAGTTTCTTCCAATCCTTCAAACTGCAACTTTGGGGCTAACATAGCTAGGCAATCGGCGTGTTTGTTGTTGTTGCGTCCAATATGGGTTATGGTGGCATGAGCAAAGTAGTTAAGAAGCTTTTTCGCCTCGGATCTATAAGGGGCTAGTGTTACCTCTTTGAGTGAGTATACCCCATTCATCTGGTTGACTAGTAGTTTGGAGTCGCCTCTTATTTCTAGGTGTGTGACTCCTGCTCGTTTGGCCAGTGACAATCCTATGAGGAAAGCTTCATATTCTGCTGAGTTGTTGGTGCACTGAAAGTCCAGCTTGAAAGAATGCGAAAAGACTTCACCAGTTGGAGACACCAAAACTATACCCGCTCCTCCAGTATTACTGCTAGGGGTAGAAGATCCATCGAAATATAATAGCCACACTTCTTCTTTGACAAAAGATATTTATGGAAATTCCCCAGGAAGGTCTTCATGTAGTGCGGTGGTACCTTCTCCCGGGAATGCCGCTAGCAAATCCGTCACCGCTTGTCCTTTAATAGCCCGCGGAGGAGTGCACATTATGTTAAGCTCCGACATTTGGAGAATCCATTTGGCCGGCCTGCCTATCAAGGCTGGTTTTGAGAGCAAGAACTTAACGGGATCGACTTTGGCTATGAGTACAACTTTGTTTGACAACAAATAGTGTCTAAACTTCTGAATAGCATGAATTAGGCCAGACACACTATTTCTTCCTTAGGATACCTGAGTTCAGCATCTCTCAAAATACGACTGAAGTAGTATATAGGGTGTTCAATCCCCTCATCATCTTCTTGAGCAAGGAGGGCTCCAACAACAGCATCGCTGGAAGCGGTGTAGAGGCACAACGGCTTCCCTTGTATGAGAGATTTCATAACAACCGGCGATGATAATTTTTGTTGAATCTTCCAAAAGGCTTCTTGCTGCGGCGTGGTCCAAACAAAGCTTGCTCCCTTTTTCAGCAATGGGGTGAATGAAGCGATAAGCTGGGCCAAACCAGGTATAAAACGCCGAATGTAGTTTATTTTGCCCATGAAGCTATGGAGTTCTTTCACAGTTTGCAAAAGGGGCATTATGAGGATGGCTTGGGTTTTGGTCGGATCCACCTTGATTCCTTCAGCAGTGACTTGGAATCCTAGAAATTTGCCAGAAGAAACCCCAAAAGCACATTTCAAAGAGTTCATCTTTAGTTTGTATTCGCGACAACTTTCGAACACTTGCCATAAAACGTATGTATGGGCCACTCGAGTTTTTGATTTGACCACTATGTCGTCCACGTAATCTTCAACTTGCTTGTGCATCATGTCGTGGAAAATTGTAGTCATGGCGCGTTGATAGGTAGCGCCAGCATTTTTCAAACCAAAGGGCATCACAGTATAATAAAAGTTTTCAAGGGGAGTTCGAAAAGCTGTCTTACTTACGTCATGTTCGTACATCTTTATCTGATTGTAACCGTTGTACCCATCCCTGAAGGAGAACATGCCGTGTCCACTGGTGGCGTCTACTAGCATGTCAATGTTGGGAAGGGGAAAATCGTCCTTGGGGTAGTATTTGTTCAGATCTCTGAAGTCAATGCAACACCTGATTTGACCGTATTTCTTCTTCACATGAACCATATTGGCCAACCAGGTGGGATGGTGAATGGGTTTGATGAAGCCGGCCACTAGTAGCTTCTGGATCTCGATCTTGATTTGTTCCTCTATATCATGCCTGAATTTCCTTGGAGCTTGCTTGACCGGTTTGGATCCGGGTATTACATGCAGATGATGAGTGACCAGTTTTTCATCCAGGCCAGGCATTTCCTCGTATGTCCATGCGAATATGTCCTGGTACTCCTTAAGAAGATAGACAAGTTTTGTGCGTTCATCCGCACACAGAGCCGAACTGATGGAGATACGCTTTGGAGATTCCTCATTTCCGATGTTGACGATTTCGATCTCATCTGTAGTGGAGTCGGTGCCATCTTGCAACTGCCGTGGAGCGTCTGGTACTTCTTCTCGCAGCGCGTCATTCTGGCTGCATTCCATTGGGCGGAGAGACTGGGTGGCAGTCTCCCCTGTTAATTGCTAACAGCGGCGCCGATATACGGTTTTCCCTTTTTGGTCACGACTCGCCACAAAAGCCCGCTCCCTCTTGGTATGAAGATGAGCCGAGCTTTTGTTAGACAGAGGAGAATCTGCGTTTCCCGGAGGTATGCCGTGAGATCTGTATTCTTTGTTCAGTGATGCGAGCCGGTCTTCCTTTTCAATCGATGTCCATGTAGGGAGTGTAGTGTAGTAAGCTTTGCTTAATGGATCCTGTGAATTTTATCTTGGCTCGAATAGCTCCACGCCACAAATTAGTGCATATGGAGATAATGACGCAGGAATGCGAACAACTTCTTTATTCAGCATAGTTTTCAAGCATTTGTGATATTCTGAGGGAATAATCTTATTATCGTGAAGCCAAGGTCTTCCCAGTATCATGTGGTAGTCTGGTTCCTTTTCTATTACCTCGAATTTCACTTTCGCCTTAACAGGCCTTACTGACAGATTCAGATAGATGTACCCATACGTGCTGGTTTGGTTTCCTTCAGAATCTGTCATCATGGTAGGTTGTTGTAATTTTATTTGGCCGAACATTGGCTGTCTTGAGAGTCTTTAGCGGAATAACATTTGATGACGCTCCTGTATCAATGAGAGCTGTCTTGAATTCTGTATCTTTGATGCGTGCAGTAACATGTAGGGCTTTGTTATGACCTTCTTCTGCCATCATATCATCTTCAGTAAATGTAACATTGTTTATGGATATCTCTGACGTTTTTGAGGCTTTAGGGCGCGAAGGAGCCAAGCGTGTGTCCAGAGCTATCTGATTGATCGCAGCTAATGTCTCCGCTCGTTGGTCCTTTGAGAGGTGTAGGAGCTCACATAAAATTTATACTAGAGAAGCTACTTCCTGATCTACTGGCCTCCGGTTGGTGGTAAAACTGGTTATTTGAGGACGATCATCATTTGAGGAGTCAGTCCCCAGTGCTAGGATTTCCGGAACAGAGGAGTCGCAAAAATCTGATGTCAACCTGACGAGGAAACTGAGTATATTGTTTATCGTCTCCTTCATGAGATCCATGTTCCTTATGTGAAATCCTTGTACTCGTGCCAACTCGATCAAGGTTGGGATTTCACCCGCGTCAGGTATGGCGCTTGGGGTAGGAACATTACCATTTCCAAGATTTTGGCTGGCGCCTTGAGTTGTCGAATTAGTCCTAAGACCTGGAAATGGTAAATTTGGGTGTGCCGCCGAGAAACAAATCTAAACCCAAAACAAATGCACTGCACGGGAGTACTATAGATTCGATAGATCAATCTGTGCAATTCCGGTCTAAACCAAGAAATGGCCATTCCAGACTTGCTTCGGTCACAAAGTGAAGGAGAAGGGTTGATCTTAGGGAGGGAAGCGAAGAAGGTGTTAAGATCCAAATATTGATTTTTGAGGGTGTGGCTGTTTTATGACTTGCATCAGAATTTAGAACTGGCTTGCGGAATGTAAGCTATCAGTTCTTGGTGTTTTCCGGATACCTGTGTTGTTAACCAAAACTATCCCCTTTGTCAAAATAGGTTGAAAACCTATTTATACAAGTCATTGAGCACCCTTGATCTCGTAGGAAGTGGAGACAGTTAAGTAGTGGAGAAGTGGAGTTGTGTAGAAGCGGTTTAGCATCATGTTCCCATTGTGAAGGGAAACTGGTCAGCCTTACACCCACTATCCTCTTACTGCTATTTAACCGTCCGCTCTTTCCTGACACTTTCTTTTAATGGGCGCATTGCACGCCGCACGCTGTAAATCGCCAGACAAATATCCTGATGAGTATCCCCCAGTTTGTGACATGTTTGATGTCTCGAGTGTTTCATGGAAAAATGTGAAACAAGTTGTTGAGCGGGTCTAATGTTCGAGACCTAGTTATTCTGACCAATCACACACAAGCTAGGCGGCATAATGGCATGGTGGCGCCTGCATAGTGGCACAATGGCAATGTGGCGAGTGGCGAGGTGATGCCTGCCAATGGCGTAGCGGTCAAAGTGGCGCCTGTTACATCTTGGCATATTGGTGTTGGATCCAAATATGGATTAATGATATTAGCTCTAGTTGCCACATCGAACTTAATGCCTATGTGATGCTATTTGGCATGGGGCGGTGTAATGGCCCTGGCCAAATTAGGGTTTGGCATATCAAAACCCTAAGTGGCGCGGCACGACGACATCTTGGCAAATACTTCCTTGGCCGTTTTGATCAAAGAAAACATGGCAAGGCCATAACGTGGGCATGTCCATGGACGATCATGGGTAATAATAATATGGCGCGGCGCCATTCTTTAGGGTCTCCTGGTCCCACATGGATTGTGGCATGTTGTGGGCCCAGAGTGGCGTAATTGGGCCATGACTAGAAAAATAGGGGTTCCCTTTGGTTTGACCAAATCCATTGGCATTTTGCTGCCGCGGAATGGCATTGCCTGTGCCAACTGGCTTACTGGCGCGATTTGGCAAGTTGGCTAGCCAATTGGCATGGCACCTGCGGTGATTGCTATATGCGGTTTGAAATGGTTCGCATGTAATTCCAATACTTTGGCGCGGATTACAGGCGTGTCGCTTGTGGTGGCATGGTGATGCCTGTTTGGTCGCGTTGGGAAGCGGCTAAACTTAATAAATCATGTGGCCAAATCGTACGATCATGATTGTTTTTTTTTTGAGACTGGCTTGGGCCGTCTAGATTAGATTCCTAATGGAATTAGGCGCATCGACCCACCAACTTCCAACTTTATTTAAAGTGTGTGTGGCGGGTTTTGAGAGATCTGATTGGTTGATGGGAGAGGGGGTCGGCAAGAGAAACATGGAGCGTGGCCAACGACCACATGCGGCACCCATTGGGGTGGATTGGCCGGCTATGTGGCGTGGCCACACCTCCTTTGTCATTGCTCCTGTTTGCCACAGTTCCTCTTTTGTTTCTTGTTTTCTGGTAGGATTTTGCTCCTACTATCTCCATGGTGGATCAGTTTCCTAGCTTACCTAGGTTTGGCCTCGACCAATAGGGTTCGAGATATTTGCACAAGGCGCAAAAGACCTAATTTTTGCAAATTAATTAGACCGAAAACTTGAATCTTTTGAGTTATCAGAAAATTTAACAAATTCTGCGTGTTGACACAAAATTCTTTTATTCTCAGAGAGCAGTTAGCGCGTCTTCTGATTGAGCATTTTCATGCAGACCTTAATTTTGATACTTCGGGAAATTCATGCTACTCAGCTGCGAGTAAACACTAATTGTCATGTCCTACCAATTCTAAAGGTTCAGCTAGGGAACATAGCATAGTAAAATACTTAATAAACCATACACTAATGAGTAATGCATGCGAGAGTTTTACAGAATATTTGGGATTATTACTACATGCACCATTCTGAATAAATATACTGAATTGCTCAATACATGTGTGAGTAGAGAGGCCCGGGCACTCATTACTTTTAAATGGCTCAGGCCTTTTGCAGACGGCGCATTAAATACCGGGTTTTACAACTTTAGCCCCGAGCTAAAACCCACCATCAACAATAGGAAACCAAAAGATCTTGACAACCCAAGACCTCTTTGTGGGAACGATCCTTTCTTACCCTTGCTATATAATATATATTTTGAGTAGTGAGAAAGTAATTTTATTTTTGACGCATACGACAACGATCAAATTTTGGCAGAATTCAGATGGTATGAATGCTATTATACATGTTTTAAGTCGTGATCTACAACATCATGTATATACATGCCAAACTTCAATGGAAGATTGGGATAATCTTCAGATCGTATTCGAAGGTAATACATCAGAAAAACTTACCAAAAAAATAATACATCAGAAAAGGAAGCTAGACTTCAAATCCTCACTTCTGATTGGGAAAACCTTCGAATGTATGACAACGATACTTTTGAAGAGTTCCATGTTAAACTCTCTGAGATAATTAATGCTTCTTTCTCTCTTGGAAAGACTATTTCTGAAAAAGATATAGTGTGCAAAATTCTCAGATCGTTGCCATCTAGATACGAATCTAAGAAACATGCAATCATAGACGCAAGTGATCTTTCAACCCTCTCTCGAAGCACACTTGTTGGAAAGTTAAAGATCTTTGATCATGAATCACAATCTATTCAAGCTAAAGGAATCGCTTTTAAAGCTGGGAAATTTCCAAAATCTCTTGTGGAGAAAAATAGATTGGTAGATGATTCCGATGAATTGATTGCAGAAAATTCTGATGATGATGTTGAACTAACATTGTCACTAATTACTAGACAGTATCGAGATCTCTTAAAGAAAAGGAATAAGTGATTTGTAAAATATAATCATCGTACTTCTCGCTTTCATGATCGTGTTCCAATCAATAACAGAAAAGATCAAGAAAAAGATGATGAATATCAGCCTCAGTATCAAGTGTAAAGGTTTTGGTCATTTGGATAAAGACTGTCCTAATCTAAGGAAATACACTGGAAGCAAGGCATTAGCTGTAACTCTAGATGAGACCTCTGAAGAATAGGAAACAACTAATATTGTACTAGTTGTTAATTTAATTCCCTCGTATTCCATTAGTGATTTAACCATTTTAAAAATGGGCATGTCTTCCAATTTTGAAAAATCACCTAATGGTATAAGGAAAAATAAGACAAAGTGCAAAAATGTCTCAAAAACAAGGATTGCTAAGACACGCGTATGAAATTCCTACCAATCTCCGGAAACTTCGATGTATCGAGGTAACAAGAGAAGATATATGAATCATACTTCACTAGATCGAATATTCTGCTGATTCTAAATCCCATGATGAGATAAAATCTCATACTAATACCACCTAATCGTTATTAGATTGTATCCTCACCTTGTGTGCCCTTTGTGTATGAGGAGGCAAAATCAAGGCATTTATGTGTAGATTATGGGAATAAATCTAGTAATTGAAAATATTTTTAAAAATATTCATATTTATATGAATATTATATTTTCGGTAGTATGAAATAATATCTTTCAAGATTTATAAATGATACTTCTCATTCTCTGGTCATTCCTTGTCCGAACTATGAGTTAGGATCTGATGTCTTCTCTTACAAAGGTGCTTGTTCTAAAAGAATTCTTTAAGAATAACTCTGTACCATCTCTTGATGCTAAGATACCGAAGAAAAAGATCAAAAAGAGGGATTGGCTTAGCAAGAAGGAAAGAGAAAATCTACTAAAGAAAGATCAGTGTATTGAAATATTGACACAATTCTGTGTCCAATCTAAGACAGAATTACATGTTCTTGCAGAATCCTTTACCAAAACTTCTCAACTGCAAGAAATTTTGGTCAAGCAACAAGGTTATCTTCTTGAAGAAATCCACAAACTCAAGATTGAGAATAATAACCTACCTTCTTCTTATACTGATATGAAGGATTAAGTTGCTCATGGAAGAATAATAAGATTAGGTTCTTATTTACTAATATAGACATCAATCTGTTGATTTATTTCGATATTTTGTATAAGGTCTATTTGATTATACCCAACAATATTTATGAATAAATAAAATTATTATTTTATAATCTTTGTTCCATTATTTGATAGTTACGATTACATATCACGTGTATGAATGCTTATGTTTTATGCTATGTTCTTTCGAATTTATGAGATGTTTAGTTTCGGTTTTTATTAACCTAAATATTCGATCTTATATGGTGGTAACCCTTATGGTTTGTGTGGCTTTTTCATTTAGCGAGATTAAGTTCTAGCCTATGTTGGTAGGCTTTATCAAAGGATCATAAGGTGTTCCGATTGAAACTCATATGTGAAAAGTCACAATATGTTAATAATCAATTTATGTTTACATAAGTTGTGTTTAGCATAACATATGTGTTTCGAGTTTAAACTTTTGCTATTGGCACGCATTAGTTAAAACCGATTCAACATTTCTTTGGTAAAGGTTGCTTTTGTTGTTGTTCTTTTGTTCTTGCTAGAGAATGAAAACACACTGGGGAAGAGTTTTTATTAAACTGGTGCTTAAACGATATATCTTTCTGGGGAGATGTGGCTGCGGAAATTGAGGTAACGATTTTTATTGTTAGTTAATCGTGTTTCCTGTTTAAGAAAAGCTTGAGTTTATTGCATATATTTTGCTTTTGCATAACAAAATTTCGGTACAATTGATATGTTCCATTATGCTGTATGGATTGATTTTTATGATTCAATCGTTTCCAGTTAAGAAAAACTGTGTCAATTTGTTTGGCTTATGATTTGGTATCTTATTTATTGTTTGATATCAAGTGTTTTTGCTTAGTGAAATTAGGTTCAATTGCGGTGTTTACATTGATTATATTTGTTTCAATTGCTTAAAGGTTGAGAAAAATAATGACAGGTCAATTTCTTTTGGTTTGTATTTGTTGATTTTGGCATAACAAAAATTTTGGGATCATTTTGTTAGAGCACAGCTCGGTTGAACCCATCAAGCATTGGTATGTCAAGTTTGGTTATCATATTTTAGTGAATCAAAACTCAAATAAGAGTCGCTTGATTATGTACTAGATACAACTTCGTATAGGTTAGACTAGAAAGTCTAGGAATATGAGACATACAAGTATTACTCGAAGACCTGAAGAACATGAATAAGTAACGAGCTACAACGACGACATCATCCTTCCTCTTGAGGTTAGTAATATTGACTTGAACTGTTTCATTCCTAACGTATCTTTCAAGTCATGTTATATTGAAAACATAACCGCGAAGCTGTGAATAGATATTTTACTCTAGTAGTGAGACATGTATGATCATAGTATTAAGGAATTAGACAATGAAGTATAACGCTTATCTTTTGAACTTCGTAGATATGACATCGACTTAATCTTATGAATGCTATTGTGATTATGTGTATGGGTAAAGGTGAAGATTTCATCCTAGGAAACAATGTTTACATTTGTTTAAAGGAAGTACATTCATGCACTTGTTTATGAATCGAAAGGGAAATCGCTAGGCTTATTGGTATTGTTATTCATTGCATATCTTTGGATTACCAATATGTGTGAGATGGTAGAACCGATCATAACTTGTTATGTATCTTGGTATAACTAATCACAATGCCTGACTTATGATTTGGTATGACTAGTTTTGATTAATTAGTGTAATCGATCCTAAGTAATCACCTGAGATGGTATGATCGATATTTGTAATTGGTGTGACCGATCCTAGTAATTTGTGTGACCGATCACAAAAGAGTTTGTGTAATCGATCCTAGTAATTGGTGTAACCGGTCCTAGTAATTAGTGTAACCGATCCTAGTGATCGGTGTGACCGATCACAAGCAATACCATGAGTATATGGTGATCGGTCCTGGTAATTGACGTATACCAATTCTGGTAACTGATGTAACCGGTCCTGGTAACTTGTATGACCGATAACAAGTGTTCCATATTAAGGTATAACCGATCCTAGTGATTGGTAGAACCGATTGAACCCATGAATGTGATTTGATATTTGATCAATCACATAGTTGTCTTGGAATACAGATGAACCAATTCTAAACTTGTTTGGAAGTGTGGTATAATCGATTCCAAGATTGTAAATATGAAAGAGGATTTACAAAGAAAAGATGTCAACATACTTTGAACACGAACAATAACTCTTATCTTTTATTGTTCAAAGATATTCCTTAATTACTCAAGGAGATCCCGGTCCGAAATAAATTAAGAATCTTTTAATTAAGGTTGTTAGTTTTATACGCTTTAATTACCAGCAATTAAATGCATATCTCTAGAGAATATAATTTAGTTTTGGGCATTTACTAATTGGAGATTTTCTATTGAGATATTTCGAAAAATATTGGACAAAGCATTTCCTAAAATTATGAAAACCGAATGGGCATTTATCCCATATCTTGAGAATACTTTCGGTTTTGGAAATTCCTTGGTGTCCAAACATCCTTGGTCTATAAATACCTAAGTTTTTATTTCTAGCAAACTATCCTAAGAGCCAGGCAAACTTCATCTTTTTGTTGTTTCTGGTGGAGGCGTCTATCCGGAGAGGAAAGTACCCTAATTAGGCGAAATCTCTTATGACCGCTCGTTTAAAGACTTCTGTGGGATCAAGAAGTTCTACGAGTACCGTTGGTAGGATACCATATAATTGCAGTTTATTAGTTTTCGATTGATTTGACTTACTAACGGTTGTTGAACTTTGATTGCACCTAGTTTGTTTATTTTTGAGAATCTTCTCTTCTGATATAAGATTCACTCAAACTAGATCGAAGTGTCGACGAGATCTTTAGAACTGTTTGTAGATCTAAAGACATCTTGTGATAATCCATTATTAACAGACTCTGTTCTGTGCGTGATTGATCACAAGAGATTCAAGTGGTGTTGTGCAGGTTTTAATTGAAGATTAAAGAAGATTTGAAGACGAAGAAGATTTCTTATTGGTTTCTCATATCTTTGTGTAGAACAAACCTTGATCGGCTGGGATCCAACTAGAATCGGATTTATTCGATTGATTAGTTGCGTGAGATCGGTAACACCTAATAGTTCTCTTGAGTTCTATTTTGATTGTTACAAATCAGAATCTTATTGCTTAGGTAATAGAGATTGGATTGATCTAACTAGGCAAAGGAGTTTATTAGTTTAAACGGAAGAGCCTTTGCATATGACTTGAGATATCTTTATCTGGAAAGAATCAATAGAGTTGTTACCAAACAGATTTGTTGTTCCTTTACTATTTGGAATACGATCCAAAGGAATTATTCCAGTGCGTGCACTTATTGAATGTCGGAAGCGCAGGGATACTGAAGAAACTAAGTGAACTAGGGTTAGTTGCTTGGTCTCAACTATACGAAGTTGGTTTAGATTTTGTATAACGGCTTAATTATGAGAGTATTCAATTCTAGACTAGCTCCCGGGTTTTTTTTTGCATTTGCGATTTCCTCATTAACAAAATCCTGCTGTGTCTTTTATTTTTCTATTTCCGCAATTATAATTGTTTATTCTAATTAGAAGTAAAATACACAAAAGTTAACTCTGCTTTACTTGATAGTGATCCTATAGAGTTTGGTTAAGTACGGACGTATTATCAAGTAATCACACTTTGATTGTTATATTGTCTCGATCTCGTATCCATAGACGATCACACAAAGTGTGAATACCGATTTTTTGTATTATCTCGACTTTATCAATAGACAATCACTTTCGGTAAGAGGACTTATAGGTGGATAAATTAAAGATTGTGGTGTATTCTGGTACCCTCGTCTTTTCACATTTATTTAGTCCATATGATTTTGGATAAGAGAAACTAAGTTAATTCTGATCTTAGTTAGACTTATAATTAGAGGATTCGGTTATTCAAGTCTAATCGAATGCCTTGACAAGAAAAAAACTAGTTAACTAACCTAGTGTTTGTCTTGTCTAAAGGAAAAAGGTCTAAGATATTTTCTGGAATAATTATAGCTTTATAAGAGAAATAGAATTAATTCTGATCTCTATTTTGGTCTTGTCGAAACAAGCGATTGTACATACGCAATCGGTTTGACAAAAGAATTAAGTATCTTAGTCAATTTGTCGGACTAAGGGAAAATCGCTTCGGGAAATTGGTTCCTTGATAACATATTGAATCTAAATTACTTTTTTAGTTTCGGTTTTAATATTGGTTATCTAAAATGGTATGTGAAACCTTCGCGCTTAACTCTTATAGGTTGTACAAGTCTTATATTTGTAAGATCCTTTCGGTTTGTCCTTTGTTTGCTCGTACCTTTGTCATTTTGTGACAAAAAGGGGGAGAAATATATGGAGTAAACAAGTGATTTTTAATCACTAGGAAAGGACAGTTGTGCTTAAACGTTATATCTAACGAAAGAGTAAAGCATAGACTAAGGGGGAGAAACATATCATAATACTGTGTAGTATTTCATACTACAAAAGGGGAATAACAAAGATGTTCAGATTGAATATTTACCTAGCTTGCCTTTAGGGGGAGTAAAAGCTTTTGTTATTCGAATGTCAACAACGGCATTTATTTATTGAATACATGCAGGTTATTGTGATGTTGAAACTTGGAATCAAGCGTATGAAGAATGAGTTATTTTGTAATTCGTTTAGCTCCATATGTAATAAGAGTTTTGTCAATAAAATTGACAAAGGGGGTTGCTAGAGCATAGATCGGTTGAACCCACCAAGCGTTGGTATGTCAAGTTTGGTTGTCATATTTTAGTATCAAAACTCATATGTAGTCGCTTGATTAAATACTAGAGTCAACTACGTTTAGGTTAGACTAGGAAGTCTAGGAATGTTGGAAAATTAGTTGTAATCGATCACAAGCTACCTTTGGGAAGCAAGGTGTAACCGATCACAAGCTACTTCAGGAAGTAAGGTGTAACTGAGCACAAGCTACCTCTGAGAAGCAAGGTGTAACTGGTCAAAACTTGGTCAAGTGCGATTAAATTATTTCTATGAGATAATTTTCAATTGATTAATTCTCTAAAATACTAGACTTATTTGATCACATGTTTGTGACTCAAGGTTAATGTCTTATGTGTTCATGAAAATGAATATTAAGCTTTCAAGTTCAAATCGGCTAGTTTCAGCTAACCATGTTGAACATAGTATTTATACACGGTTCCGTTACGGTTTCACCTAACCAGAGTGTATATCTTGTTTATGTAAATATGATTTAAAGATTCATCTAACGGTGGATAGTGATTGCCTGGTTCCAAAGCTATCTTAGCTTAAACCTAAAGCAACTTATGCTTTGAATGTTTATAAAAGGGAACTTCAAGCAAATGGGATCTTTGAATCCAAACACTACTTTTTGGTGTGTCCTAGTTATATTTAGAGTCGTCCTCTTCCTAACCCTTTTAGGGTTTAGCGACTAAAAAGTCTTTATAGGGATCCGTGAAGCCAGGTCCAGTTATCTTTCCTTGATAACTCGTGTATCCTGATCTTGATCGATTGTTGATCTCTCACTTGATCAATATAGATAGAAATGATCAAAGTTATCTTCGTCTCAAACTTTGTTGATTCCACAGGCTTTATACTTGTGAGGTGAATAATAATCTATGATGCACTTCGAGTTGCATAAGTCCGGAGGTTAGCTTGACTTTGTCTATTGCTATCAATTTCCACACCTTTGATCAAACTATTTGATTGTAAAAGGAAATCATATATAGGATTAATCTGTGGGAGGCAGATTGGTTCAAAGTCTTCAATTGAGTTGAAGCAACTCTTAGTTGGTGTGACGTCAGCTAATGGAGTCAATTGCGCAGAGTCCTACTGGGATTCAAGAGGCGTAAGGAGTGCGACTGTACCTTAATCGGTGGGATACCTTTTAGGGCTCAACTACATTCAAGTTCGAAGTTAATTGGTAGTAGGCTAGTGTCTGTAGCGGCTTAATACAGTTTGGTGTTCAATCTGGACTAGGTCCCGGGTTTTTTTATGTATTTTTGGTTTCCTCGTTAACAAAACTTCTGGTGTCTGTGTTATTTATTTTTTCGCATTATATTGTTTATCTTTATAATTTAAATATCACAGGTTGTGCGTTGATCAATCATAGTAGAGACATCCGACCTAGTTTGTTGGATACAACTTGATTGATTCTTGGACATTGGTCTTTGGTACCGTCCAAGTAATCTATTTGTGATTAGGTTCACGGATTTGATTCTCTAAACATTTTAATCGCAAAAGAGAGAGAGAGACACACACACACACAGAGAGATATAACTTTAGATACTATTCCTTGATTGAGTTTAACTCTTGGAGTTGTATTGAGTTTGTCCATACAGATTTCCTAAGAAAAAAGTGGTTGTGTATTTTGGTACCCCCGCGTTTTCAACATAGTACCACTCAACCCATTTTTCTTCCTCTTTGTAAACCCCATCATATTTACTGCCAAACCACCACCATCTCCCTCTCTCAACTGTACCACTCTCTAAACCAGAAACATCACCATCCAACTGCCCCTTTCTCTTTCTCTTGTCCCTATTTTTAACCTAAGCCTAGTCTCTGAATTAATCGACAGTAGGGCATCTATGAAGAACAAAAGCAGCAGGGTTTGCCGAATTAAAGGCTTGAATTTTCTGAAATACCATCTGTAGCAGCGGACAAATGAAGACAATGATGGTGTCGGGTTCAGTGGTGAGTGACAATGAAATCAAATCCCTAAATTTCTTCTTATGCATTTTATTGATTATTGGGATTTGGATTTTGGGAATTTTGTATAAATAGGGGAAGCAGTGGTATTTTGAAGTTAAGTACGGAGTAGCCGGTGCACCAAGCAGTAATTAGGTTTATTTTCAGTATTTTTCAATCATGTTCTAATTTCTTAGCTAGGGATTAGATGAAACTCTTAATCTAATTGAAAATGCGGGAGTACAACAACCACACCCAATATTTCGTTTGGCAATCTGAATAGACAAACTCCAATATACTCTCAAGAGAATCAACTAGACAGTTAGACTCAATCTAGAGAAAAGTATATCAAAGAGTTTTATATCTCTATCTCTCAATTCAATCTGCAATCAGCAAATAGGAATTTGGGAGCCCGATTGAATATAAGAGAAATAACTTGAACGGTACCAAAAACCAATGTTCAAGGATCAATCAATTTAAATCAACAACCAAAGGTTGGATTTCCCAACTGATCGATTCAACGCACAACCTGTGATATTTCAATTATATAACAAAATATAATGCGGAAAAGAAATAACACAGACACCAGAAGTTTTGTTAACGAGGAAACCGCAAATGCAGTAAAACCTTGGGACCTAGTCCAAATTTGAACACCACACTTTATTAAGCCGCTACAGACACTAGCCTACTACCAATGAACTTCGGACTGGACTGTAGTTGAACCCTAATCAATCTCATACTGATTCAAGGTACAGTTGCACTCCTTACGTCTCTGATCCCAGCAGGATACTACGCACTTTATTCCCTTAGCTGATCTCACCCACAACAAAGAGTTGCTACGACCCAAAGTCGAAGACTTGATAAATAAATCTGTCTCACACAGAAAAGTCTATTGGAATAGATAAATCTGTCTCCCAAATAAATACCTACGAGTTTTGTTCCGTCTTTTGATAAATCAAGGTGCACATGAACCAATTGATAAACCGGACTTATATTCCCGAAGAACAACATAGTATTATCAATTACCTCATAATAATCTCAATCGTATGGTAGCGAAACAAGATATTGTGGAATCACAAACGATGAGACGAAGATGTTTGTGACTACTTTTTATCTTGCCTATCGGAGAATAATTCTCGAGCCAATCTTAAAGAAGATAGTACTCAAATACGATAGAAACAGCAAGATCAGATCATGCAACTACAGATAAAATAGTTGGGCCTGGCTTCACAATCCCAATGAAGTCTTTAAGTCGTTAACCTACAGGGTTTCGTGAAAAACCTAAGGTTAATGGAGAATCTACTATAGCTTATACAACTAGTATCACACAGGAGGTGTGGGGATTAGGTTTCCCAGTTGCTAGAGTTCTCCTTTATATAGTTTTCAAATCAGGGTTTGCAATCTAAGTTACCTTGGTAATAAAGCATTCAATATTCACCGTTAGATTAAAACCTGATTAGATACAAGCTAATATCTTTCAACCGTTAGATCGAACTTAGCTTGTTATACACAAATGAAATGTACCCTCATTTAGGTTTATGTAACCGTACCTAAACGTGTACACCATGTTGGCTCAACCGTAGTTAACCGAGGTTAGCTATATGAACACTCTCATATCAACCATATTCATCTTAACCATAACTAGTTCAAATGACTCAAATGAAACTAGTTAAAGAGTTGTTCAATTGCTATATTCTCATAGAAGTATACAAGAACACAATCGAAGAAAAATTTGTTTGATTCACTCGAATCAATTCATGAACATTAAGCCACGGTTTGCAAAGAATGCATTCCTTAATATATAAATGTATTAGTTCATGAACAAACCAATTCTAGAACTTTAACCACTCAAGTATGCAAACGGGTACGCATACTTAAGTAGCCGGTCTGAGTTTGGGTTCGCCAGTATGCGAACGGGTACGCATACCTAAGTACACTTCCAAAACCCAACAGAAATTCCCGGACCTATACCTTACGCAAGTATGTGTACCGGTATGTGTACTTGGTACACGGAATTTCATAACTACAAGTACGCATACGGGTATGCATACTTTAGTTCCGGTCATGGATCACATACATGCAAGAATGCACACTATGGTTATAATCCAATGATGGTTAAGAATTCTAAACTCTATTTCAATCATTGAAACTTTCTTAGAGGATGACAATAGCCGTTTTCACACACTATTAGCATCAAGCAATTTTCAAGATATTTAAATAATCATAACAAAACATTCCAAGTCTACACCAAATGATTGTATCACACAAACCATGTAAGATGTTACTCGGCGATTTTCACATGATCATCTTTTGATTTTCGTTAAGAATATAAGATGAACTTGGTTGAAGCGAAAGCTTACCAACACATATTCCGAGAAATATGTAAGCGAGATAATCTCAGCTCGAAATCTCAAATGTGTATAATTGAAAACTATCGTAATACGACTTTTGTCTCAATATAGGAGATAGAGTACAAATAGCCTTTCCAAGTAATAGATGAGTTTTAGTCTCCACATACCTTTTGTTGATGAAGTTCCACGAGCTCGCCTTATTAATTCTTTGTCTTCAATTGATGAACGCCGTGAAGTCTAATGCTCAACTACACAATCTATCCTAGTCCGAGACATCACTATAAGTAGACTAGAAATCAAGACTTATGGTTTTGATCACTAACATTGACAAACAAGCTTGAGATAGCAACGCTTGTGAGTTCTGATAGACGCATTTATGTGTCTATTTTCATCTCTATTGTATATATTTTTAGTACCCATTTTTTGTACTAATGTTGGTATTTTATCCCTTTGTAGATATTTTTGGGGAATAAACATTTTTGGGAAAATCGGCTCGAAAAGTTGTCTAAATGCACCTCAAGGGACAAGTGTTATAGGACTCCAGCAGCGGATAAGGGGCACCCATGGCTATGTGTAGCCCAAATTCATCTTTAGCACCCATCTTCATCATTTGAAAACATATTTTGGCGGGAAAATTTTGTACAGAAAACAGAATTTTCTGTTTGATTTTTGGACGATTTTTAAGGAGATTCAAGGGCTGATTTTCGTTGGGTTAACCCTGTTAAGGATAAAAAAGTATGGTATGAGCTGTAGAATCGATTAAAGAGGGATAGAAATCCGTGTTGGAGCAAAACAGGGAGAATTCACAATTTGAGTTATTTTCGGTTTACAAAAGAATTTGTGAAGAGTTTACGGCAAGATAGGAGTGTATGGAGTCCTTATTCAGTCCTGGGAGAGTTTAAGAGAGTTTGGAAACCAAATTGACGCGTAAAAAGAAGATTAAAATCCCGTAACGTGCTGTGAAGAAAAAACGAAAATATTTGGATTAACTCGAGTGATTTTGGGGTTTGGTTGATATATATAGGTTGATTCGAGTCATATTGAGAAGCAACAAAGTTTAGGGGAAAGTTTATAGCCTTAGAGAAGCGTAAAAAAATCAACTGGAGTCGATACAGAAACTTTTCTGCTGCTGCAAAGAAGAAGAACACGAAGAACATTAGACTCTAAAAGTTAGTCGCAGAGGCAGACTTATTTTCAGTGAAAACGGGTTACGGTCGCATCTTCCTGCAGTCACCGAAGCCTTTCAGCAACTGCAGAATCCGCTGTTTTAACACTTTTCTCCCTTTTAATCAACTTTTGAGCCATAAACATGTATTTTGAGATTATGATTAATATGAGGAGCTAAACCCCTTAGCCGAGGCGACGGAGGAAGCCATTGTTCCATGAAAAGTGGTATAGTTCTATTTTAATTATTTATTGCAATTATTTTACATGATTTTTTGCATAGAACTTAAAAGAAAAATTGGTTTTTATTGAGTAGTTGTGAAGTGTTTTGATGGGACATGCTTGGTTTTAATACTTTTGATGTTTCATGCTTCGTGCTTACAATTATTACTTCAAAAATCTATTAAAGGCAAATACTAGAATCATTTTAAAGAAGAATATTGCATGAATATTGATTAGAGTTTATCACTTAATTGGTCAATGGTGGAATCCAGAGTCTCGGTATTTTCTTATTATTGTCAAAACAACTCTATTTAATTTTCGAAAATCCTTCACAAGTTCGAGCAACGAACCTTTTTACCACTACAACTACAAAACACATCAAGTTCGACCGAGCAGTGCTCTAACACTAATTTAGATGATTTTTGTTATGAATTTGTCTTGTTGTGCTAATTGCTCAAGGAATTGTTTAATCTTTAAATCTCAATGTATATCTTTCACCTTGTATGTCATGCATCCTAGGTTGTTAGAGTATTTATATGTTGTTGTTTCAAGTTTCAACCCATGTTTAAGTGATCTAATTAGTCAGTGATTAGTTGTGTCATAACCGGACAACTAATGCTAGGGATTAATATCTTTTGTTGTGATTAAACTATCCATATTCAGATCACCTTGAATATGTGACAGACTTGCATCTTCACCGTTGTTCGTTAAAAGGAAAAGAGTAATTTTGATAACTGAATTGTCTAGTGTAGGTTAAGCAGTGGATTCGACTTCCCTAGTGCTTTCTAATTGTATTCTAATCTTGTTTGTGTAGTATAATCGTTCATACTAGTCGTATCGACAAGCCCATCTGTTCTAAATTAGTACTAGTATAACTTAGAGGTTTAGTTTACCAATCCCACTCCCCGTAAGATCGGCCCGTATTTGCCATTGTCTGCGTTATAGACGCCGTGCGCTTGTGGTTTATAATCGTAGGTTTCAAACCCCACGAATAATTCAAACAATTCTTGTCATTTCATACTAAAAAAGATGTCTTCCTCAGAAGAAAGGACTGAACTCTTGAGTGTAGAACTTCGTTCAATAAAGGTTGAATTTCAACTGAAAAAAGGACATGTGGACTAAAAGGATTGAGAATCTGGAACGTGAACTGGATAAGTTTAAACAGGAACAAAAAGAGTCGTGTTCTTCGCAAGATTCTCATGTTCTTAAAAATAAGAAACAGTCCCTTCTGAGAATTTATTATAAGAACAATCAGCACAACTCTCGATGTTATAAAGTCTTGGGCAACTCTTTCAAACAAGAGAAATCTCAGACTAATAACGAAGAAGCATCATTTTATCTCAACGATTCCTATGCAAAAATCAAAGGATAAAAGTGATTCAATTTCTAACTAATCTACAACTACATTGTGTCAGAAACAGAAGAAATATCAAAAGGGGGAAGAGACAGAACTCTCAAGAGAGTTGAACAGAATGATTCCCAAATTGTGAAGATCAATCAAAAGCTTCAAGAAATTGAGAAAATCAAAGGTAAACCCACCTCTTGTCTCTCAAACTCTTTACTCCATAAATAAAAGACCTAGGTTAAGAAAACATGTTCCTGAAAATCCGCTGAATCCTCCACAATGTGGGCATAAATAAAAGACATAGGTTACAAGTTCATATGCAATAACTCTCCAGTTGGTTCCCATCTTTCCCTTAGATGAGAATAACAACTCTAAAAAGGGATTGGTGTCAAATTCATTGTATCACCGATAGGCATTGTATTTAATTGTGTAAAGGTTGAGCTATGCTCCCTAAAAACAATCCATGACATAGCGTATCTGTTACTTCTTGTGCTATGAATTTATTTATTGAGCTAAGTAAAGGATAGTGTATGTCAAATACTTGTATGCCACATGATCATGTGATTATGACATTATGTGTGTGAAACACATCATGTCTAGGGTAAAGGCTAAAACAGAATTACCGGTTCTTCTAATATATGTGATCTTTAGGTTCCGTAACCGGTGTAACAAAAGTATCCCTCCTTCAGTCAATTATTAGGGTACGTTAACTATGTCCTCTTCAAGTTTCTCAAGCAAGGAAGATGAAGTCTGGACTATGAAATTTCCCACGAGGAAAATACGGTTTGAATCATGAGAGAGTGATTCTTGTCAAGAAAAGGGTGAAACTACACCTTGTGACAATCTGCCAGGTTCTCACTTTGATGAATTATCTCTCAAGTTGAACCTTGTGTTAGAACAAGTTCGATATCTTACCTGTGAACTTCAATCCTCTACCAAGAAACTTGAGGAGAAGATAGAACTTGTTGAATCAAGATTGGATCTTATTAAAGAGGAACTTGATGACTACAAAAATTTGATCATTTTTACTAGGAAACTTCTAATGAGAATTTATTCTTACTTTGAGAAGGATAACTAGGGTTTGATATAGCAAAAATTGTGATTACACAAGCTATTTCCAACGATTTTCATCTTGCATGTTTTTAGATTTATTTATTTAAATTCTAGAATTTTTGGAAGATGAACTTGTAATATGTAATCATTATTGGTTTAATTATTGCAAAAGTCTTATGAAATTTATGTGCCTTTACGTTTTCGTGAATCGAGCTGATATTTCATATATGCTCAGAAGTTAAAGCTATTATGTTTTTATAAACAAAAAATAAAACAAACTCTTTGAGAATTTTCTCGCAGTATCGATCTACTTGTGATCACACTTTTGTGTTATTACTGCATGACACACTCCGTAAGATTTTATTATGTTGAGTCATACCGATTAAAATTATCTCTTTGTTCGTAACTAGCGCTGAGATTAATTTAAGTCATATTCAGGATACAAATCCATGTGATTTATTAATGTCCGACAAAATCCTTCTTTTTCATAAAGTAAGGTTACTTATTTTGTTCTCTTAAGAATGACATCAAATGGGAGAGGGTTCTTAAATGAACTGGTGCTTAATTGATATCTTTGTGGGGTGTGTGGCTGTGGAATTTACAGGGGATGCTTGTATCTTAAATCTCCTAGATGAGCGTGATAGTTCGAGTATCCTGATCTTGTTCGATTGTTGAGATGCTCACTTGAACAAGATAGATAGTAATCTTCAAAAAAAAAATTCGTCTCAGACTTTGTTGATTTCATAAGTTTAATACTTGTGAGGTGAATAATAATCTAGGCCGCACTTCGAGTTGCATAAGTCCGGATTTTTAGGTTAGCTAGACTTTGTCTATTGTTATCGATTTCCAATCACCTTGATCTACGATCAAAAAGGAAATCATACATATAGGCTTATTTGTGGAAGGCAGATTAGTTTAAAGTCTTCAATTGAGTTGAAGCAACTCTTAGGCTGTAAAGGACGTCAGCTAAGGGAATCGATTGCGCGGAGTCCTGCTGGGATTCAAGAGACGTAAGGAGCGCAACTGTAACTGAATTGCTATGAGGGTTTAATTCGGTCTCAACTACATTCCAGTCTGAAGTTAATTGGTAGTAGGCTAGTGTTTGTAGCGGCTTAATACAGTTTGGTGTTCAATCTGGACTAGGCCACGGGGTTTTTCTGCATTTGCGGTTTCCTCGTTAACAAAATTCTGGTGTCTGTGTTATTTCTTTTTCAGCATTATATTGTTTATCTTTATAATTGAAATATCACAGGTTATGCATTAATCAGTCAAAGTAGATACATCCATCCTTGTTTGCTAGATACGACTTGATTGATTACTTGGGAAATTGATCTTTGGAATCACCCAAGTACTCTCACACGCAAATCAGGTTCACGGACTAGCCTATGTAAACTTTAAGATTGTGAGAGAAAGAGATACAACTCTAGATACTATTCCTTGATTAAGATTCATTAAGTTGAACTCTCGGAATTGTGTTTGAGTTTATCCATACAGATTTCCTAAGAAAAAAGTTGGTGGTTTATTTTGGTACCCCCACGTTTTCAGAATTAATCAGGGTTTCTCAATACAAGCAAGATGGAATTTTCTTAAAAGAATAACTTTTGGACCAGAAATACCAAAGAGACTTCCATAAATATACAGAGTGTATATTTTATTTTCATAAGATATTGTCTGAAACCCTTATACTAGGAAGATTATAGGATAATATTAAAATTTGAAATTTATATAACCCTAATTACCGAAGACCAATGATAATATGAACCTTTATTTTAGACAATATGGATTCGCAGTTACCCATAGTTTGTCATAAATTTTTCTGATAAAGACACAATACATGTGCTCTCGTTTTATTTACTTCCTCATCCTAAAAATTATGAGCACAACGCTGGAAGAGGGTGCACAAACTCCATATAACTAAGTTGTATCGGAGTAAGCCTTGGTATGCTTACAACGAGTATCATAACTATTGTTCATATTCCTCTTTGGAGATTTATGCCCAAAGTATTTTATCCCACGAAGTTGATATTTCCTTGTGATGCAAGTTTGATCATGAGGAGAAAATGAACGGATATGAGAATCTTCAGAGATAGATAAATCTCTTTTAATTCTGTTAATGAGATTTTCATATGATATTCTCATTTTAAGGATTTCCTTATAGTTCACATCAGTTTGATCATCATAAATAATTGTGGATTTTTCGGAATCCATTCCTGATTGTCTTTAGCAGAAATTATCTCCTTCCCTTTCTTCTAGAAATTTTCAGTAGTTAAACTACCTTCATGTAAACCGAGACTGTTCCGACATGAGTGAGGTAGAGCCTTTTTCCAGAAGTGATTATCAACTCTTTCATCTGAGCTTTTTGAGTTGATTTTATCAGTTTGGGGAAAATTCTGTCTTTCTACGGAGGAATGATCTTTCAGTTTTTTAAGACAAGATATTTCTTTTAACACTTTTATAAGAGTATTTTGTAGAAGTACAAGTTTCTTGTCAAGTGACTGAAAGCTATATTCCTTATGATCTTTTTCATGGAACCGATTCAAAGTTTCCCTTGAATTAGATTTCGTTTGATCATTAGTAGTTGTAAAAGGAGTCTATTTTGACTTGATGTAGTTAGGAAAACTACCTTCATCGTCATGATCTGTTTCAGACGTGACCAAACAGGTCTTGTCATCACGATCTGTAAAAGTCGAGCAAGGACTTTTGGTTTTTTCATCCGAAAAAATTATAACAGAATAGTCAGAGTCTTAGACTGAACCCTTTGTTCTTGAGTAAGAGTTTTATCAAGAGCTTATACTTTGACAGAGAGATCCATATTCTCTTTGGCCAGAATTTTTAGTTGTATGTCATTTTCTATGATTTCTTGTCTAAGAAGATTAGATTCTTTCTTTAATATCAATAGTATAGAAGACAAAGATATGATAGGCTTATGAGTTTTATCAACTCTTTTTCAACATCTTCTTTGACATCAGGATCAGACATGAATTTACCATTGATCGCTTTAACTCCTGGATCATGAGTTAGAGATCTAGTAACATTCTCAACTTTTGAGTATTCACAATCTTGTAATATGTTAACTGAATCAGTCATTGATTCAAATATTATAGGTTGGATCGCACCAAACACAGATTGTTATATCTTTTCGTGTTTGCCTGCTCTGATACCAACTGAAAATACGAGTGTACCCAAATACACCACAATCTTTTAAATATCAACCTATAAGTCCTTTACCAAGTGTGATCGTCTATGGACAAAGTTGAGACAATACATCAACAATGGTATACACTTTGTGTGATCGTCGATGGATACGAGATCGAGACAATACAACGACAAAGTGTTCAATTGATAATAGGTACAGTACTAACCGAAATACTATAGGATTAATATCAAGTGATTAGGATTAACGCACAAGTGTATTTACTTTATTATAATATAAAACAATTATAATGCGGAAGTAAAATAAATAACACAACACAAGATTTTGTTAACGAGGAAACCATAAATGCAGAAAACCTCGGGACATAGTCCAGTTTTGAATACTCTCAGAATTAAGCCGTTATACAAAATCTAATACAAAATTCGAATAGTTGAGACCAAGTAGACTACCTCTAGCTACTTAGTTTCCATAGTATCCCCGCGCCTTCGACTTCTAGAGTCACACATGTGAATAACTACTCCTTTGGATCGTATTTCAAACATCAAAGGAATGAATCTGTTTGGTAACCACTCTAATCAATCTTTGGTAAAAGATATGTTGAGTTGTTGACCAAGGCTCTCCCGTTTAAACTAATAAGCTCCTTTGTCTGGTTAGATCAATCTAAAACTTGATTACCGAAATAACCGATTTCTAGATTTGCAATCAATCAATATAGAACTCAAAGAGTAACTATAAAGCGATGCCGATCTGTTAGAGCATAGCTCGGTTGAACCCACCAAGCGTTGGTATGTCAAGTTTGGTTTTCATATTTTAGTGAATCAAACCTCATCTAAGAGTTGCTTGATTATGTACTAGAGTTGCTTGATTGGTGTGACCGATCCTAGTAATTGGTGTGACCGATCATAAAAGAGTTGTGTAATCGATCCTTGTAATTGGTGTAACCGGTCCTAGTAATAGTGTACCCGATCCTGGTAATTGGTGTAACCGATCCTAGTGACTGGTGTGACCGGTCCTGGTAATGGACGTAACTGATCCTGGAAACTGATGTAACCGGTCCTGGTAACTTGTGTGACCGATCACAAGTGTTCCATATTAAGGTATAACCGATCCTAGTGATTGGTAGAACCGATTGAACCCATGAATGTGATTTGATATTTGATCAATCACATAGTTGTCTTGGAATACAGATGAACCAATTCTAAACTTGTTTGGAAGTGTGGAACCAATTCTAGTAAAAATCCTTATTTAAGGGATCGGTTCTAGAATAGATCTTTTGATTCCTTTCAACCTAAAATCATATCAGTAAACATAGTCCTCGAGGTATGGGATCAATCCAAAATTTCGACACACTAACTAACAACAAGTTACCCATTGGTGTTATGATAAATCTACGAAGTCCTAATATCTAAATTATACTTCGTAATCCAATATACGAAAGTTGTGTAAAACAACTAGATAGTATATGCTTCACTTTGATCATAACGAAATAAACAAGTCATTAATACTAGAGATTCATAAATATACTTCGTATTTTATGTTTTCAATCTAAACGACTTGAAAGAAACATATGTAGAAATGGAACAAGTCAAGTCTGCGTTACTAACCTCGAACAAAAGGATGATGTGTTCGTTGATGACGATACATTTTCAGGTTCTTTGGAGTAGCACGAGCAAGCCTCGACATTTCTATTGTTCCTAGTCCAACCTAACGGTTACTCTAGTAATTTAATCAAGCAGCTTCGAGTTTTGGAGCTAAAATATGATAACCAAACTTGACATACGAACGCTTGGTGGGTTTAACCGAGCAATGCTCTATCAATCTCCTCCAATGGTAATTGGTGTAACCGATCCTAGTAACTGGTGTGACCTATCACAAGCAATACCATGAGTATATGGTAACCGGTCCTGGTAATTGACGTAACCGATCCTGGTAAATGATGTAACCGGTCCTGGTAACTTGTGTGACAGATCACAAGTGTTCCATATTAAGGTATAACCGATCCTAGTGATTGGTAGAACCAATTGAACCCATGAATGTGATTTGATATTTGATCAATTACATAGTTGTCTTGGAATACAGATGAACCGATTCTAAACTTGTTTGGAAGTGTGGTATAATCGATTCCAAGATTGTAAATATGAAAGAGGATTTACAAAGAAAAGATGTCAACATACTTTGAACACGAACAATAACTCTTATCTTTTATTGTTCAAAGATATTCCTTAATTACTCAAGGAGATCCCGGTCCGAAATAAATTAAGAATCTTTTAATTAAGGTTGTTAGTTTTATACGCTTTAATTACCAGCAATTAAATGCATATCTCTAGAGAATATAATTTAGTTTTGGGCATTTACTAATTGGAGATTTTCTATTGAGATATTTCGAAAAATATTGGACAAAGCATTTCCTAGAATTATGAAAACCGAATGGGCATTTATTGCATATCTTGAGAATATACTTTCGGTTTTGGAAATTCCTTGGTTGCCAAACATCCTTGGTCTATAAATACATAAGTTTGCATTTCTAGCAAACTATCTTCAGAGCCAGGCAAACTTCATCTTTTTGTTGTTTCTGGTGGAACCGTCTAATCGGAGAGGAAAGTACCCTAATTAGGCGAAATCTCTTACGACCGCTAGTTTAAATACTTATGTGGGATCAATAAGCTGTACGAGTACCGTTGGTAGGAAACTAGATAATTGCAGTTTATTAGTATTCGATTGATTTGATTGACTAACGGTTGTTGAACTTTGATTGCACCTAATTTATTTATTCTTGAGAATCTTCTCTTCTGATATAAGATTCACTCAAACTAGATCGAAGTGTCGACAGGATCTTTAGAACTGTTTGTAGATCTAAATACATCTTGTGATAATCCATTGTTAACAGACTACGTTCTGTGTGTGATTGATCATAAGAGGATTCAAGTTGTGTTGTGAAGGTTTAATTGAAGATTAAAGAAGATTTGAAGACGGAGAAGATTTCTTTTTGGTTTCTCATATCTTTGTGTAGCACAAACCTTGATCGGCTGGGATCCAACTAGAATCGGATTTATTCGATTGATTAGTTGCGTGAGATCAGTAACGCCTAATAGTTCTCTTGAGATCTATTTTGATTGTTACAAATCCGAATCTTATTACTTAGGTAATAGAGATTGGATTGATCTAATCAGGCAAAGGAGTTTATTAGTTTAAACGGAAGAGCCTTTGCATATGACTTGAGATATCTTTATCTGGAAAGAATCAAGAGAGTTATTACCAAACAGATTTGTTGTTCCTTTACTGTTTGGAATACGATCCAAAGGAATTGTTCCAGTGCGTGCACTTATTGAATGTCGGAAGCGCAGGGATACTGAAGAAACTAAGTGAACTAGGGTTAGTTGCTTGGTCTCAACTGTACGAAGTTGGTTTAGATTTTGTATAACGGCTTAATTCTGAGAGTATTAAATTATGGACTAGGTCCCGGGGGTTTTCAGCATTTTCGGTTTCCTCGTTAACAAAATCTTGATGTGTCTTTTACTTTTCTATTTCCGCAATTATAATTGTATATTATAATTAGAAGTAAAATACAAAAACGTTAACTTCGCTTTACTTGATAGTGATCCTATAGAGTTTGGTTAAGTCCGAACCTATTATCAAGTAATCACACTTATGTTGTTGTATTGTCTCGATATTGTATCCATAAACGATCACATAAAGTGTGAATACCGATTTGTCGTATTGTCTCGACTTTGTCCATAAAAATCACTTTCGGTAAGAGGACTTATAGGTGGATAAATTTAGAGATGGTGTATTTGGGTAACCTCGTCTTTTCACGATCTTATACAACTAGACAATCAAGGTTATCAAAGATAAACACGATTCTAGTTGGATCCCGGCCGATCAAGGTTTGTGCACTATATTCACAAGATACGAAAACTAATAAGAAAATCTTCAATTGCCTTCTCAATAACCTGCACAACACAACTTGAATCCTCTTGTGATCAATCACACATAGAACGTAATCTGTTAACAATGGATTATCACAAGATATCTTTATATCCGCAAATGGTTCTAAAGATCCCGTCGATACTTTGATCTAGTTTGAGTGACCCTTATGTCAGAAGAGAAGACTCTCAAGAATAATCAAACTACGGGAAATCAAAGTTTCAACAACCGTTAGTCAATAAAATCAATAATCGAAAACTAAAACTAAAATAACAATGCAATTATCTAGTTTCCCACCAACGATACTCGTACAGCTTCTTGATCCCATATAAGTCTTTAAACGAGCGACCATAAGAGATTTCGCCTAATTATGGTACTTTTATCTCCGGATAGACAGCTCTACCAGAAACAACAAGAATGAAGTTTGCCTGGCTCTTAGGATAGTTTGCAAGAAATTCAAACTCAAGTATTTATAGACCAAGGTTGTTTGAACAACAAGGAAATTCCAAAACTGAAAATATTCTCAAGATATGCATTAAAGTACCAAATTTTGGTTTTCCTATTTCCAATTAATTACCAAACTATATTTCTGAAATCTCTCTTAAAAAACTTCTATTATTTGTGTAGCACATTAACTAATAATATTTTCCAGAGGATATGCTTTAATTGCTGGTAATTAAAACATATATTATGAAAATCATAATTAAATGCTTCTCAATATTTCGGTTTGGGATCACCTTGAGTATCAAGGAATTTCTTTGAACAATTAATAATAAGAGTTATGTACATGTTCAAATAATGTCAACATCTAGAAGTTTCTCTCAACGAACCCTAATTCCAAGATCACACAAAACATAAAGAGATATGTGAATAATAAAAACTCGGTTTTGCTCCTTGGGATCGGTTATACCATGACTCACAATTTAAGTTATGACCGGTTATACCATGCTTACCAAAATAGGTTGTGACCGATTACACCATGCTTCCCAAAGTAGCTTGTGATCGGTTATACCTTACTTCTCAAATTAGCTTGTGATCGGTTACACCTTGCTTCACAAAGTAGCTTGTGACCGGTTACAACAAACTTCCCAATGTATCTTGTGACCGGTTACACCTTTCTTCACAAAGTAGCTTGTGGCCGATTACAACATGCTACACAGTATAGGCTATGACCAGTTATAACTCGATTCTCAACATAAGTCAAGATAGGTTCTACCTTGTCATCTTGCATTGGTCATCTAAAAGATATTCAATAAAGAATCGGACCAATCATGATTTCCCTTTCGATTATGAATCAAGTTCATACATCTACTTCCTTAAACCAACGTAATAATACATAGTATTCTAGGATGAAATCACACCTATATATTACACATAATCAAGTAATTAAATACAAAGATTATGTTGATGTCGTATTTACGAAGTTCTAAAAGATAAGTGTTTATACTTCGTAATTCAGTAAATTCCTTGACATTTTGATCATAATGATATGACCAAGTCTAATCACTAGAGTATTATATATAAACAGCTTTGCGTGTTCTATTTTCAATATAATACGATTTGAAAGATACGTTAGGAATGGAAACAAGTTAAGTCAGTATTACTAACCTCAAGTGGAAGGATGATATCTTCGTTGCAGTCGTTACTTCTTCTCATTCTTCAGGTCTTCGGAGTAATACTTGTATGTCTCAATATTCCTAGACTTTCTAATATAATTTAAACGAAGTTGACTCTAGTATTTAATCAAGCGACTCTAAATGAGTTTTGATACTAAAATATGACAACCAAAATTGACATACCAATGCTTGGTGAGTTCAGCCGATCTATGCTCTAACAAACCGTAGCCGAAACGTGTACAAAGACATTGTTCATGGATGGTAAGCCGAAACTAGCAGATTAAACCATAAGCTTCATCATTTTCATTAACACTGTTTTGGGTAAAAACTGATTCTGCTGGTTTTGGTAAATTTGGGTGTGCTGATGAGAAACGAATTCAAACCCTAAACAAATGCACTGCACGGGAGTACTTTAGATTCGAGAGATCAATCTGTACAATCCTGGCCTAAACAAAGAAATGGCCGCTCCAGTCTTGCTTTGGTCACAAAATGAAGGAGAATGGTTGATATTAGGGAGGGAAGCGAAGAAGGTGTTGAGATCAGAATGGTTAACTCTGAAGGTGTGGTTATTTTATGACTTGTATCAGAATATGGAACTGGTATGCGGAATGTAAGCTACCAGTTCTTGGTGTTTTTCTGAATGTTGCGTTGATAACACATGTCCCCTTGTCGAAATAGGTTGAAAACCTATTTATACAAGTCATGATTGAGCGCACCCTGATCTCATAGGAAGTGGAGACAGTTAAGTAGTGGAGAAGTGGGAATGTGTAAAAGGTGGTGACCATCACGTTTTCGTCATGAGGGAAGACTGGTCAGCCTTACACCCACTACTCTCTTACTGCTGTTAACCGTCCGCCCTTTCCTGACACTTTCTCATAATGGGCGTGTTGCACGCCGAATGCTGTAAACCGCCAGACCAATACCCTGATGAACATCCCCCAGTTTGTGACATGTTTGATGTCTCGAGTATTTTCGTGGAAAATATGAAGCAAGTTGTTGAATGGGTCTTGTTTGCAAGACTTAGTTATTCTGACCAATCATGCGCAAGCCAGGCGGCAGGTGGTCATGTGTGGCGAGCCAAGTCATGAGACTTGCCGCAAAGAATAGCATGTGGCGTTATTATGTTAAATAACTAAGTTATTTGTGAAACCGGTACTTATAAAATATCGTATGTTCTCGATGCATGTAAAGCATCGCTTTTAAGCAAGCAGCTCAAAATAATCGATGCATGTAAAGCATCGTTGTATAGAGCCTGTCTTGGTTGGTCGCGGAACCTAATGTCTTAAAAGGAGCGTGACCGGCCACTTTCAGGAAGCTGCTGGGAGCTATTCATTCATGCCAAAAGTAGGCCGGTCGGTCCCTATAGGAGAGTGGTGGATGGTAGCCATTTCGACATCCTATTAGTCGGTTCAAGTTAAATCAAGACTGGTTAAATTGGATTGCCGAATTGGATGGCTAAGATGATTTGCGGCAGTTATTGGTTGCCGCTAATTTATTTAAGATTTTTATAAGGAGCGCGGCCATCCATCTTTGGGCGCGCGTTTAGGAGTCGTATGGGCGGCCGCGGCTTGGCCAATTGCTCCTCATGGAAGAGGGGCGGCCAATGGTCACGGCCACATCTTGTTTGGCGCCTAGAATATAAGTTTGGTCGGCCAATTTGTCTAGCGAAGTTGGGCGGTCAAGATGATTTGCGGCAGTTAATGGCTACCGTTGATTTAATTTAGGTTTTAAAAAGTCGTGTGGCTAACCTATTTTGGGCTAACGATTTTTGGTGCTAGCGGCGCGCTGGGAGTTGTTCGACCGACCAGCACTGTAGTCGAGCCGCTGGTGAGCATATTTGAACTTTTCCCGTTGATTGAGATTAAATCTATGCCGATCAATTCAGCTAGCGAAGTTGGGCAGTCAAGATCGTTTTGCGGCAGTAATGTAATGCCGCTTAATAAAATTAGGGTTTTGTAGCTCGCGTGGCCAACTATTTTGGGATAAGCGTTTGGTGGCTCCGCTTGCGAGTTGGAGAGATGCCGATTGGCCTAGGCATTAGTAGGCCCGCCGGTGTACACGATGGCGCTTGTCCGACCATGTTAGGAGGGGACTAGGTTTGATGAATCGACTGGCCAAAACGTGTGGCAGTGATCATTTTTTGAGACTGACATGGGCAGTCTTGATTAGATTCCTTAAGGAATTAGGCGCATCGACCTACTTCCAACTTTATTTAAAAGTGCGTGTGGCGGGTTTAAAGCGATCCGATTGGTCGATGGGAAAGGGGCCGGTAAGCAGCAGCATGGAGTGTCGCCAGCCGGCCACAGGTGGCGCATGCGTAGGCAAATTGGTCGTCCAAGTGGTGTGGCCACGCCTCCTCTTGCTGCTACTCTTATTTGCCGCATCTCCTCTTTATTTCTTGTTTTCTGATTTATGGCAGGACTTTGCTCCTACTAGCTCCATGGCGGATTAATTTCATAGCTTACCTAGGTTTGGTCTCGACTAATAGGGTTCGAGATATTACGCAGGGCGCAAAAAACTAATTTTAGCAAATTAGTTAGGACAAAATTTGAATCTTGTGAGCTATCACAAAATTGAACAAATTTGATAAATTATGTGTGTTAACACAAAATTCTTTTATTCTCAGAGAGCAGTTAGCGCATCTTCTGATTGAGTATTCTCATGCAGACCTTAATCTTGATACTTCGGGAAACTCATGCTACTCAGCTGTGAGTGAACACAAATTGTCATGTCATACCAATGTTAAGGGTTCAGCTAGGGAACATAGCATAGGAAAAATACTCAAAAAGTCATACATTAATGAATAATGCAGGCGAGAGATTAATAAAATTTATAGAATGTCCGGGATTATTGCTACATGCACCATTCTGAATAAATTTCATATAAATATACTGAATTGCTCAATACATGTGTAAGTAGAGAGGCCTGAGAACTCATTACTTTTAAATGGCTCAGTCTCTTTGCAGAACGACAGCGCATTAAATACAAGGTTTTACAATTTTAGCCCTGAACTAAAAACCACCATCAACATTAAGTCCCCTGCTTAGTACGTAACAGTGACATTGTTGCGGACTAAGCACTAGATGGTGACACTTAAGAGATAAAATGATCAAGTCAAGGTGAATAAACATAACCAGGGAAGTGACAGTTGTCTTGAATTCGAATCTGACTGCCAGATCACGATTGTATCTCTCGGGTATGCTGATTTCAATCTGGTCATGCCAGCGAGCATGCTCTGCCAGTAAGCTTTGCTGGGATGAAAGCATTCTTCTTTGATTATCTGACAGTCTTCTCCCGGCTTTAATTAGGGTTTCAACAAGAGGCATGACTTGGTTGGCGTTGAATCCTCGTCTATCGGATAAATCTTGTTGTAGTCGTTTGACACCTGCTTCTTCTTAGGGTTTCTGCAGCGTATATACATATACAGGTGAAACTAAAACGTTCTTATCGTCTTGGAATAGAGACTCTCATTGTTGAACCCACATCCTTTCATCATGTCAGACAGAAGTGGATCATCTTCGACCCAACCAGACTCTTCTACCAAACGCAGGCGGCTTGTATCCAGAGTATGACTTTAATTATCTCCTGATTTTGAAGTTGTAATTCTTCCTTCTTCTTTTTTTGGCGTCTAACATCGTTTTTCAGAGTGGACGAATCCTTGGGTCTCGTGACAACTCCCCTGTCTGGATTATCCGAGTCAAGAAGATCATACCGGTATGCTTTTCACTAGTGAATAAGTATTCGTTTGCCATGGCCGGTAGGTAATAAAAAAAATTCTTCCCCCCCCCCTCTTTTTTTTTTGTAGAGGTATCCTGCTGGAACATGTGTAACAGTGGTCGACAACGATGATCTGGCCATTCCTCTTCCTTCAAGCTCAAACACGCCTACTGTTGCAGACCTGAAAGACGCTGATTTGGGTATCCTCTCCTACGAGTATCCCAATGCAAGCTTGCCATTTGATATTTACATGAAGTGTTTATCTTCTAGCTACCGGACTGTTGGTGAGTTCCTAGTACGGAAGGAGTTTGTGCCTTTATACATGAAAATATGGAGGAAGTACGGCCATATTGCTACTAGGAACGTAGTGCGACATTGTTCGTCTGCTTTGGTTACTACAGTGAACTGTCTTCTGTCCATGGTTGCGGAGATGGAAAGTACATCCATTCGTAATGTTGCTGAATCAACTGTTGAAAAGTGGGAAAACATGGTATCTACCTGCGAATCCATGGAGTTTAACGTGAGCTGGCTATGGAAACGTCTTGACATCATCAAAGTTGATCGAGCTGTTATCATTGCCAATGTCGTTCCTGCTGCGAAAGCTATCTTGGAGGAGGAAAAGGCCTTGGCTTCGGAATCCGAGAAGGTGGAACAGGCGATCCAAAGCTTGAAGAGTAGGACCGAAAGGTATCAGGATAGGCTGAAAATGATGCTTTCAAGGAACTATAACTTGTTGGATGGCCTTTTATGAGCCATACTTATATTTTATTGTTTTGAATAAGTAGGCATGAGAACGTTTGATCGTTCTCTTTGGGTTTTGAACATTTTTTTATTTAAATGAATTGCATTGGGTTTTGTTAAGCAAATGGAGTTTACATTAATATGCTTTAACTAATGAAAACTTTGATAACTCAGATATGAGAGGAATGAAGAGTGCCTGATTGACCGTGTCATGAGATGGAGAGGGATGGAATAATGGTCAGGCGTGGTACGCCTTAAGCCATTTTCCATTGATGACCGCTTCCAATTTTCCTCCATCCTCTTTGACAATATTGTAGTACCCACTGCTATATGCTTTGGTGATCACGTAAGGACCTTCCCATTTTGGAGAAAACTTTGGTGCGGACATGTCTTGCTGAATGTGCTTGGCAGTCTTTAATACCAGATCTCCTATTTGAAAAACTCGAGGTTTTACGGCTTTATCATATGCTTTGGAGATCCTCTTTCTGTATGCCTGAGCATGCTCTTCCGCTTTAATTCTCCTGGAGTCCAGAGTATCCAACTCCGCTATTCTGTAACTCGATGCTTCGGCCTCATTCTATTGAACTCCACTTGCTGCTGCAATCCTAGCCGACGGGATTTTAATTTCTGTTGGGAGAATTGCGTCTACGCCATAGACAAGTGCATAGGGAAAAACGCCAGTAGAGCTCATAGGTGCCGTCCGATATGCCCACAGTGCCATAGGCAGTTGTTCGTGCCACGTCCTGGTATTATCATGCACTGTTCGACTGAGAATTCGAATCAGAGTCTTGTTGGTGCTTTCATCTTTCCCATTCCCTTGAGGGTAATAAGGAGTAGAGAAGACCTGCTTAACTCCATATTCTTCAAGCAATTTATGTACTTGCTTGTTGGCAAAGGGAGTACCGTTATCAGTAATGATGTGCTTAGGTACACCAAATCGGCAAATGATTTATTCCTTAATGAATGCTGTAATTTTCTCACCAGTGGTTCCTCGAAGAAGAATAGCTTCAACCCATTTGGTAAAGTATTCCGTCGCGGTTATGATATACTCGTGCTGTTTTGACGATGGCGGATTGATTTTCCTAATAATATCAAGTCCCCGTCTGTAGAAAGGCCACGTACTACTTACTGAATGAAGGGGAGTACAAGGCATGTGGATGAGATTCCCGTGAATCTGACATTCATGGCATTTCTGAACAAACGCCGCCGCATCATCCTCCATAGTTGGCCAGTAATACTTTTCGTGAACTTGGAGGAATAACTTCTTCTTCCCTTGGTGTTCACCTTCATGTATTTCTTTAAAAATAGTCGGGATTTCAGACTTTGCCAAACATCGTAGCAGGTCGCCTCCAAAGCTTTTGCGGTATCCAACGTTAAAAACTTCCAATTGATGTGGTGGCACTTGACAATTGGAGCAGGACCCTTGGAGCGCTCGGGATTGGGTCTCCATATCTTTCCAGTAGTAGCCAAGGCGTTGAAGATGTCGGTTAAGAGTCACCACTAACGTTTGTCCACAGATCTCACCGTGAATACGGTTAAGTTGTAGCTGTGCTTCTTCGTCTCCGAGACATCTTGACAAAGACCCATCTGGATTCCGGTGGTATAACACTCCATGAAGCATGAAGAAGTTTTGTAGGGTTTTGAGACTAACCTTTCCTTGGGAAAGCGAACTGTTAAGCTCTTGAATAATCGAAGTTCTCCAATCATTGGCTTCAATATCTTTGGAATGTGAAAGCCATGTTGACGCCACAGTCCGTCTCCTCACGATCAAAGTCTCTTCCAAACCTTCAAATTGTAGCTCCGAGGCTAACGTAGCAAGGCAATCAACGTGGTTGTTGTTATTGCGGCCGATATGGATTATGGTCGCATCAACAAAGTAGTTCAATAGCTTTTGCGCCTCAGATCTATAAGGGGCTAGTGTTACCTCCTTCAGTGAGTATACTCCATTCATCTGATTGACCAGTAGTTTAGAGTCGCCTCTTACTTCTAGGTGTGTGGCTCCTGCTTGCTTGGCTAGTGATAATCCTATGAAGAAAGCTTTGTATTCTGCTGAATTGTTGGTGCACTGAAAGTCCAGCTTGAAAGAATGTGAAAAAACTTCACCAGTTGGATACACTAGAACTACGCCCTCTCCTCCAGTATTAATGCTAGGGGTAGCAGAACCGTCGAAATACAATAGCCACGCTTCCTCTTTGACAAAAGAGATTTCTGGAAATTCCCCAGGAAGGTCTTCATGCAGTGCGGTATTACTTTCTCCCGGGAATGCTGCTAGTAGATCTGCTATTGCTTGCCCTTTAATAGCCCTTGGAGGAGTGCACGTTATGTCAAGCTCTGACATTTGGAGTAGCCATTTGGTCGGCCTGCCTATCAAGGTCGTATTTGAGAGTAAGAACTTGACAGGATCGGCTCTAGCTATTAGTACCACTTTGTTCGACAGCAGATAATGTATGAATTTCTGAATAGCGTGAACTAGCGCTAGACATGCTTTTTCTACCTTAGGATACCTGAGTTTAGCATCCCTCAAAGTACAACTTAAGTAGTATATAGGGTGTTCAATCCCTTCATCATCTTCTTGAGTAAGGAGAGCCCCAACAGTAGCATCGCTGGAAGCAGTGTAGAGGCATAACGGTTTTCCTTGTATGGGAGATTTCATAACAGCTGGTGATGACAATATTTGTTGGATCTTCCGAAACGCTTCTTGTTGCTTCGTGGTCCAAATGAAGCTTGCTCCCTTTTTATCCAAGGGGGTAAATGAAGCGATAAGCTGAGCCAAACTAGGTATAAAACGCCGAATGTAGTTTACTTTGCACATGAAGCTCTGGAGTTCTTTCACAGTCCGCGGAGGAGGCATCATGAGGATAGCTTGGGTCTTGGCCGGATCAACCTTGATTCCTTCAGCAGTGATTTGAAATCCTAAAAAATTGCCAGAAGAGACCCCAAAAGCACATTTAAAAGGGTTCATTTTCAGTTTGTACTCACGACACCTTTCGAACACTTGCCGTAGAACGTCCGTATGGGCGGCTCGAGTCAACGATTTGAACACTATGTCATCCACGTAATCTTCAACTTGCTTGTGCATCATGTCATGGAAAATTGCAGTCATGGCGCGTTGATAGGTAGCACCAGCATTTTTCAAACCGAAAGGCATCACAGTATAATAAAAGTTTTCGAGAGGAGTTCGAAAAGCTGTCTTACTTGCGTCGTGTTCATACATCTTTATCTGGTTGTAGCCGTTGTAACCATCCATGAAGGAGAACATGCCATGTCCGCTGGTAGCGTCTACTAGCATGTCAATGTTGGGAAGGGAAAATCGTCCTTGGGGCAACATTTGTTCAGATCTCTAAAATCGACGCAACATCTAATTTGACCACTTTTCTTCTTTACATGAACCATATTGGCCAACCAGGTGGGATGGTGAATGGGCTTGATGAAGCCGGCGGCTAGTAACTTCTGAATCTCAGTCTTGATTTGTTCATCCACATCATGTCTGAACTGTCTGGGAGATTGCTTGACTGGCTTGGATCTAGGTATTATATGTAGATGGTGAGTGACCAGTTTTTCATCCAGGCCGGGCATTTCCTCGTATGTACATGCGAATATGTCTTGGTAATCCTTAAGAAGATTCACAAGTTTCGTGCATTCATCAGCACATAGAGTTGAACTGATGGAGACAGGCCTTGGAGATTCTTTATTTCCGATGTTGACGACTTCAAGTTCATCTGTAGTGGAGTCGGTGCCATCTTGTAACTGCCGTGGAACGTCTGGTACTTCTTCTTGCAGTGTGTCATTCTGGTTGCATTCTATTGGGTGGAGAGACTGGGCGGCAGTATCCCCTGTTAATTGCTAACAGCGGCGCCGATATACAGTTTTCCATTTTTGGTCACGACTCGCCACAAAAGTCCGCTCCCTATTGGTATGAAGATGAACAGAGTTTTTGTTTGATGAAGAAGGATTGGCGTGTCCCGTCAGCAGAGGCGCGCCGTGAGATCCGGTCTCTTTGTTCAGTGATGCGAGCCGGTCTTCCTCCTCGATCGACATCCATATATGGAGTGGAGTGCAGTAAACCTTGCTTAATGATTCTTGTGAATTTTCTTTTGGCTCAAACAGTTCCACGCCGCAAATTGGTGCATATGGAGACAATGACGCCGGAATGCGAACAACTTCTTTATTCAGCATAGTTTTCAGGCATTGGTGATGTGTTGAGGGAATGATCTTATTATCATGAAGCCACGGTCTTCCCAGTATCATGTGGTAGTCTGGCTCCTTCTCTATTACCTCGAATTTCATTTTCGACCGGACAGGCCCTACTGATAAATTTAGATAGAAGTACCCATACGTGTTGGTTTGGTTTCCTTCGAAATCTATCATCATGGTAGGCTGACGTACAATTTTATTTGGCCAAACCTTGGCTGTCTTGAGAGTCTTAAGCGGAACAAGATTGGAGGACGCTCCCGTATCAATGAGATCCCTTTTGAACTCCGAATCTTTGATGCGTGCAGTAACATGCAGGGATCTGTTATGGCCCTCTTCTGCCATCATGTCGTCTTCAGTAAATATAACATTATTTATGGATATCTCTGATGTTCTTGAGGCTTCAGGACGAAGGAACCAAACGCGTATCCAGAGCTATCTGATTGATCGCAACAAACATCTCCGCTCGTTGGTCCTTCGAGAGGTGTAGAAGCTCACATAAACTTTCCACTAGAGAAGCCGCTTCTTGGTCCACCGGACTCTGGTTGGTAGTGAAACTATTGACTTGAGGACGATCATTAGTTGGAGAGTTAGCCCTAAGTGCTGGAATTTCTGAAGCAGAGGAGCCGTTCCAATCTGATGTCAACCTGACGCGGAAATTGAGTATGTTATTTATCGTCTCTTTCATCAAGTCCATGTTCCTCGTGTGGATTTCCTGTACTCGTGCCAACTCGATCAAGGTTGGGATTTCTCCATTGGTCGTGCGATCAGATTGAGCGTTGGGAGGAGAAACATTATCATCTGAAGGATTTCGACTGGAGCTTGGATTTGTTGAATTAGTCCTAAGACCAACCATCTTTGTAAAAATTGGAATTGCAACCGAGAGATTAACCTCCCACTGTGGTCGCCAGTTGTTTTGGGGTAAAAACTGATTATGCTAGTTTTGGTAAATTTGGGTGTGCTGATGAGAAACGAATTCAAACCCTAAACAAATGCATTGCACGGGAGTACTTTAGATTCGAGAGATCAATCTGTACAATCCTGGCCTAAACCAAGAAATAGCCGTTCCAGTCTTGCTTTGGTCACAAAATGAAGGAGAATGGTTGATCTTAAGGAGGGAAGCGAAGAAGGTGTTGAGATCAGAATGGTTAACACTGAAGGTGTGGCTATTTTATGACTTGTATCAGAACATGGAACTGGCTTGCGGAATGTAAGCTATCAGTTCTTGGTGTTTTTATGAATGTTATGTTGATAACACTTGTCCCCTTGTCGAAATAGGTTGAAAACCTATTTATACAAGTCATGATTGAGCGCACCCTGATCTTGTAGGAAGTGGAGACAGTTAAGTAGTGGAGAAGTGGGAATGGGTAAAAGGTGGTGACCATCACGTTTCCGTCATGAGGGAAGTCTGGTCAGCCTTACACCCACTACTCTCTTACTGCTGTTAAACATCTGCCCTTTCCTGACACTTTTTCATAATGGGCGTGTTGCACGCCGCACGCTGTAAACTGCCAGACCAATACCCTGATGAACATCCCCCAGTTTGTGACATGTTTGATGTCTCGAGTATTTTCGTGGAAAATATGCAGCAAGTTGCTGAATAGGTCTTGTTTGCAAGACTTAGTTATTCTGACCAATCACGCGCAAGCCAGGCGGCGGGTGGTCATGTGTGGCGAGCCAAGTCATGAGACTTGCCGCAAAGAATAGCATGTGGCGTTATTATGTTAAATAACTAAGTTATTTGTGAAACCGATACTTATGAAATATCGTATGTTCTCGATGCATGTAAAGCATCGCTTTTAAGCAAGCAGCTCAAAAAAATCGATGCATGTAAAGCATCGTTGTATAGAGCCTGTCTTGGTTGGTCGCGGAACCAAATGTCTTAAAAGGAGCATGACCGGACACTTTCAGGAAGCTGCTGGGAGCTGTTCATGCATGCCAAAAGTAGGTCGGTCGGTCCCTATAGGAGAGTGATGGATGGTAGCCATTTCGACATCCTATTAGTCGTTCCAAGTTAAATCTAGACTGGTTAAATTGGCTTGCCAAATTGGATGGCTAAGATGATTTGCGGCAGTTATTGGTTGCCGCTAATTTATTTAAGATTTTTATAAGGAGCGCGTCCAGCCATCTTTGAGCGCGTGTTTAGGAGCCGTATGGGGGGTCGCGTCTTGGCCGATTGCTCCTCATGGAAGAGGGGCGGCCAATGGTCACGACCACATCTTGTTTGGCGCCTAAAATAAAAGTTTGGTCGGCCAATTTTTCTGGATTTTCGAACCTAAAAGAAAGTACCACAGCGGTGCATTTGTTTTACCTAGAAGTAATTTTTAGGTACTAACACTTAGTGATCAATAACGCAAATTAAAGATCCTAATCTTGTACATTGTGCATTTTACATTAGACTCGACTTTTATTTCGTAAGACCACAAATGAGAGCAGCGTAAAGGTCAATACAAATAAATACACCTAAAAAGAGATCGATCAATGAAGAGTATGGTAAGGGTTTAGAAAATTGAATAAAGTTCTGAAACCAAAAATAGAGAGATCAAGAAATAACGAAAAAAATAATCAAAGTATAATAGGATTAGGGTTTACCAAGAGAATAGAAATTTGATGTTGATTCTTTTGGATAAAAAACACACATGCACAACGATAAGTCGATTCAGTGCTTTTTTTTTCATAAATTCTCCATCGACTTACTCGTTTTCTTCTTGTTAATCAAACTATTTCCTACACAAACAGAAACAACTTTAATAACACAAACAAAACCCTATATTATCATTTAAAAATAATAATAATAATAATAATAATAATAATAATAATAATAATAATAAAATGAGAAAGAGTTTAAGAATTTTGATTTTTATACCCATAATTGATTTTTTTTTCTTTGGAGTACTTGGATAAATATATAAAACAAAGAGAGAAACCGGAAAAATCGTTTTAGTCTTGAGTAAAGCCCTAACTTACCTCTTATACAAAGGAATCGGAAACTCTAGCTTCTCGATTCTCTATGTGCCCCGCCATTAAACACATCTGTATTTATGGTAGAAATGAATAAGAACACGATATAATGGTATGTTAGTTAGGATTACACTTTGACGGTAGTATTGTCTACCCACCGTTCTGCAGAAGGTGCTACTAACGTCTGGTTAAGTATCTGATGTAAGCAAAATGTAACCAAATTAGTTAGGTTTAAACTTTAACGGAAGTATTGTCTACCTACGGTTCCGCATACAGTGTTACTAACAGCTATGTTGTTGGTCCATTGAAGATAACAAAACATTGCAAGAAATTGGCGTCAAAGTCCGAGATACCCGATCGTGTGAAGCTTTTTATTGAAGTTTAGAGGGATTTGGGTTCGGGCGCTTTTTCATAAGTGTTTTATCTTTTAAGGGACCTATTTTTCCCATCTGTACTCATTTTTAGTCAGGACGACGGACCTATGAGAGGGTTAACCAGGGCTTTAACTCTGATCGCCCTCCCGGTCCACAAGCCAATTTTTATTTTGTTAAATACTATGATTCTCGAGTGTGTTTGTCCGGGCCTGAAAAGAAAACTCAATCCTTCTGGGTTCGTTCTGTTTTTAGATTTTAGTTATCTAGTGGTACCGGTATAGTTGGGTCTCCTTGGCGTCCATAATCATGGAACAAAACTATGGAGCAAAGCCAAATTTGGTGAGAAAACTAATCACAGTGGGGAGGAGTATACTCAAATTTGGTCGATTTTTTTTTAAATGGTTTGAGACCAAATTTGGTCTGAAACCCTGACCAAAACTAAAGATGATCGAGCGCAGGTATTGTGTACGTTTAAGAGTAGGCACTGGCATAATTAGAGTCTCGCAATAGGTGTAGATTGAAGCATCCGCCTGACGGTCGAGCAAAAATATAAAGTACATCCGTCCTGGGCGTACATATAATGTCTGCCCCACCGACATACACATTGCGTCCGCATGATATCACGTCTGCACACGCGCTGGTGGTATGTGCACCGATCCGTCAGGCATGAATTACAACGTCTTTCATTGGGTGTAGGTATAATACCCACGTCTATCATCTGGGGGTACTTTAAACCTTTACCTGACATCAAACGGACATTTAAACTACGTCCCACACAAGACGTGAGTATTATGCCCGCCCAAATCAGGTGCTTATTGTACGTACGCCGAAGTGTGAGACGTGGATTATACATGCGCTTAATATCAGGCGTGGATTACACCTGCGCTTCACCAAATTATGCTTCTCTGATGTTGTGATTGACCACCCAGAGTATCAAAAAAAATTGGGATTTAGTCTCGTTTTTACTCTTTGCGCTCCGTCTCTCAAAAAAAAATGGGATTTAGTCCTGTTTTTACTCTTTGCTCCATCTCATGGTTGTGGACGCTCTTAGCAATTATTCTCCCTTTTAGTTTTCTGAAGGGTCCGCGGCATTGGTTTTTAGATTTTAGTTCCCTAGTTGTGCCGGCATATTTGGATCTCCTTGAAAATAAATTTTTTAGTTCTTTAGTTGTATCCGCATATTTGGATCATTAAAAAATATTCTCCTTTTTAGTTTTGTAAAAGGTCCGGGACTTTCGGGCCCCATGGTAATTACCTGGAGTTTAATTATGTGCACACTCTTCTAAAGAGTGTTTATTTTGCATGTTCATTTGAATGGTTGATTAGTTAACTGATGGCTCCATCACCCTCCATGGTTATAAGCTCCCTCGTAACATAACTCCCTAAATAGAATCTACGACGGAGATTGAAATGTTACGTGCACACTTTTTATGGAATGTGCACAAAATCGGACTCAGTTACTTTTTTTCTGATAAAAATAGAAATTTTATTGCCTCTAGTGAGGTGATTGTCGTTGATCTTTAGCCAGAAGACAATAGACCTCAGAGCTAAAATTGTCATAAACTTCAGTCGCAGATGATTTCTCTCGAAGTGACTTAGCTATGTGGTCAGCTACTTGGTTATTATCTCTACTTGCAAAAGAAAAACTACAATAAGCATAACTAGAGACTAAATGTTTAATCTCCTTTATTAAGTTCCTATTTTCCCATTGAATCAAATCTAGAGACTCAATTACTTGTAATCACATTTTTGCTTTAATAAATTTTGACTAGCAAAAGAAAGTTTTAAGAGAGCATTCACAAAACGCGACAATTCATTTTATCATGATTCACAATGCTAAATAACACCCCACTTGCTCACCACTTGAACGTGTGGCGTGGCTCATGCACCATTCATTTCCCTATTGATATACATTCACAAAATGCGCACCTATCATGGTTCATACAAGTTATTTGTATGTTCACATGCTACGCCACAATGCAGTAGATCAATAAAATCACATTTTATATACAGACACGACAAAGTACAAGTCTTTAACTATACTGGATGCAAAAATTTGAGGTTCATGGATAGGAGCAAATGCATGCCAAAATTTGAGGTTCTTACAAGTGATGTGCACGTAACGGTTATTATAGCTAAATGGAGTACCAGAACATAGAATGATACAAACAATTGGACAAGCTTCAAAAATTTGGGTGCGATCAATGTTATTCACATGATTAAAAAAAAAAAAAAACTACAATAACTTCTTCACATAACCTCTATACCTCTCTGAACAAGAGTATACTTTGAAATGGCAAAGCCTGCCGAGTTAATAAAGTATGATACCTGCAATCAGAAAAGCGGTTTTGGGTTAGGTTTTAAGCATACAGTGAGGTTGATCTCTCACTCTCTTAATAATATTAGATTCTTGGTAGACACCCACCAACTTTAGAAGGCTGACTTTGTGCAGAACAAACCCATTTTCCACTTCACTGGTAAACAATTAACACAATTTTAAAATGTCGGAACTATGAGTACAACTTAAATCCAGTATGTATTTCAGTATTTTGAGCAACTAATAACGAAATTAAAAATCATAACCATACACCAGGAAATATGGTATAATATAGCCAAGGAAACATGAAACATGTCTATTCCAGGTTTTTGACAATTGCTAACATTGATTTGGTATTCCAGGAATCCATGTGACAAGTCAAAAAGCATATAGCTCCTTTAGCATGTAATAAACCAACGAAATGCTTACCTGATTAATCTAGAACTTCCATTTGAGTCCGCATACTTCATAATTTTATCTGTGGGACCCGTGTTCCCTATGTAAGCTATGCTTCCCTCATTGGCGTGACTGGTTTTGGTGCAGCCTTGCTTACTAAGGTAGGCATTCTGAAAATCGGGGAAACAGAAACATTCACCTTAGAAGTGTCAAGAAAGTTTGAAGTGGCTACAGGTTACTGGACCAGCAGTAATATGGGTGAATGAAAGCCTACAATCATATTAACCATTTAACTCTCCTGTAAACCACATACATTGGTCCCTTGAAGACCTGATATTGTTAAGAATAAAAAATGTGAAAATCAATGGCAGTTCAACTTTTGGATAGATCCCTTACCACTCCATATTTCACGAAAACATCGCGTAAAGGCTCATATGCTGCTGTGGCCTTTAAGTCGTTCGAATCTGCACAAGCCACGACTGGATCCAATCCGATAACTACATGCCTAGCTTAAAACAAATCCAAAGGAAAGTATGTAACTAGAAAATGCAGATCATGAACTTTTATAGGAGATAATCACTGAGAGCATTTTGAACCAAGAAATTTCAGCTCTGTGTAAACGGTATCTTCTAAAACATACCAATTACTATTAGACATTTCTAGTGCCCTTGTCAGCAAATTTAATTGATGGCTTCCGATGCTAACTGGCTCTCCGGTACGAAAATACTCCTTGAGATCATCAAATCAAACTCAATTAATTAGAATACAATCAAAGCTTTTAGCGAATAAGTTAACATTACAATAATTACAGAAATCTGAAAAGTTGTGGTCATGTTTGATGCTAGGATAGAAAAAAGAGATCACTATCGTAATTACTTTTGTGGCAAGAGATAAAAGATCCTAAATTTAGTTTCAGTATATTTGTAGAAAACATTTATATGAAATAACATATGTTGCTATAAAGCATATACCGTAACAGTGAAGTTTTAGTCTTTGTTGGTAGAATTATAAAATGAAGTTTGGAAGCTGCTAACTGCTAAGTATTTTGCTTTAGAAATTTAGGTTTTTTGTATGTTAACGTTATCTTAAACGGTGATGCTAACTTATTTAAATGATGGAAGCTTTTATATACAATGAAAGCAATATGGAAAGCATTCTACACATCCTCCATTGTCCATACTCTTCCAGACCAGCACTCAAAAGAAGTATACTGGAGCTATTCTTTGGTATGCAATAGGACCTACAATTTGTCAAAGGACTTTTGTTTTTAATAAAAGAAACAAAAAACAGAAACATGAGGGGAACGTAAAGCCAGAACCTCCTGGAGAAAGAAGCAGAAAGGAAAAATAGAAATAAAAGGGGCTGTATCCTTATATCTTTTTGATATTTCACTACTTTGTAGAGTAGCAACTAAGTGCCTGCATTCAAGTGACAAAAGCCATACCTGCAATGACTTGGTATCCAAAACAATTATGTCCAACATTTTCCCATTCCATAAGTGTACTTTCTTCAAGAAGTACTTATTTTCTTTCTTTCGTCCTTGGGAAGCATTAGTGGTATACCTGAAAGAAAGGCCATGAAGTTAATGGTTGAGATTGTTCTAGAGACATATGAATACACAAAATATATATGTAAAAGTAACTTGTTGAACAGATCGGTAAACAGAAAGTATACCAGGAGACATTTAATGAAGGAAAATGCAAGGTCCCCTGCAAAAGGTGTAACACAAGTCCAGTTAGTCATAAATTTAAAACTCGGATGACATGATATGCTATGCAGCTTGGTCTTGATAATGTGAAAAACAGAGAACTTTACAATGGAAAAGACCTTCAGATGTTCAGATTTGTTGTTGAATTAAGTTGAGACATTACATTCTGCGTAAGAGGATCATCTTCTCCAAGTTCACTAATGTTAACAACAAACTCTACCTTGTATATCTTTGCTACCTTATCCATCTTCACCAATAACATAAATTCTCGATTAAAATAAAAAGTTGTACACAATGCTCAGTACAAATTTAATCCATTCGTAAATTTGAACTAAAGAAAGTGCAGTAGAACATACAACGGCTAAGAAGCAAAAAAAAAGAAAGATTCCAGACAAGTAGCACTGACCTGATTGAGAAGGTGGTTCTGTTCTTTTATAGATCTAGTGCCTCCTCTAACACTTAAGAAGTACAGATCAAGCATCATATCCCTTGATGTCATCTTCTTGGAGTTGTTTGTGGACTTCTGAGACCCACCACTATTGAAGATAAGGAAGAGAGCAAAGCAGAGAGTAAATTGTATAAACAATGTGCATCCTAATGAGCGTTTCTCCATGGAAATTACTTGAGTGGTTCACCACCTCCAGTTATAAACTGTCAAATGAAGTTAGAGTCAACAGATCACGATACCAGCATATACCCTGAATGTCAAGTAGTGATGATCGACGAATTGGTGGGGTGCAGGTGAGATTTAGAGACTGATAATGCATGATTGTTGTTATCACATAAAGGAAACAGCTCAACAATTATTTCTCTAGCTTTGAACTTTTTCGATGGCTAGTGAAAACTTCTTGACGAAAAATTTAGAGATAAATAAATCATAATGCCATGTAGAAGCAAGCATTAGGTATCCAACCTCGCTAGATCTACCACCTCTACAGGTATCAAAATCAATAGTAATTATAGAGAATTACATCTACGAGCAGAACTAGAAATAAGAAAATGAGAGAACCAAAGAAGCAAATAAATTGAAGATCCTTATAAGTATAGGAACAGACCCTAGGGTTTTCTTGGGTCAGATTGAAATAGCTAGACAGAGAGAAAGCTTACCTATTTGAAGAAGAATGTTCAGAAGATAAATGTAAAAAATATTTATCTTTTACAGAAATATTTTACCGTTTAGGTGTCTGTAAGAAGAGTGGACGAACAGGAACTTATAAACCGTAACTGAAATGGGTAAATAACGAGCTACTGTACTAGTAAATCAACGTCATCAGTGTGAATAAGGAGCAACTGTTCCGTTTTTATTTTTTTCTCAAAGATAAATATTTTTTTCTTGTTTAGGTTATTTCGATTTGTAGAAATTAACGTTTAATCCCATATTAGTTGGGCTTTAGACACTCTAGTCCTCTCCCCTCAAGCCTAATACTAGGAGGTCCAAATTTACCAAATTCTGAACGAGTCAATCCTTCTGTGAACGATTTAATCCAAATCCATATTTTTCAATACCGAAAATACCTATCACCTGTGATATTACTTTTTCGAATTTCATTTCCATGTCTGAAAAAACTCTCTCCTGAGGAACGAATCCTAAATGAATCCAGTGAAAGTTCAATCGCATCTGAGAATCAAACAAATAATCGATTCAATTTGATTCAAATTGAAAACCAAAATTCTTATCATCAGTACTTTCTTTTTGAAGATTAACTCAATCCGGGAGAAACCTTGATGAGGTTCAATTTCAACATTGAAGAGTTCGTCGTTGAAAACGATCGGAAAGATAAGTGTAATCTATTCTTATCATTTAACTTGATCGCAATTGTTAATATATCGATTTCAGAATCGATTTCATTTTTTTTTTATGATTTCAAAAACCTAATTACTTCGGTTTCAATTTCAGTTTCTTATTTGATTCATGAGTTTAGATATATGTCATTGTATGAGAAAATATGGTTTATGTTGGGTACAAACAGTCACTTCAAGTTTATTGTGATTTTCTCACCTCAAATATGTCCAGATAGAAAAAGTGGAAGGTTGTGATGCTGAACTCAAACTTTTAAGTTTTTTTGTTGAAAAATGCAACAAATTTGGAGGAAGTTTCTGTGTACCTCCGCTCTCGTTTGGCTCGCCTGATAGAGTTGCACAAGTTGGGTAATTAAGGATAAGTTAAAAGGAGATCCTACAACTTCTTCAAGTATTCAGCTGGTTGTTCGAAACCTAGTTGTGAGCTTTACAAGAAACCTGCAACCAAAGTAGTTAGATGTAGTAGACTAATAATAGATAATGGTATGGAATCTTAAAATTTGATCTTGTTCTTTCTGTTTTGCTTTGGTTTTTTGCAGTATGTCTTATCTCCGTGAATAGTATGATTCAAATCTCTACTAAGGACTTGGTTAAATGCTAGTAATTAAGAATGTTCACAGGTGCTACCTAACTGAACTTTTGTCTACAAAATATCCTATCTTCTAGCTTTAATACTTGTATTTCTTCTTCCATAATTGGAGTATGCTAGGCGAGGTTACTTTTAAATTGCTGCTTTGATTTGCCTGCATTTTCTTCTTCCGTAACTAGCTCATTATATGATGCAAGGACACATTATCATTCCAGTCCTTAAGCCGAAAGTCCTGATGTTGTGTGTAATAGACTAATTTTCTGCTTTGATCTTCTGGGTTCTCGTCTATGAAAAGTTTTTGTTATTCTTTTTTTTTTTTCCATTCTTAACTGGTAAGGAATGGTTTACCCTTCTTTTTGATTATACTGAGCTGCTGGTGTCATTGGAGTGTATTCTTATCTCTAACTTATGGTCTAGATTGAACTGTGCTACAATGTGATGTCGTCTGGTTTAATCATCTCATGATAGAGTCAGTGGGATTTATTTTGGATTCTTGGTTCTTTGGTTTCAGGAGTTGTCATTTAGAGTGAAATTTGAGCTCACTAACTTCTTTTTTTCAGGAATTCTTTTTGGCCATACATCTGTTCTGTCTAGAGAAAATTATAATGGAAAAGGTAAGCTTTTAAAATGCTAGAAGTTTTGTATACGGATAATTAGACTAAGCCACGTGGTCCTGAAGTTTATGTATGTTGTTACTGTAATAGGGGCTTGGGTTCTTATTGGATTTAACTCTTGGATTTAGGCTAGCTACAGGGAGACAAAAATTATGCCAACAAAATGTTTACAAAATGCTTTACAGTTTTATTTTACGAATGGACATAGTTATTCAAAATGCATGAAGTTCGTATCTGTCGTTTCCTCTTAGAAAGATCTTGCTTCATGTACTTTGTGGTTCAAGAGCTTCCTTTTTTTTCCATGACAACCCATGCCGTATAAATAAACTAATAAACTAATTATATCCTCAAACTTTGTATCCAGCATCCAAGGCCCATCATAGTCCTACACCTGATGCAGTAATTCAGGGGCTTCAATTCTTAAAAGGATCGATCAAGGCCATGTCGGTCCAAGTAATTGAGGTAATCGATATCATTACGCATGCACATATCTCAAAAAGCAATTTGTGACTGACTTATTAACCTAAATTCAGGTACCAGGGGTTGAAGCTGATGATGTAATAGGAACTTTGCCGCTGGATTCAAGGTAGTTTCTTTACTGTTGTCATTTCCTTGCTATGGTAAGAAATGCTTTAAATATGATGTAGATGGTTGGAATGTTTACAGTTACTATTATAATTGCTAAACTTAAATGTTTCATTGCTCATATCTACACTCCAAGAACTGACGTGGAAAATATGTCACGAATTTTCATTTTTGAAGTCTAAAAAATTAGGGAAAGTACTAATGTGTACATAGTTGTACACACATGTTATATTATTAGGTGTACACAATTGTCCACATGTTGATCATTTAGGTGTACATAGTGTCCACTTGCAGAACTACATTTTATGTGTACAAACCAAAAATTAGGGAAAGCATTAATGTGTACAGGTGTTGGTTTTTTTATAGGTGTGTACATAGTTGTACACCATTGTGCTATCTTAATTATATGTGTAGGTTTTGGGTATAGATGATGGATTTTTGTAAGTATATATAGTTACAAAGTGGATACATCTCTTTGAATGCTTAGGCATCTGGATACATTGGAGCTTAGGCATCTGGATACATCCCTTTGAATGCTTGTTTCAAAGTGGTCACTTAGTAGATGCTAAAGTAAAATCATAGTTGATATTGGTCTTTGTCAAAGTGGAACAAAAATGTACACTTGATATTCTCTGAGACAATGTTTTTATTGACATGGGAACTTGTTGTGGTGTGTTCATTGGAAGTGTATTTTATGTAAGGCAATACGTGAGCCAAAGTTGTTAGTGTAAACCAGTTGATTGTTAACGTGTACATAGTTGTATACCTGTTTATTTTCAATGTGTACATAATTTTACACCTGTGGATTGTTAATGTGTACATAGTTGTACACATGCTGATTATTAATACTTTTATTATTCAAGTTTAATTTCGCATAAAGTACCAAATTACGTTAATAGCGGCATTGAATAGTAACATGTAGCTGTAATTTCATAATTAGGGAACCAAGTGATGCTTTCAACTGTTAGGACATTTTAACTCATTTTGTGCGTCCCCTTGGCTTCTTAGTTGTGCCTGAATACGTTTTGAACAGTGTTAGCTATACCTGTATTTGGAAGGAATTTATGTATATGCCCTGTGGTACCTATACTTTCATCGAAACCCTTTGATTTTTTGTTCATTTTTTGAATTTTGATGATCAGAGAGGTACTAGCTCTGGTCAATTAAGGAGGATTTCTAGTGTTGCTTAGGAGAATTCTGTAGCACAGTTCTAGGGAGTCTGGCAGTGGTGGAGAATGCAAAAAGGTTTAGAGGAAGTTTGCTGGAGACTTCTACTAAGGCAAGGTAAATTTTTGTACTGGCTCTACAAGGTGTATTTTATGTGTACTACATATTTTTGTACTGGCTCTACAAGGTGTATTTTCTTGTACACCAGTTACATGAATTTTTTTAATTTTTTTTTGTACTTCCTACACAGGGTGTATTTGAATGTACACCAGTTATACGCAGTGCATCACAAATGCCACTACTTCGTTATATTGCTTGATGTCTTGCTTATTCATTTGTCATTGTGGATTACATTGATTGTCTAGGTATCTTCGTTTAGACACTAAGCGAAGATTTGGCTTCCTTGCTACACAGAAATAATTTTTGAGTCACCGAACACATCTTAGTATCAGTTGATAAATCTATTTTTCACCCATTCTACTATATTAGGCTATTCCATAGAATATATGACAGAATGCGTGTGCCTACTACATTATTACATCAATCTCTATACATTTGTACATAATTGTACAATAGTGATTTTTAATGTGTATATAATTGACAATTGTATATGTGATCTTTAATGTGCGTAGAGTTGTACACCTATTGATCGTTAACGTGCACATAGTTATACACATAACTGTACACCTTTTAATTGTTAATAAGTGCACATAGACAATGGGAATGCTGCGTGGATGGATCAGTATATAACTGTACACCTTTTGATTTTTAATGAGTGCATATAGACAATGGGTATGCTGCGTGGATGGATCAGTAAGTAGTCCCATGGTTCTTATTTAAGGCCGGTACAAGTGTATGAGTTTTCTTTTTTGTCTTATGATATCCATCTAACACGAACACATAAATTAGATTTGACATCGCTTGCACAGTCTTTTTTTGTTTGAAATGCTCCTAAAATTTCAATTTTAGTTTGTAATGGGACTCATAAGCTCAAAATGGTCGAGCGCCCGACCTATCACAAGGTTTACGGAGGTTGATGGTTCAAATCCATCTGAGTTTCAATGTGGATAGCGTTGTTGGTGTTTGGGTAGTCGATTCAAGTTGTATGTGTGTACAAACTCGTGCACCTTGTCTTGTCTCATGAATATATGGGCTACTTTGTGCGTATAAATGTTGGATTTCCTGGATTTTGTAGACGTGTACATAGTTGTATACCATTGTCCTGTCTCATGAATATGTGGCCTATTTTGTTGTGTGAATGTTGGATTTTCTGGATTTTGCAGGTGTGTACATAGTTGTACACCATCGTCCCTTCTCATGGATATATTGACTGTTATGTGAGTATGGATGTGAATTTTCAGGATTTTTACAGTTGTGTACAGTAAAACATCTATAAAATAATAACCTTGGGACTACCCAAATCCTATTATTTTAAAGAGATATTACTTAATCGATAAAATAATAATTTATTATTTTATACATATAATAATAATATATTAATTTAAAGAATAATTCTTTTTTTTTTTGAATTTGAAAAATTGTGGTTTGATTCAAAGCACCTAGGATGTGCAACCATTGACTAAATTGATTGAACTTACTAGATGATGAACCATTGGAAATAGTAGAAATATTAATACTAAACGGGATACAATGCATCAAAACCCTAAAAAAAATTCTTCGGAAAAAACAAGAATTTCCATATTAAAAAAATAAAAATAAAGTATCTTAGGATAAATACCAAAATAGATTTTTAAAAGTGGAAAATATAGAAAAAGATAAAAAAACATTAATGGAAATATTTTTATAACGGCATGCATTTGTTTTTAAAGTAATAAATCTTATTAATTTCCATGAAAAAAGATTTTTATACAGAAAATTTTTGTATTTAACATACAATTTACAATTCAATTTAGTTACAAACCAACATTGAATCATATTTTGAAAAAAAATTAATGTGTATGAAAATTATTTTTTATTTTCTAATGGAATTATTATTTTATATAATATTTGGGACCTATTAATGTTTAGAAAACTTTTGAAATGTATTATATTATAATTTTATCGATTTTATTATTTTAGCACTAAGGGCCCGAGTCGGGACTGGAAAATTTTATTATTTTAGCGAGACTATTATATTATCGAGTATTATTTTAAAAAAAGTTTTATTGTACATAGTTGTACACCAATGTAAATTAAAAAAATTAGAAAGTGAAAATTATTTGGTCATATGGGTACTCTTTTTACTCGTCTCGGAAAGAGCTTTCCGAATATATAAAGTTTGCTAATTTTGGACGAGCGGTTCGGAAGATAAATTATTTTTTTAATTATTTTTATATTAGTTAAAGTTGTTGACGTCATGATAAATCACTTTGGACTGAAATGTACACATTTGAACTAAGTTGTAAATGAGGAAGGTTACTTGTGTATTTTCCATATTTCAAATAAAGAAAGGACTAATCTGTACCTAGTTGAATGGGTCAGGACTAAATAGTATATTTGGATAGGATTTTGGACTAAATCGTATTTTTCCCTTTAGATTTTGGGTCCCAATTTTGTGACCAGAATTGCGTTTGGGTCCTAGGTCCTAAAAAGTTCAACACTAGAATTTGGGTCTGTTGTAGCAAAAATGTTTCCCCAACAATCCTCGAGATTTGAATATATAGATGCAATTGTAGTTGTTAGATGACTCGGTGGTATTCCTCATGATATGTTCTTGGTAGATGAGGAAATTCCAGTTATCTGGTGAATCAGCTCCTTATAAACTTTGGCTCTTCAATAATTATTGGTAGATGAGAGTGGGGGTACCTGCAAAGACACTCTGATGCCTCAATGAGTGAGAGCTCTAAGCAGGTTTTTATGGAGAGAGAAGGATTAGAAAATGTGTAACTTTTCAATTGGAATTCCACCTCTATTTATAGGTTATGGAGGAATTGTATCCAATCCAGTTTCTGTCTAGATACATTTTGACTATGTATCTGAACCAAATGCTTTCCAGGTTCACCTGGTCTAAACCAATTTTCCTTGTTTTTAGGATCTGAAACTTCCAGGTTATACCTTTTTTTTGCTCAACAATATAATTTTATTGATATCAAAAGAATTTTCTACAGAATACAAAAAAGCTCCTTAGAGCTGAAGAAAGAAAAATAACCACAACAAAACCTCTTTAAATGGAGCTTACAGATTACTCACTAACTAAATCTATAATAAGCTTGATCTTCAGTTTCCATTCTTTGTAGAAATGGAGGTCTTTGTGTAAAAAGAATAGATTCTCCCCTTGCCATATTTGCTCCATTTTTTGCCATAGTATCTGCAGAGAAATTCACTTCTCTGAAACTGTGAACAAATCTGAAATTCTGCAGTTTTTCTGTTATTTTTCTCCATCTTGTGATTACAAACCATGGGACCTGACCATCTGCATAATAATTAGATGTTACCCCCAATCCTCCTTCCTTAGCAACAATACAATCCCCCTCTGCATTTCTACCCAATAAAACCATATCCTACATTACCTGGATTGCCCCTTGAGGCACCATCACAACAGAGCAAAATCTGGTTGTTTACTGGCAGATGAAAGTATATTTCCTGGATTCTTATGGAGCATGAACTTCTACAGTTTAAGCCAAAGTGTTTTAGTATTTGTAAATCATAAGAAGAATTCCACATCTTGCCTTTCATTCTTATTTCACACTCAGCGGTACTTTTCAAAACTCTAGTCTTGAGGTTTTCTCCATTGAAATTCTCATTTTCATATACACACTTATTTCTCAAAAACCAGAGCTCTTTTGCAGTAATGAAAGCAGAAGTCATCCATATTTCCTTCACTGGAGGACTTTTATGTTTGGCAAATGTGAAAATATCTTCAAAAGATCTTGGATTTTCGAAACAGAACATATCTCCTAGCCATTTCCACACAATCTCACTGTACTTACAATTCCACAATATATGTTCCAAATTTTCTTCAGAGTTTCTACAGAAGGGACATCTAGATGCAAGACTAAAGTTTCTTTTTTTCATATTATCATCAGTTGCACATATATTCCATATTAATTTCCACACATTACTAGAAATGGAGGGATGAATTGAATGATTCCATACCTTTTTATTTCATTGAAGTTTTGGATATTTTTTCTGATATTCTCCACTGCTGAGGCCACAGTGAAGTCACCAGTTAATGTATTACTCGAAATTCTTCCAGGTTATACCTGGTCTTCTTAGTTACTGATTTATCTTTTATCTAAGGATCTGTAACTCCCAGGTTATACCTGGTCTTCTTAGTAACTGATTCCTCCTTTTTCTGAGGACCTGCAACTTCCAGGTTTGAATATGTACCTGGTCTTACCCATAACTTATTCTCCCTCTTTTTAGGGATCTTTAACCTCTAGGTTTGAATATGTACCCAGTGTTTTGTTGTAGAAGGATAATGCTGCTGACTGGGCTATAATCATTCTTACATATTTTTTAACCAAGGGCCCAATACTGGGAAGAATTATTGGGATGGGGCACTTGGGACCATATACAAACTATATGGTACAAAAATCGCCCCTCTTAATCCTCAACTTGTTGATGGGTTAAGAAAAGAGTCCCTTTAGTCAACTGCTTTGGCATTTTACTCAGACTCCCCCAAGTTGCTTGTTGAAGTGACATGGTGGTCTGCTTCCGAACAAGGTTGCACTTGGTGTTGGTGTTGTGGGATGAGTTTTTCGGAGCTTAATATGAACGAGACAATATATGGATCTTTTGGATAATATATGGATCTTTTGGATCAACATGTTGGCATATCTCTTGGATAATATATGGATCTTTTGGATCAACAACTGGTGTTGGTCTCGTTTTTGAGACAAGAGTTCGTAGTTGCATTGGCGTAAAACTTGTTGAGATTTTGTGCTTGCGATGAGAGGAAGAGTTAAGTGTCCACTTGTGAGGTGAGGCTGTAGATGCCTACGTAACGGAAGACTTTCTACCCGTACTATGGTTGCGGTATAACTTCAATGTTCGGAAAAGAAAAAAAACTAGCATATTTCTTCCGTGAAATATAGATCTTTGTGCATAGATCGGTAAATGTTATATGAATACACTCCAATTGATGTTCCAACGATGATGGTGATGCCGAGACGTGATATGCACCTTTTAGATGGTTGTAAAATATCACAACTACTCATGCATTGAGAGCTTGATAAGTGATGTTCTTCTGATGCTTCATTATGGCTCATACCTAACCAGGGGAGCATGAGGTAAAATATGAAACTAATTCCTTTGAGATCTTCATATTATATAGCTGTTGTTTTCTTCTTCTTTTTTCCTCTTTGCGATTTTTTTTTCTTCTTCTCCTCTTTTTTTTTAATGCAAATAATTTTTTACCTTTTTTTTCCCTATACGTTTCAGCTCCAGAAAGCTTCTTCATGCATATAATAATTTTGACTCCATCAAAGATAGTTCGCAAATCGATTTGGTTTTTTATCTCCTTTCGCTCCCGCTCTAGTAAAGCTTCTTTTTGCAAATATATATTTTTTTTCATTTTCGCTCCCGCTCCAACAAAGTTTCTTCATGCATTTTTTTTAACTCCATCTAAATTTCTTCCCTAATTTTTTTTTTTTTGTTTCCTCGCTTTAACTTTTTTTTGTTGCTAAGTCCAATAGTTTATTAGAGCAAAAAAACGTAATTACAAGTAATTACAAGGGAGGGTCAAAGTCCCACCACCCTCATAAACCAAAGGGGCTAAATAAATAACGAAAGAATCCTCAAAGGATTCCAAAAAATAACTAAAAAATAACAGTAGAAAAAAAGAAGAAATTATCTTTGTTTCATTCTTCTTTTTTTGAGCACTATATGGTTTATTCTTTGAAAAAATGGAATGCAAGTCCAATAATTCATAGCCATCATAAAAATCACCATCTTCATCTTCATCAGAAGCATAATTGCCAGGGACGAGCTTTATTGGAGCTTGAGACGATTGAGTAGTCCTAGGCGACTTACCTTTTAGAGCCTTGAGTCCCAAACTACTAATATCTGGAGAGGTATCTATAATATTGCCTTCTAAATCTATCCTACTCTCCAACATCGCAGCTAGAATTGAAACCTCTCTTTGAAACTTCAAAGCATCTAAACGCGCACGGAAAGAAGCCGAGCTTGTCTGCCTTGATTTTCCCGAGCTGCCCTTATCAGTACCCAAAACAGACCCAAACCCATTTAAAACCTGAACATGCCCACTTTCTAAATCCGCTACCAAACTTGGTCTGTGATTATCCTTCTCCAAATCCAAAACGGATTCAGTAACCATTCCAACAGTTTGAGATACAGATGTACCTTGCGCTGTAGCAATTTCATTCACAAAAAACTCATCCTTCTCGGATTCCTTATTGAAATCAACTTTCACCTCGGAAATAGGTTCTGAAATTACCTCTCTATAAGGATTTTAAATTCCGTTACCTTGTTCAACTTGAACCATGCGCTGAGCAAGGCTCACTTCAGCATTCCTAGCCACTATATTAGCTTCCCACCTATCTAAAATATCAGCATCTACATCTTCCTCTTATTTCTCTTCCACCACAGTTTCCAACACCATATCACTAGTGTTATTATCAAGGAGAGCATCAAACTTGTTTTGATGTAAAATCTAAGTGCATAGAAGCTCATCTACTAGAGGCGTAGGGGAAGTGTTGTTTTCAACTGGAAACCGAGAACCCATACACCCATTAGCACCATTCTTTTTGTGTCGCACTTCATGCCAATCATTCTTTTGGTTATTGGCCAAAGTTACATCATCCTCCTTACCAGTATGTTCTTGCAAATTAGGACGTGGCTTCCATTGTGGCTTTGGAGGACCTCTTGCTTGTTTTTTAAGCTGCTTCTTTTTCCTACAGTCCACATCCAAGTGACCGATTATACCACACTTTAAACAAAACTTTGGTTGTTTTGGAATGTCAATGGCTTGCCAGAAATTTCTATCTCCAACCGCAACATGAACTGCATCAGTATCATGCTTCGCAAAATCAATATCGATAAGGACAGAAGCGAAATGGACGTACTCATGTTTTAGAGTTCTCTCATCCACCACAACTGGAGTTCCCAGCGTTTTACCAATAGCTAGCAAGGTCTTGTTAACCCATAATTCCATCGGCAAGCCTGGAAACTTAACCTTAACTGTTGCACGAGAAGTTGATTGCTTGTCTGCATCAAAACCAGGGTACCATTTAATGAGACGAAGATGATGTTGATCCACCATCCAACCATCTTCAGTGAAAACCCTATTTTTATCCTCTTGAGAAAAAAGTTTGATAATGAAAAATCCACGATTCAGTGGAACAAACTGAACTCGACCCTGCCCTAGTTTCCATTGTTGTTCAAGGGAGGTTTTTACAGCATTAAAATCAGTTCCTTTGAATTCAATTCTACCAATAAGACTAAAACGCCATTTATCGCATCCTTCCATGAAATACTCATGAGGTATTTCAATAGCTGGTTTTCCTTCCTTGGTGCTTGGATCTTGCAGCGAACACAAATCCACTTTGGTATTAACATGTTGTTTCCTCCCCATAATACGTTCAGCAAAAGTAAGGGTTTTGGTACCCTTAACCATGTCTGCAAAGGAAACAGCTACAAGAGACTTGTTTGCACCCGGATCTTGATGTTCACCCATTGTCGATCATCTAAGATGATCAAAATAATGGAGAAAATCTTGAATGAAAAACGTGAAAAGAAATTGCAAACCCTAAAAAAATCGCCAAGAGAGAGAAATACAAGGCCTGTACCACCACCTTTTAATTTCCTCGTTTTAACAGCTTCTCCAACAAAGCATCATTGCTCCATAAAAGCTTCTTCGCTAAATAATTTTTTTTCCGTTCCAGCACCGATAAAGCTTATATATGCAATTTTATATTCTTTATTATTTTTCTCTTTAGCCCTAGCTCCATATCGGCCAGTAAAACTTTATTATAAAATATATTTCTTTTCCTCATATAATAAACTCTCATTGCCCATGGAACAAGGTCCTTGCTATTCTTGAGCCTGCGCTAACCGGTTTAGGTTTAGCTTGCTCGCAAATTTGCGCAAGTATTGACTAAAACTGTGCAAATAATATTTTTTGAAATATTTCCCCTAATCAAAGCCAAGTTGGTTTGGTTCTCACTGCCCTGAGATGGGGTTCCATTGCCCATGGAACAATGTACTTGCTATTCTTGAGCATGCGCTAAATCGGTTTAGCTTGCTCGCAAATTTGCGCAAGTATTGACTAAGACCGTGCAAAGAATACTTTTTGAAATATTTCCTATAATCAAAGCCAAGTTGGGATCAATTCTAACTATGCGAGAGTTATTGTTTAACAACTCTGGCTAGTATGCCTGAAGTTTATGCCCGATCTTAGCTATGCGAGTGCTATTGCTAAACGACCCTGGCTAGTATCGAAGTGTGTGCATCATGCATTTTTTTTACGAATTGTACACTTGTGTGTGAATTATGCATTTGTTGTAGGACAATGAAATAAGAATATTGCAAACAAATTAAGCAATCATTTAGATTTACCTTATGAAGCGTGAATGGATCCAACATCGCAAATATGCATCCCGTAGTCAATTGTGAACTATTTCCAAGTTGCCTAAGTTCCAAGTTTTGGGATCCATTTTGCTGCTCTTCGCTCAATATAACTACCTTATCTATCAGGTACGGTCTTCCCCAGACGCCCCCAGCTGTTCGACTATCGTAAGTAAAACTCGCAATGGTGTGTAGGTTCATTTGTCGTGCAAGTTTTAACTTATGTCCATCCAAAAGAACATATCATTGATTGGATCAACGAGCTGGATCGCTAGTTGGATTGACAAGCTAAATTGCTGACTGAACCGACGAGTTGGAATGCTGGGTCTAACGAGTTAGATAGTTGGGGAAATCTTGAGTTTGATTTATGGACCAATGGCGAATGTGCAAGAAAGTAATGCTGGAATTGGAGTAGAGACATAATAAAGATGTTTTCCACTGATTTGTTATGAGTATACAACTTGAGATTGCTAATATTTGCGAGGCCAGGCTAAGAGAATGTCTGCGAATTGAGTACGCTGATTATGCTGCAACTGAGGTCGACAGTTGATGTTCATGTCACATACTGTTGATGACAACCATTTTTATACGTGTCGGTACATACGTTTTATTATTTATCTGGCATAGGAAGATTGCATACATTGGAGACTACTGCCGTAAACAACATCCATGGAAATTTGCTATTATTTGAAGGTGAAACTTTCCAAAAAAAAATACGTAATACTCCTTTTGCTTGTCGAGGTATTCCCCTCGACTCTGCTCATCAAGGTATTTCTCTCGCTCGCACCTGTTGTTCATCCAATGGCTAGATACCGATTGTCGTTCTAATTCTACGATGGCGTGATGCCTTTTGTAGCGATCATTTTTCTTTAATACATTACTTGCTTCAGGAGATTGCCTTTCTGATGATTCGTGTGTCATATCGTGATCACTTCATACCCGTCGTGCTCGCCAACCCTCATGTGAAGATCGTGCACGCTGGTGTAGAATAATACTTTTATTACTCGTTTGCAGTCTCTTATCCTGTGAGGCCTTCAATAGTCTGTTTTCCTTATCTAACTCTTGCAATATTTCACGCGGACTCAGATCTACGGGTGTTACTCCGTCCGATCCACTTGCACAATACGCGAGGCTACACGAAAGCCTCTATTGACAAGGGAGTTTGGATGCGAGTTTAACATGTTTATTTGATGATGATCTAAATCTCTTGGGAATTGTTCAAATTGTTACCTTCACTTAACGGGAGAGTTGCAATACGTACCCAGTGATTTCCTCTACTTACCTCCATAGGGATAAGTTTTTGTAGAGGTGCATCCTGATGATGTTGTTGTAGGTAAGGTTTTAACTTCATATCGAAATGGGTGATAAACATCGCTTCGAGTTTGTCGCATTCTCGTATTGGCATTGCCGTTCACATTGCTCTAATTTGCTTGTGATGTAGCAATAGATCTTGATTTGTATTTCTGAATATTCCTTCTCTGCCCCACGGTGGGCGCCAAAAGATGTTGTAGCAAAAATGTTTCCACAACAATCCTCGAGATTTGAATATGTAGATGAAATTGTAGCTGTTAGATAACTCGGTGGTATTCCTCGTGATATGTTCTTGGTAGATGAGGAAATTCCAGCTATCTGGTGAATCGGCTCAATATCAACTTTGGCTCTTCAATAATTATTGGTAGATGAGAGTGGGGGGGGGGGGGGTAACCTGCAAAGACACTCTGATGCCTCAATGAGTGAGAGCTCTAAGCAGGTTTTTATGGAGAGAGAAGGATTAAAAATGTGTACATTTTCAATTGGAATTCCACCTCTATTTATAGGTTATGGAGGAATTGTATCCAGTCCAGTTTTTTTTCTAGAAACATTTTTACTATGTATCTGGACCAAATGCTTTCCAGATTCACCTGGTCTAAGCCAATTTTCCTTGTTTTTAGGATCTGTAACTTCCAGGTTATACCTAGTCTTCTTAGTTACTGATTTCTCCTTTAACTGAGGATCTGTAACTCCCAGGTTATACCTGGTCTTCTTAGTAACTGATTCCTCCTTTTTCTGAGGATCTGCAACTTCCAGGTTTGAATATGTACCTGTCTTACCCATAACTTATTCTCCCTCTTTTTACGGATCTTTAACCTCAAGGTTTGAATATGTACCTGGTGTTTTGTTGTAGAAGGATAATGCTACTGACTGGACTATAATCATTCTTCCATATTTTTTACCCAAGGTCCCAATACTGGGAAGAATTATTGGCCTGGGGAACTTGGGCCCATATACAAACTATATGGTACAAATAGGGTCCCTGGATTCTAGTTAACCGCTTTGCCTGTTAGAAAAAATGGTTAATTTATTAAATGACTAAATGAATATTGGGTTTGAAACTATTTACTAACCTGGACATTGTTCTTTATGTTTAACACGATACATGTAAGAGTTGTTCCCTGAAATAACGGGTGAGATTCAACAATTCTGCCTTTATTCGCGTTTTCTCGATTTCGATCTTCTTCTGGTCCTTCAAATGGATACCAACATCTCTAACGAACATCTTCAAATGGATACAACAATTGTATGTTTTTCAAAAGTAGGTCCAGTAAGTAATTACAATCTATCCACTACTGTAGTTTCATCGAAATCTCTGTAAACCACTTAACACTAGGTCATTAATTATTAACTCTTCTCCTATAAAATTATTTCTCCATGAATCATGAAAAGCAAACCTCAGCAATATTACGTGAAAAGGTACAAAAGTAGTTGGGATCGTTAAAAACTCTCATCCATGTGCGTGTTGGAGAATGTGGAGGATCTGCCGAGTGAGTTATTAACATTTTTACCAGTTTAGCCTCTATGGTTGATATGGAACAAGCGGAAGCGATAACAGACAAGGAGAATCCACTCCTTAATGGTGATGGTATAAGACTCCAATCCAGGAGCAAACTCTAATCCAAGAGTTAAAAGAGACAAATAGACAAGGAGAGCAAACTTCTTAATGGTGATGGCAGTTTCATTCAAGAGATAATAATGGCGAGTCGCAGCTTAATTACAATGACAAAGGAAATAACTATTTATATCCTACAAACATAAAAACCTTGAAAAGACGAGGGTACCCAAATACACCACAATCTATAAAATATCCACCTATAAGTCCTCTTACCGAAAGTGATTGTCTATGGACTACGTGGGGAAAATACGACAAATCGGTATTCACACTTTGTGTATCGTATATGGATACGAGATCGAGATAATACAACAATCAAAGTGTGATTACTTGATAATAGGTTCGGACTTAACCAAACTTTATAGGATCACTATCAAGTAATACGGGGTTAACGATTGTGTAATTTACTTTAAATTATAATAACAACAATTATAATTGCGGAAAGAAAAAGTAAATGACACAACAAGATTTTGTTAACGAGGAAACCGCAAATGCAGAAAACCCCCGGGACCTAGTCCAGAATTGAATACTCTCAGAATTAAGCCGTTATACAAAATCTAAACCAACTTCGTATAGTTGAGACCAAGCAATTAAACCTAGTTCACTTAGTTTCTTCAGTATCCATGCGCTTCCGACATTCAATAAGTGCACGCACTGGAACAATTCCTTTGGATCGTATTCCAAACAGTAAAGGAACAACAAATCTGTTTGGTAACAACTCTATTGATTCTTTCCAGATAAATATATCTCAAGTCATATGCAAAGGCTCTTCCACTTAAACTAATAAACTCCATTGCCTGGTTAGATCAATCGAATCTCTATTACCTAAGTAATAAGATTCGTATTTCTAACAATCAAAATAGATCTCAAGAGAACTATTATGCGTTACCGATCTTACGCAACTAATCAATCGAATAAATCCGATTCTAGTTGGATCCCAGCCGATCAAGGTTTGTGCTACACAAAGATATGAGAAACCAATAAGAAATTTTCTTCTTCTTTAATCTTCAATTAAACCTGCACAACACCACTTGAATCTCTTATGATCAATCACACGCAGAACGAAGTCTGTTAACAATAGATTATCACAAGATGTCTTTAGATCTACAAAGAGTTCTAAAGATCCCATCGACACTTCAATCTAGTTTGAGTGAATCTTATATCAGAAGAGAAGATTCTCAAGAATAAACAAACTAGGTGCAATCAAAGTTCAATAACTGTTAGTTAATCAAATCAATCGAAAACTAATAAACTGCAATCATCTAGTTTCCCACCAACGGTACTCGTAGAGCTTCTTGATCCCACAAAAGTCTTTAAACGAGCGGTCGTAAGAGATTTGGCCTAATTAGGGTAATTTCCTCTCCGGATAGACGGCTCCACCAGAAACAACAAAAAGATGAAGTTTGCCTGGCTCTTAAGATAGTTTACTATAAATGAAAAATTAGGTATTTATAGACCAAGGATGTTTGGACACCAAGGAATTTCCAAAACCGAAAATCGGTTTTCATAATTTTTGGAAATGCTTTGGCCAAAATTTTCCGAAATCTCTCATTAGAAAATCTCCAATTAGTAAATGCATATTACTAATTTTTATTCTCTAGAGATATGCATTTAATTGCTGGTAATTAAAGAATATAAAACTAACAACCTTAATTAAAAGATTCTTAATTTATTTCGGACCGGGATCTCCTTGAGTAATTAAGGAATATCTTTGAACAATAAAAGATAAGAGTTACTGTTCGTGTTCAAAGTATGTTGACATCTTTTCTTTGTAAATCATCTTTTATATTTACAATCTTGGAATCGATTATACCACACTTCCAAACAAGTTTAAAATTGTTCATCTGTATTCCAAGACAACTATGTGATTGATCAAATATCAAATCACAATCATGGGTTCAATCGGTTCTTCCAATCACTAGGATCGGTTATACCTTAATATGGATTACTTGTGATCGGACACACAAGTTACCAGGATCGGTTACGTCAATTACCAGGACCGGTTACCATATACTCATGGTATTGCTTGTGATCGGTTACACAAGTCAATAGGATCGGTTACACCAATTACCAGGATAGGTTACACCAATTACTAGGACCGGTTACACCAATTACAAGGATCGATTACACAACTCTTTTGTGATCGGTCATACCAATTACTAGGATCGGTCACACAAATTACAAATATCGATCATACCATCTCAGGTGATTACTTAGGATCGGTAACACTAATTAATAAAAATTAGTCATACCAAATCATAAGTCAGACATTGTGATTAGTTATACCAAGATACATAACAAGTTATGATCGGTTCTACTAACTCACACATATTGGTAATCCAAAGATATGCAATAAATAACAATACCAATAAGCCTAACAATTTCCCTTTCGATTCATAAAACAAGTTCATGAATGTACTTCCTTTAAACAAATGTAAACATTGTTTCCTAGGATGAAATCTTCACCTTTACCCATACACATAATCACAATAGCATTCAAACGATTATGTCGATGTCATATCTACGAAGTTCAAAAGATAAGCGTTATACTTCGTAGTCTAATTCCTTAATACTATGATCATATGATCATGTCTCACTACTAGCGTAAAATATTCATTCACATCTTCGCAGTTATGTTTTCAATATAGCACGACTTGAAAGATACGTTAGGAATGAAACAGTTCAAGTCAATATTACTAACCTCAAGAGGAAGGATGATGTCGTCGTTGTAGCTCGTTACTTCTTCACATTCTTCAGGTGTTCGAGTAATACTTGTATGTCTCATATTCCTAGACTTTCTAGGCTAACCTATACGAAGTTGTCTCTAGTACATAATCAATCGACTCTTAGATGAGTTTTGATTCACTAAAATATGACAACCAAACTTGACATACCAACGCTTGGTGGGTTCAACCGAGCTATGCTCTAACAATCTCCCCCTTTGTCAATTTTAGTGACAAAACTCTTAATACATATGGATAAAAAAATTACAAGAATTCATTATACATACGCTTGATTCTAAGTTTCAACAGCACAACAACCTGCATATATTCAATTAATAAATGCCATTGTTGACATCTGAATAACAAAGCTAATACTCCCCCTAAAGGTAAGATAGGTAGATATTGATGAGATTTTATACAATGGTAAGTAAGGTTGTCGTTCTCTCGGACTTGATGAGATTGATTTCAGATTTAATAAACGAAAATACTAGAAATAAATAAAATATGTTCAAAATATGTCACAAGATGAAGAATTTACTGGGACTCAGGATTTCACTGTTTTTCATATTCAAGTGGTTCGGAAATTAATCATAGGAAATTATAGCTCAAAATAAAAGAAATATTAACTCTATTCTTTGCCGAAGTAGATTTCATAAAACATTAGTTGTATATTGTAAGCATTAAGCATCAAAATTACCTAGAACTAAGCATGCGTCATCAAACAAAGTCACAAATAATTAACTGAAATCATAAATCATTAAAAATTGGTGCAAAAAGTAAATAAAGAATTAATTGAATTACCACAGGGATGAAAATCAGCTTCCTCCGTCGTCCCAGTGATGGGGTCTAGCTCCGCATATTGGAAACACGCGCAAAATTCATTTTTATTGCTCAAAGGGTGTTTACAAAGATGAAAATGGAGGGAAAATGATTAAACCAGGTTTGTAACACTTTGGCGACTGTTACTGTTTCCCGCCAAAATTGGATATCAAATGAAGACGAAGGTCAGCCCTTATCCAACAGCTGGGGGTGCGAATATCAGGTGGGTGCTCCTTAGTAATTGAGGTGCCTCTTATCCAAAGTGGGGGTCCATTTAGTAAATGTCCTCAGGGGGTGCCCCAAGTAATTTTTCAAGCCAATTTTTCCAAAAATGTTTATTTCCCAATAATACTACAAACACATAAAACACCATAATTGTCGTTGAAAGTGCCGTAGATTTAGTGTCTTTTCCTGGAACGACACTTTCAAGTTGACTAACAATTACGATACTTTCTGGTTGTCGCTAGGTATGACACCTGTATTACGTCGTAGATTTAATTTTATATTATATAAAAAATCAGCTGAATTCCTAAACTGATTCAGCTAGATTGCAACTCAGATCAGGCTGACTGCAGTATCAAAGACCAATGCCCAACTGCCAATCAACTCATATCCAAAAATCAAGGTCGGATTTACCAACCTGTGATATTTCAATTATAAAAACAAATATAATGCGGAAAATAAATAACACAGACACCAGAAGTTTTGTTATCGAGGAAACCGCAAATGCAGAAAAACCCCGGGACCTAGTCAAGATTTGAACACCACACTGTATTAAGCCGCTACAGACACTAGCCTACTACAAGTTAACTTCAGACTAGAATGTCGTTGAGCCCTAACTAAGTCTCACACCGATTAAGGTACAATCGCGTTCCTTACGTCTCTGAATCGCGTTCCTTACGTCTGTGAATCCTAGCAGGACTCTACGCACTTGATTCCCTTAGCTGATCTCACCCACAACTAAGAGTTGCTGCGACCCAAAGTCGAAGACTTATAAACAAATCTGTCTCCCACAGATAAGTTTATTCTGATAGATCAATCTGTCTCCCACAGAGTACCTATGAAGTTTTTGTTCCGTCTTTTGATAAATATTTTGATAAATCAAGGTGAACAAGAACCAATTGATAATCCGGTCTTATATTCCCGAAGAACAACCTAGAAATATCAATCACCTCACAATAACTTAACTATATGGTAGTAGTAGAAGTTATTGTGGAATCATAAAGAATGATACGAAGAGCTTTGTGATTACTTTTCATATCTTACCTATCGGAGATAAATCTCGAGCAAATCTTAGAGAAGATAATACTCAATACGATAGAATAAGTAAGATCAGGACACGCAACTACAAAGAAAATAGTTGGGTCTAGCTTCACGAATCCCAAATGAAGTCTTCAAGTTGTTAACCTATAATGGTTTTGGGAAAACCAAGGTTAAAGGAGAATCGACTCTAGTCGCAACTAGGACACAGGAAAGTGTCGGGATTAGGTTTTCCAGTTGCTAGAGTTCTCCCTTATATAGTCTTTCAAATCAGGGTTTGCTTTCAATCAAAGCTAAGATAGCTTAGTAACAAAGCATTCAATATTCACCGTTAGATTAAATCCTAATTTAACATTCAAGCTAAGTTTGCTTAAAACCAAAGCAATATATCTCCCCCGTTAGATAGTCTTAGCTTGTTACACATAAATGAAATATACCTTCATTTAGATATGGGTAACCGTACCTAAACGTGTATATTGAGTTGGCTCAACAATAGTTAACCGAAGTTAGCCATACGATTTGTATTAACCACATTCATGTAACACTTCTAGATCAAATATGATGATCAATCAATCATGAAAGATAATCAAATGAATCTAATTGTGTTACTAATAGAGTTGTTCAATTGTTCACTATCTCATAATATATATGAACAAATTGAAACAAAATCGGATTGATTCGTAATCGTACAAAGTACTTATACCGAAATCAATTCATGAATATTAAGCCACGATTTGCAAAGATTACATTCCTTAAATTTATAAATGTATTTGTTCATGAGTATGAAAACATACTTAATCCGATTTTAGAACTTAACCAACTAAGTTTGCAAGCTGGTACGCAAACTATAGTATCCGGACTTGGTCTTGTCCATCCGTTTGCATACGGGTACGCAAACAGCCGTCCCGGACCTAACTCAGGTAGAACCGTTCGCATACTGGTATGCAAACTTGGTTTCCGGACCTGAATTATACCAAAACAGTTTGCATACTGGTATGCATACTGTGTTGTATCCATACAAAGGTTAATTTTTCTAAACTCCCATTTCAATCATTGAAACATCCTTCGAAGACGACAATGGCTGTCTCACACAAACCATTAGCTTATAAGTAATTTTCAAGTGATCGAATGATCAATACGAAACTTTCCGAGTCGACGTCAAATGATTGTCTCACACAAATCATGTAAGATGTTTCAAGGCAATTTTCACATGATCATCTTTTGACTTATTATTTAGTTTCTAACAAATAAATTGTTTCCAACTAAACTTGTCAAGAATAATGATGAACGTAGCTAAAGCAAAAAGCTTCCAACACATATTTCGAGAAATAGATAAGCGAGATAAACTTGGCTCGAAATATCAAATATGTATAATATAAAAGTCTATATAGCTATACGACTTAGTCTCATTAGGAGATATGCTTCCTCAATCGATGAACGTCGTGAAGTCTAAAGCTCAACTACACATTCTATCCTAATCCGAGACATAGCTATAAGTACACTAGAAATCAAGACTTATAGTTTTAATCACCTAAACTTGACAAACAAGCTTGAGATAGAAACGCTATTAGTTCGACCGAGCAATGCTCTAACACCAAGATTTTTATAGAATAACTGAATCAAACAAAAGCTTCATTGGTGTTGATGGTGGTTTTTAGTTTAGGGCAAAAACTGTAAAACTCTATTTCTAACTCAGTACTAGAAATACTGAATTTTGACGTGTCTTCATTCTGCAAAGAATTTAATCGACATATTAAAACTTAATAAGCGTTTATGCCTCTCTTCCTGTATGTGAATAGTTATATTTATGAGCTTCACCCTGCTGAATTCAGGAAATATATGTATGCATACACAATTTGTATTTACTGAACAACTCAGTACCCACATGTACGTAAAATTATTAGAATGAGCATGTTGCAATATTCCCAGGTATTCTATAATTTTATTGCATTGAAGCTCGTTGAACTCTTAATACTGAACTGACATCCATGTTCATTCTCAACCGAGTAATATGGATTTCCCGAAGTGTCTAGTTAAGATATGCATAAAGGCACCTGGTCAAGAGCATCACGGTTGTGCCAGCAGGACCGGGTAGCCGCCATGCTACTTGCAAGAGTAGCAAATTTAATGATTTTTTGCCCAAAATTCACTTAATTTACTCGATTTTGTATCAATTCACGAAATTCAATTATTTGACCTAATTTTGTGTCAACTCACAAAATTTGGTTATTTTTGCCCTAAAATTGGAGTTATAACGATATCTCGATTCCTATTGGTCGAGACTAAGCCTAGGAAAGCTAGAGATTAATGTATCTTGTGGCCGGTAGGTGCAAAACCCTAGCCAAAGTTGAAAAATCAAATTAAGGGAAACCGTGACTGACTGTCACGGAAAGGGGATCGGCCACGCCACTTGGCCTGCCAATCTAACATGCTTCGCGCCTCCTATGACCGACCAAGCATGTTCCATATTGTCTACCTGACGCCCCCTTCTTAATCGACCAATCAAATCGCTCAATGCTTACATGGTCTGCTCCCGGTAGTCGGTCAAAATAGGCTAGTCGAGATGCTTAGTTTTATTAAAAGTTAGATCTTGGCCGCCCAAGTCAGACGCAAAACGATCACGACCATCAACTTGTCCAGTCGATCTAGTTAATCTAAATCCTTTTATGCTCAGCCAATCAGGTGCCATAGTGATTACTTGTCACTCATCTATTGTCCTGGCCAATCAGATTTCTCGTAGCCTACATGCTCCGCTCCCAATGGTCGGCCAAAGTAGGCTAGTCGATCTTCTTATTTATATTAAGAATTAGATCTTAGCCGCCCAAGTAAGTCACAAAACGATCATGACCATCCAACTTGGACGGTAATTTTAACAAGCCATGCTCTTCCTATGCTCGACCAATCAAGCTCCATGGTAACCGCTCGTCGCCCTTCTTATTATTCAACCAATCAGATCGCTCATATCCTACATGCTCCACTCTAAATAGCTAGCCAAAGTAGGCTAGTCGAGCTGCCTTAAAAACCTTATTAGGTCAAATAAGTTGTCCACGACAGCCGCGGATTCATCTCGACCGCTCGACTTGGCTAGCTGATTTGACCGGTCTAGATTTAATCATGGTCGACCAATGAGGTACCGTGACTGCTACCTATCATCCCTCTTCTCAACGGACCAATGGTCGACCAAAGAGGGACGCACGGCTTCTATAAACGAACTATAAAGGATCTGCGACAAATCCGTACCGTTTATTATCAACGATACATCATGTGTATCGGTTTCATTTAAAACCCTAATAACGGTTTTATTTTAAAAACCTAATAACATTTAATCGAGAGTACCACGTCTTTGAGTGCTTCTCCTGGAAAGCCATGAGAGACCTGACTTGCCACTACCTATATGTAGCATAACTCGCATGTGATTGGTGGAGACTTGGATGTCTTACATGCACGATCAACACCACATATTTAGTTGATTAAATAATCACATCTTCTTACCCACCTCTCATAACTACTTTTCAGTCAAGGATAGGTGTTGGAATAATCATGTTCCATAACACAAACTGTCGGCCAAGTCAAGTCAATCTAGTCATGCAGGTCAGGCTAGTCGATCAAGTCGACTTCTTTTATAGTTTTTACTCGAGACATCAACAATGTCACAAATGGGGGATGTTCATCAAGATATTGTTTTGGCAGCATACAGCGTGCGGTGTATAACACACTCATTATGATAAAGTGTCAGGAAAGGCGGACAGTTGACAAGAGTAAAGGAGAGTGGATGCAGAACCGGCCGGTCCTCCCTTGACAAAAGGGACACGGTTTTAATCACTTTCACACAATCTCCACAACCTCCACTTCCTATGAGATCAGGGTGTTCGACGATGACTTACTATAAAATAAATTTTTAATCAACACAAGTATCCAAAAAACACAGAGAACTTACAGTTTCCTACTCGCAAGCAAGTTCTATCTTCTGGTACATAGTCATAAACAATCATACCTTACAAAGCCTATCACTCTGATCTCAACACCTTCTCTGCTTCCCTCCCTAAGAACAACCCTTCTTCTTCATTTTGTGACTGAAGTAAAACTGGAACGACCATTTCTTGGTTTAGGCCAGAATTGTACAGATTGATCTCTCGAATCTAAAGTACTCATGTGCGGTACATTTGTTTAGGGTCTAGACTCGTTTCTCTTCAACCTACACACTTTACTTTTTTTCTTCAGAATTAGTTTTTACATTACTAAAAATTGGCGACCACGGTAGGAGATTAATATCTCGGTTACAAAATCTATTTCTCAATTGCTCAATTTTCATCTTCAATTTTCTCAATTTCAAAATGGTGGATCTTAGGTCAGGATCGGTAACTAATCCTAATGTTGCTAGCACTAACTATACTCCTGGTGTCACTCCTCTTGGCGTTAACATCAACGCTACCAATGCATCACCTGCCTAAAATGTTGGTACTACCAACACTCTTCCTGGTGTCACATCTCCTGCCACAAATATCATCGGGGCTACTAAAACTTCTTCAGGTACAACACCTCTTGTCACTAGTACCAGAGCCACTACCACCCCTTCTTATGGTCAGGATGCTGGAGGAGCCCGAGACAACTATCCTCCTCTTAGCATGGCTGATTTAATGGAGGGCCAAGAAGTTCTTTCTAGGACTCAGGAAAACATGGTTACAACTCAAAAGGAGGTACTCACTTTTATTAAAACACTAACAGAGCGACTATCACCAGAGCAATGTCAACATCAAACGGAGCAGGCAAGGAATGCTTTCACGACTGTTGGTGCAAGTATTTCCAGAAGACACATCTTTATAGATGAAGAGGCTCGTGTTGTCTCTGAACGCCCATCGGAAGGGAACCAACAATCCAACTTCATCACACGAGAAGATCTGGAACGAGTTCTCCAGAATCGAGGAAAAGAAGGCTCAACCACCATTAATCAGCATCAGCCTCCATACCCTACAGAAATGCACAGGATTCCTCTCCTTAATTCTCATTTTATGATGGAACCGGAAATGCTCATGAACACATTTCGTGTTTTCTGGAATCACTAGGAGAAAATGAATATAACCATGTCCTCCATCTGAAGAAATTCCCGAAATCACTTACTAGAAGAGCTTATACCTTGTACAACAACATTGCGCCATATAACATAACTAATTGGTGTGAGATGGTTAACACCTTCTAAAAGAAATATTTCTTTGTGTCTGAGCAAATAACCTTATCATACCTAAGAAGGATGTTCCAGGGAAGCAATGAGCATCCCAATGATTACGTCAAGAGATTCAGAATTCAAGTGCTAGATTGTCACGACCCAAACGTAACTGAACAACAGTTGTTGGAATTGTGCATCAATTGCATGGTGCCTGTCTACCGTGCTTTATTGGAGAACCTGTGATTCCAAATATTCTTTGAACTTCATGAGGCTGCTAAACGCTCGGCTACAACAACACCTGCATTGCTGGAGAGGACTAGACCTTCCAAGAACGAGAAAGCACGTGAGACTCGACGAATTAGGCGCTTCATCAAAAAAAACAATACAATGTTCAACCCTCGGTGGGTATTTTAAGTGAAGGAGGGAAAAGGAAAGCTCCAACTACGGAGCAATTGCTTGGAGAAGATGCAAGATCGTACATCTGAAGGTTCCGCACACAAGTAAGTCTTGTGACACGCATTACTCAGAAAGTTTCAGCAAATAGTACTTCTGGAATTCATGATTTTTCCGATTCTTCTGCTAATATTTCAGATCCACAATGGATATCTGACTATGGTACTACAACACACATGACTGGTAAGGAATCACTTCTTCAACATACTTCTTCTTACAAAAGCAAGGTGCATGTGCAAGTTGACAATGGGAGGTCCTTGATTATAGTTTCTACTATTAATTCTAGTCTTCAAACACCTAAAACTAGTTTTAGGCTCAACAACATTTTACTAGCTCCTAAAATAAACATATAATCTTCTTTCAGTAGCAAAGTTTATTAAATATAATAGTTGTTATTTCAAATTTTATCCGGGTATGAGACTAGAGACTTGTTTAAAAATAATCTTTCGGCTGAGGGAAAGATAATTAATTATTTATATCCTATCACTCACATTTGTTTTATTCCATCTAGATAATTTTTCCTTTTTTGCTAAGATATCTGCATCTCCTTAAGTTTGGCATAATAGACTGGGACATCCTTCTAAATAAATTCTTTAAAAATTATGTTCTTAAAAACAAATTGTCTTAAATTCTGCTCCTTCATCTTCTTTATGTCATCCATGTCAGCTAACTAAAAGTAATAAATTAGCTTTAATTATCTAATTCTCATGAACAAAAACCATTATCACTAATATGTGGGGTCCTACTATTTCTTCTTTGGATGGTTATAAGTATTAGATAATGTTTATAGAATACTTTAATAGGTTTCATTGGATTTATCCAATTGAACTGAAGTCAGATGTCGGTAGATATTTTTCACATTTTAAAAATCCCACAGAAAATTAGTTCTCTACAATCCTATCTTTTTAAGTTGACGGTGCATCTGAGCTAAAAGGGACATTTAAAGTTTTATTAGAGTTTTTGGCATTCTTATCATAATTTCTTGTCCCAATACCTCATAACAGAATGGCCTTGCTGAACGAAAGCATAGGCACATTATTGAGATGGGTAATTCTCTTTTGTTTCATGCATATTGTCCAAAACAATATTGGTATGATGCTTTTGTTACGACCACTTATATCTTATAAATAAAACACCAACGAAAATTTTGAATTTTAGATCTCCCTTTGAAGTGTTATTTGATGTTTTTCCGACTATTCTTTTCTTAAATTTTTTAGCATTGTATGTTATCCTTGTTTTACTCATTAAAGAGCAGACAGACTTTCTCCTAAATCTTTTAGATATATTTTCATTGGCTACAACCCTCTTCATAAGGGTTATAAATGTTGCAATCCTGTTACAAAAAGCTTCATTGATGAGCCACAATTTTATTTTCAAATACCGCACCTCAAGTTTCCATTTTTGGTACTTCTGATTTAAGTGCAATAACTGAACCTCCTTCTTTTTATGAATCAGTACCTACTAGTACTACCATAACTAGATCACAAAAAGGAATTATAAAAGTTAACAATAACCTGATCTTGTATCCTTTTCTTGTATCAGACATCATATTTCTCAATCTCATACTGCATTGTTAACTACTATTACTGAGCCAAAACTTTTAAGACATCTATGAAGTGTCTTAAATGGCAAGTATCAATGATAAAAGAGCATGATGCATTCATTAGAAATGAAACATGGGTTATGGTACCACCAGAACCACACACAAACATATTAGGTTGTAAGTGGTTTTATAAGATCAACCAGAAATCTGATTGTATTTGAAAATGCGGGGATACCAAAATACACCACCAACTTTTTCTTAGGAAACCTGTATGGACTAAACCTAAATACAATTCCAAGAGTTACAACTTAATGAATCTCAATCAGGAATTATATCAAGAGTCTATATATCTTTCTCTCACAATCAATATGTAAACAGAGACAAGTTCGTGAACCTGATTATACCGTGAAAGTACTTGGACGATTCCAAAGATCAATATCCAAGATCAATCAAGTCGTATCCAACAATTAAGATGGACGTATCTACTTTGATTGATGTTACGTACAACCCGTGATATTTCAATTATATAAATAAACAATATAATGCGTAAAAGATATAACACACACACCATAAATTTTGTTAATGAAGAAAGCGCAAATGCAGAAAAACCCCGGGACCTTGTCCAGACTTGAACACCAAATTGTATTAAGCTGCTACAGACTCTAGCCTACTATCAAAACTTCGAACTGGAATGTAGTTGAGACCGAATCCACCGTCACATTTATTCAGTTACAGTCGCGCTCCTTACGCCTCTTGAATCTCGCAAGACTCTGCGCAATTGATTCCCTTAGCTGAATTCCTTTACAACGTAAGAGTTTCTTTAACCTAAGTGAAGAATTTAAACCAATCTGCCTCCCACAGAAAAGCCTATATGTGATTTATGTTCTGATCGTTAGATCAAGGTGAGATAGGAAATCGTTTACAATAAAGTAGCTGTAGCAAACCTCAAAATACGGTAATTACGACTCCCTAATAGCATCCTAGATTATTATTCACCTCCCAAGTAGAATCTACTCTGATTTCAACAAAGAATCGTTATAGAGGAATATACTTGTGGAATCACAAATTCCGAGACGAAGAACTTTGCGATTTCTATCCATCTTGCCTGATCGAAGTGAGACTCAACAATTAGCAGCAAGATCAGGATACATGAACTATCAAGATAAAGATAGCCGGACCTGGCTTCACGAATTCCTAAGCGAAGTCTTTTTAGTCGTTAAAACTAAAAAGTTTAAATGAGAGGACGACTCTAGTTTACGACTATGACACACAAGAAGAATGTCAGGGATTCAATTTTCCCAGTTGCTTGAGGTTCTCCCTTTATAGACTTTCATGTTCAAAGGTTGCTTTAGATTTAAGCTAAGGTAGCTTTGGAATCAAGCAATCTTTTTCCATCATTAGATGAAAATTCGACTTGAGATAAACACAACAAAATATACACTCTGGTTAGGATGAACCGTAACCGAAGCGTGTATAATGACTTGTTAATGAAAGGTTAGCCGAGACTAGATAGCCGAACTATAAGCTTAACCATTTTCATATAACACTTTTAAACTTTAGACTTGAGTCACAACCATAGGTTATAATGTGATCAAATATGTATAGAGGTGTTTTAGAGAGTTATTCAAATGTTAATTATCTCATAAAAATAATTCTGATGCATCTGAAAATATTCGACTGGGTGAGTATGTGTACTTACTTCCAGTTCGTGAGTTATTTCTGTCATGGTACGTGTACCGGGTTTGTATACCCTTAAGACAAAAACAGTTCATGAACTTTTGGTATCCATACCGGGTATGTGTACCTAAGATCGTTGCCGAACTATAACTACACCGGTACGTGTACTGGGTACATGTATTGCGGCTCCGGACCTATAATAGTTACATCAATACGTGAACTGGCATGTGTACTGTCCCGTATCCAGATTTATAGTAGTTCTATATCTCTCTAATAATCAACTTGAAACATTCCCGAATAATATCAATGACACATATCACTGTTCCAAGCTATTTTCAAATGATTAACTTGAATCATGATTTAGGTCATAAACAATAAATTGTTCTTAACCAAATTCATCAAGTTTTGAACAAAATGTTCTTAAGCTTAGTCATTCATATTTCGAGAATAATTAACAAGATAAACTTGACTCGAAATTTCTATCGTGCAATTTAAAGTCCACTTAGTCATGCGACTTAGTCTCATAGATAGAAAGGTGAAAACTTGAGTAATAGGTTGGTTTAGTCTTCACATACCTTTTGTCGATGAAGTTCTCCAAATGTCTTCAGTTGATCTTCGCCTTCAAACAGTAGAATGCAGTGATGTCTGATACTCAATTACACATTTCTAATCCTAATCCGAGACTTGAATAAATGTAGACTAGAAATCAAGATATAATTTAGATCAACTAAATTTGACAACAAGCTTGATATAACAACACTTGTGAGTTCGACCGAGCAATGCTCTAACAATCTCCCCCTTTATCAATTTAGTGACAAAACTATCAATACATATGGATTAAAAATAAAAGCTTTAAAACTCCAGAATCCATCATGCTTGATTTCCTTGGTTCTCCAACTTCTTGAATTCTCCGTGATTTCAAGATCGCCAATGATTCTGAACGTGTTCAACTTAACATCGTTATTGTTGAAGATCCGTAGCGATAACAACTTTGAAAACAGTGATGAGGTTGTCAACCTATCAATAATAATTCTCTTATGCTACACAATTCTATAAAGAAGTAGTGAGGCAAGTCGAGTTCAAATCCACAGGGAGGTGTGAGTTTTAAGTTATTATCTAAGACAAATTGATATTGTTGAAGAGCAAAATTCCGAAAATTATGTAAAGTTGTAATTCAAATTGTGAGATGGAATTGACTAGAGATTCATTCGCCACTACCAAACAAGATATTATTAATCATACAAGTTCTACTTTCAAATAATTTCGATTGTTAACAGCTTTTAGACAAGTTATAAGTTCAACTAATCTTTAGACTCCAAAAATCACCACATAATATAAGTTCTCTAGTGGATTCTAATCAAGTGAACCACCTAAAATATGCTCTCTAGGTGTAATTCAATCAATTGCATTAATATTT
>JAJJMB010017748.1:3625033-3664079 GCA_023531105.1 Papaver atlanticum | reverse complement strand
CTAAAATATGCTCTCTAGGTGTAATTCAATCAATTGCATTAATATTTGTGAATCAAGTTGCTCCTAGCCACATGCTCGTAAGTTTGACACGTTAACCTAGGGTTATCTTTTACACACTATTGCATACAAAATCCCTTTGCAACAAATAGTGCACCGCTACTTATGTAAAGATTACTCTAACAATTACGGATTAAAGTTCTCTATACTAGCATTAGAGTTGCATACAAGATACCTAATTGCGCACTTAGATAGAAAACATACATCTCATGGTCAAATAAACGGTAAAAGATAATCAACAAAAGAATATTTATGAAAGAATAACTTGCTTGAATTGATTAATAAAACATGCTCGGAGTTTTGAAATCCTCCCCAATCAATGATGGAATTAGCTACTCATATTCTTAGTTTAAGCACAAAAGTATATTAAAAATAAATAAGGTTTCAAAGCTAAACAATTGCGAAAGCAAACCACTGTGAACTACAAGCAGTAGACACAAAACAGGTTCAGATTGTTGCTAGCTCACGCAAAATGGTGATGTATCTCTGTCAGGAACTCCAGCGAACACTTTGCAGTCACAGGTCTGGTGGAAAAGAGGTAGGTCTTCTCTGTGTTTCTGCGCCTCCTTATATAGCTTTTCTGTCCCTGGAAATTTGTAACCTAGACACAGACCCAATAATCCCAAACATACACAAACCACGTAATTCTTCAATCTCAGCCATTCAACTCCCAAAACTCTCGCCAAAGTCACTTCGTCTTGGCTGTTTTCACGGCAAGAAACTCCTTCCAAAATGGGTACCCAAGTTAGCTTACCCCGTTGGCTTCTAAAACAAGTCCCAGATACTTTGGTACCCAAGTTAGCTTAAACCTGTAGATGTAGATTCACTCCCCATTACATATTGATCCGTAAACCATATGTATGTAGTATGAAACCACTAATTAATTCTCCCCCTTTTTGTCAATAAAAATTGGAAAAGGTTCGAAAATTATGGGATCGTAATGAATTCTAACAAAAGATAATTCAAGACTAAAGAAACACATATCAACTTTAATTTAGATGTTATCACATAGTAAAAATACTTAGTGTCTTCACCTAGGGGATATTAATATACAAGCACCCCATTCACCCCACAAAGATATATCAATTAAGCAAAAGTTCAAAAAGAACTCTCCCCCATTTGATGTCATTCCCAAGAGAACAACATGAGTGACCTTACTCTAATAAAAAGACATTAACAAATCACATGGACTTGTATCTAAAAACATCGACATAAATTAATCTCAACGCCAGTTACGAACGAGGAGATAATTTAAACGATTGACTCAATATAAGAGAAATCTTACGGAGTTGATCATGCAGTAATTTCACAAAAGTGTGACCATGGAGATATCAATACTGTGGAAAATTCTAACAAAGTTTATTCTACTTTTAGTTAGTAAATTCATAAAGTGAAAACGTGGGGGTAAACCAACCACACCCAACTATTTCGTTCGGAAATCTGTATGGAGTAACTCCAATATAATTCCGAGAGCACCAACTTAATGAGACTCAATCAAGAAAGATATCAGAGAGCTTTATCTCTTTCTCAACAAAATCAGTAAATCAAACAGATAGAAATCCGTGAACCTGATTGTTATGAGAATAACTCGGATGGTACCAAAGACCAATGTCCGAGCGTCAATCATGTTCTATCCAACAAACAAGGTCGGATTTATCAACTGTGATTGAACAACGCACAACCTGTGATATTTCAATTATATAAAGAAAATATAATGCGAAAAAGAAATAACACAGACACCAGAAATTTTGTTAACGAGGAAACCGCAAATGCAAAAAAACCCGGGACCTAGTCCAGACTTGAACACCACACTGTATTAAGCCGCTAAAGACTCTAGCCTACTACAAGTTAACTTCGGACTGGAATGTAGTTGAGCCCTAACCAAGTCTTGCATCGATTAAGGTACAGTCGCGTTCCTTACGCCTCTTGAATCTCGCAAGACTCTGCGCACTTGATTACCCTAGCTGATGTCCTTTACATCCTAGAAGTTGATACGACCCAAAGTCGAAGACTTATAAACAAATAAATATGTCTCCCACATGTAAGTCTATTCTATTAGTAGTTTCCATCTTAAGATAAAGATCAAGGTGAACAGGAAACACAACTTATAATCCGGTCTTATACTTCCGAAGAGCAGCCTAGAATATTAGTCACCTCACAATAACCCAACTGACATATAGAAAAAGTTATTGCGGAATCACAAGAGTCTGAGACGAAGAAACTGTTGTGATTATTTTTTATATCTTACCTATCGGAGATAAATCTCGAGAAAACCTTAGAGAAGATTAAACTCAATACGATATAAAAGGTAAGATCAGGATACGCAACTACAAAAAAAATAGTTGAACCTAGCTTCACGAATCTCAAGCGAAATCTTTAAGTCGTTAAACCTAGTAATGGTTTTCAAAAGAACTGGAAACCTAAGTTAAGAGAGAATCGAGCCTAGTTTGCAACTAGGACACACGAGAGTGTCGGGATTAGGTTTCTCAGATGCTAGAGTTTCTCCTTATATAGTCTTTCAAATCAGGGTTACTTATAATCAAAGTTAAGTTAGCTTAGTAACAAAGCAATTAATATCCACCGTTAAATGAACTCCTGATTTTAAGATTCAAGCTAAGTTTGCTTAGAAAATAAGCAATCGATCTCCACCGTTGGATGGTTTAGCTTGATACACACAAATGAAATATACTTATATTCAGATATGGAATAATTGTATCTAAACATGTATAACAAGTTGGCTCAATAACAGTTAACCGAAGTTAGCCATATGAACACTTTTAGCTTGGCTATATTCATCTAACACTTCTAGACTCAATCTGATAATCAACCATGATAGATAATCAAATGTATCTAAATGTGTTTTAAGAGAGTTGTTCAAAAGTTCACTATCTCATAGAAATATCCATGAAGCATTTGAAACATTTTTGGTTTGATTGTAAGTGTACAAAGTACTTATACAAGAACCAATTCATGAACATAATGTCATGGTTTGCAAACCAAGTTCGCATACCTTCAAGCATTAAGAATCCAGGGACTTTAGTTCGCAAATAGAGTTCACAAACGAACCTTAGTTCATGAGTATAGACAATAGTTAGCATACAGAGTATGTGAACAAGTTGTCATACTTACCGATTTTAGAACCTAACTACTGAGTTCGCAAACCGAGTTCGCGAGCTACCGTTCTGGACCTTGCCTAGTTTTGCCATTCGGAAACACTGTTCGCAAACCACAGTTCCGGACCTATCATAGATAAACTCGTTCGCAAACAAGAGTTCCGGACCTGAATTAGCACTTCACAGTTCACATACTGGGTACGCATACTGTGCTGTATCCATACATTGGCAGTAGTTCTAAAACTCTCGTTAATCGATTTGAAACATCCTTAGAAGACGAGACTGGTAATCTTACACATACCAATAGCTTCAAGTAATTTTCAAATGATTATATGATCAATACAAAACATCCCAAGTTAACATCAAATGATTGTCTCACACAAATCATGTAAGATGGTCAAGGTAATTTTCACATGATCATCTTGACTTAATATTTAGTTTCCAACAAATGAATTGTTTACAACTAAAGTTGTCAAGTAGATGATGAAGCATTCTAAGCTTTAAACTCGTATTTCGAGAATTATATAAACGAGATAAACTCGACTCGAAATTTCAAATGTGTATAACACAAAGTCTATATAGTTATACGACTTAGTCTCATTAGTAGATAGAATTAAATAGACTTCTAAGTGATAGATAAGTTTTAGTGTTCACGTACCTTTTATCGTCAAAGTTCCTCATAGATCTTCAGTAGATCTTCTTCTTCAATTGGTGAACGTCGTGAAGTCTAAAGCTCAACTACACACTTCTATCCTAATCTGAGACATATCTATAAGTAGACTTGAAATCAAGATATAGTTTTGATCAACTAAACTTGACAAAAGAGCTTGAGATAGCAACGTTGCGAGTTCGACCGAGCAGTGCTCTAACAATCCCCCCCTTTGTCAATTTTAGTGACAAAACTAGCAATACATATGGATTACAAAATAAATAAACTTTGTAGCTTCTGATCCATCATGCTTGATTTCCTTGTCTCTTCAACTTCCTGGAATTCTTCGTTACTTCAAATTCTCCATCGATTCTGAATGTGTTCAACTCAGCATCATTGTTGTTAAAATCCCGTAGCAATAACAATACGAAAACAAATGTTCTCAATCATTGTTATTCAATGTCATAGTATTATTATATAAATCAAAGTCCAATTGTATCACAACTTCGAAATAATACTACGGTGGTATGCATCCCCCCCCCCATTAGTCAATGCTTCTATCTTTTGCACAATAGGTAAAACCTATGGAATGGAATCCACTCCTCCTTACATAATGATCCGTAAACCATATGTATGTAGTGTGAACTACTAAATAATTCTCCCCATTTTTGTCAATATAAATTGGCAAAGGTACGAAAACTATGTGATCGTCATGAATTCTCAAAAGATAATTCATGACTAAAGAAGTATATCAACTTTTCTTTAGATGATTTCACATAGTTGAAACTTAGTGTATTCATCAAGGAGTTTATTAAGATACAAATTAACCCCTACAAATTCCACAACAGCTCTCCCCACAAAGATATAGCAATTAAGCACAAGTTCATTTAAGAAATCTCCCCCATTTGATGTCATTCTCATGAGAACAACATGAGCGACCTTACTTTTACAAGAAAAGAAGGATTTCTTTGGACATTAACAAATCACATGGATTTGTATCCAGAAAACATCGAGTAAATTAACCACAAGAGGATCTTTTTGATTAATTTAATCGGAATCACTCAACATAAGAAAACTTACGGAGTAAATACAGTACTTTCACATAAAGTGGATCAGGGAAAGATCAATATTGCGGAATTTCTCAAAAAGTTCATTCTTTCTTTTATCAATATATGCATAAAGACATAATTGACTTAACGTTTGAGATTTTATGAGATAATAGCACAAAACACAAAACGTAAAGGCATATCTCATAAGACATTTGCAATATATAAAACCAACAAGATTAAGTATTGCAAGTTCATCTTCCAAAAACTTAGAATTTAAATAAATAAATCTAAAAACATGCAAGATGAAAAATGTTGGAAATAGCTTGTGTAATCACAATTTATGCTTTACCAAACCCTAGTTATCCTTCTCGAAAATAAGAATAAATTCTCACAAGAAGTTTCCTAGATATTAGTGAAACCTAAAGAAAAACATTCTAAGAAACTCAAACATAGTCAGCAATTAGAGATCGAACAAGAGTAAGATCATCAGTTACTTTCTTTAGTTCAGTCTTCAGAAAATCAAGGTTCTTTGTTGCAATGGCAAGTTGATCACGTACAACCTTAAAATCTTGGAGAAGATTTTCAACCAAATCATATGACATCTGAACGGGTTTATTGTCTTCATGATCGGATTACATAAAAACAGGTTATGATGAGAGGGTTCTCATGAAATTCAATAACCTTACCATCTTCAGTTTCGTCTTCCTTTTTGCTTCCATTCATAGTGCAGTTCATGATATCACAAGAAGATCTCTTGAGGTTATGGAACGTACATATACATAAGAATTCAGTATTGGAACCATACGTCCGATTATGAACCTTGCACATGGGTCGTTTGTAAACATGAATCAAAATAAGATTCAGTACCAACGAATCCAATGAGCCTAATAAAAACATGTCTTGTGGGAAGTTTATCAATAAAAGATTTTAGCCTTAAGAAAAATATCTTAGCTCAATAATTAAATTTAGAGCACAAGAATTCTATTGATAGACACATCAAGTCACGAGACTTTTAAGAACCGTGTTTGAAGCGAAAATACTTACTAAAGCCTTTCTATTATTTGCAACAAGGAGTATTAGCTTAAAAAAGAAGTTGTGAATCATACACAATTTTTAAGTGTGAACATCAACATGAGCAAGGCTCAATAGGAATGTGATCATGTTCTTTTTATATATACTAAGAAACAACACTTGTACAACAAGGACCACTTTGTCAAGAAGGAGATGCCTTTCTTGAGTATTTTGTGCATTCTCCTATGGTCTCGATGGAGACAGCACAATCTAGAGCAGTCAAGTTGTACGATGATGAGCATTTTGCTCATCAGTAGTGTTGACTTCCTTTCCCTTACATTCTTGAGTAACAACAGAAACATCGATAAGGTTAGTCTCAAGAGAATTAATGGGAAAAGAACAAGAGACACCTGATGCTACCGCCTTCTTTGCCTTCCTAATACTAGGTTTGAGTCTATTGATACTGGACTTGAGTTCCGAAACAGATTGTTGATGTTAACGTATTTAGGAAAAACTGAGCCTTTCTTTCCAAAGCTTTCTCCAAACTTAGAAAGAGATTTTGAATGACGTCCTTTCTGCAGATTAGTTTTTCTTCTTTCTGGAGCATCGAAACATATGTCTGTCCTTACAACTTTATCCTTTTGACAATTGTGAAAAGGCTTTGTGTTACTTTTAAGAACAAAGGTTGACTCATCATAGCACTTTCTTTGTCTAAAAATTGGACATATACAACCAGTAATTTGAGATACAGGCTTGATTACTTCTTTTGACACCCAACCAAGGATTTTATGAAGTTTCTCATTCTGCAAACGAAAACGACATCTTCTTTCAAGATGACCCTTGTTTCCGCAATAATGGCAACAAAGTGGAATGTTTTTACCTGAACTCATGTGAGCTGGTTTCGTAGGTTGACGAACCTTGTTCTTTTGAACTTCAGCTGCGGGTGGTAGATTTTCACATATGCCATTAGTGAGATTCTCTTGTTGGAAATTTCCATTAGCTTTGACAAAACTACTCTTACTAATACTTGGAGCGTCTATTCCTTTATAGCCCAATCCTCGCGTACCATGGTGATTTTTACATGCTCATAGCATAGTGGATAATTTGGTAGAGCTAGTGCTAAACTTTTTCAAGTCTTCTTCCAACAACATAATCTTATCACGAGCCGCAAATAAGTCAGCCTCTAGTTGTTTTTCTCGAGTGAGAAAAACACTTTCTCTGTCATAAAACAGTTTTGTTGAGAGTTACACCTTGCTTCAGATTCTGCAAGTTTTTCTTTCAACAAAAAAAGATTTCGACGAATATTTTCATATTCAAAACTTTTTAAATGCACATCTTCTTCTCGATCTTTAAGAAGATATTGTAAAAGACTATATCCACAATAATAGCCCTTAAAGATTTTTCTCAGTTTCTTATTTTCTTGACAGAGAGGAGTCAGAAAACCAATCAGACATAATGTTGACTTTTTTTTTATATAAGATGATCAAACATCTTGATATATTGTGAGACTTCCTCATCAACATCTGAATCACTTTCATTTGAAAGTTCATCCAACTGTTCCTACAGGCGTGACTCCTAGTTATTCATATTTTTAGGTAATGACAAAGATGTAAGAGTTTTCTCATGTGAATCAAGGCTTTGAAAATAGTCTGAATGTTTCTGGTCTGGTGACGCGTCGTTTGAGATTGAACATCTGTCCATAAATTCGTATTGCTACAAACACAGACTTATGAGGTCTTAGCGTATTTGCATGCTCTGATACCAATTGAAAACGCGGGTGTACAACAACCACACCCAATTATTTCGTTCGGCAATCTGTATGGACTAAACTCCAATATAATTTTGAGAGCCCCAACTTAATGAGACTCAATCAAGAAAGATATCAAAGAGTTTTATCTTTTTGTCAACCCAATCAGTAGATCAAATAGATAGAAATTCGTGAACCTGATTATTATGAGAATAACTCGGATGGTACCAAAGACCAATGTCCGAGCGTAATTCAAGTACTACCCAACAAACAAGGTCGGATTTATCAACTGTGATTGAATAACGCACAACCTGTGATATTTCAATTATATAAAGAAAATATAATGCAGAAAATATATAACACAGACACCAGAAATTTTGTTAACGAGGAAACCGCAAATGCATAAAAACTCCTGGACCTTGTCCAAACTTGAACACCACACTGTATTAAGCCGCTACAGACTCTAGCCTACTACAAGCTAATTTCAGACTGGAATATCTTTGAGCCATATCCAAGTCTCACACCGATTAAGGTACAATAGCGTTCCTTATGCCTCTTCAATCTCACAAGAATCTGTGCACTTGATTCCCCTAGCTGACGTCCTTTACAGCCTAGAAGTTGCTACGACCCAAATTCGAAGACTTATAAACAATTCTGTCTCCCACAGATAAGTCTATTATTTTTATTGTTTACATCTTAAGATAAAGATCAAGGTGAACAGGAAACACAACTAATAATCCGGTCTTATACTCCCGAAGAGCAGCCTAGAATATTAGTCACCTCACAATAACCCAACTGGCATACAGAAAAAGTTTCCGAGAGGAAGAAACTATTGTGATTACTTTTTATATCTTACCTATCAGAGATATATCTCGAGAAAACCTTAGAGAAGATTAAATTCAATATGATAGAAAAAATAAGATCAGGATACGCAACTACAAAGAAAATAGTTGGACCTGGCTTTACGAATCCCAAGCGAAGTCTTTAAGTTGTTAAACCTAGTAATGGTTTTCAGAAGAACTGAAAACCTAGGTTAAGAGAGAATCAACTCTAGTTTGCAACTAGGACACACGAGAGTGTCGGGATTAGGTTTCCAAGAAGCTAGAGCTTCTCCTTATATGGTCTTTCAAATCAGGGTTTCTTACAATCAAAGCTAAGATAACTTAGTAACAAAGCAATTAATATCCACCGTTAGATGAACTCTTGATTTAAGATTCAAGCTAAGTTTGCTTAGAAAATAAGCAATCAATCTCCACCGTTAGATGGTTTAGCTTGATACACACAAATGAAATATACTTATATTTAGATATGGAATAACCATACCTAAACGTGTATAACAAGTTGGCTCAATAATAGTTAACCGAAGTTAGCCATTTGAACACTTTTAGCTTATCTATATATTCATGTAACACTTCTAGACTCAATCTGATAATCAATCATGATAGATAATCAAATGTATCTAAATGTGTTTTAAGAGAGTTGTTCAAATATTCACTATCTCATAGAAATATCCATGAAGCATTTGAAACATATTCGGTTTGGTTTGTAAATGTACAAAGTACTTATACAAGAACCAATTCATGAACATAATGCCACTGTTTGAAAACCGAGTTCACATACCTTCAAGCATTAAGAATCTAGGGACTTTAGTTCGCAAACAGAGTTCGCAAATGAATCTGAGTTCATGAGTATAGACAATAGTTAGCATACAGAGTATGTGAACAAGTTGTCATACTTACCCATTTTAGAACCTAACCATTGAGTTCGCAAACTGAGTTCGCGAGCTATTGTTCCGGACCTTGCCTAGTTTTTCCGTTCGCAAACCACATTTCCGGACCTATCACAGATAAACTCGTTCGCAAACACAGTTCGCAAAAAAGAGTTCCGGACCTGAACTAGCACTTCACAGTTCGCATACTGGGCACTGGTAATCTTACACATACCAATAGATTCAAGTAATTTTCAAATGATTATATGATCAATACAAAACATCCCAAGTTAACATCAAATGATTGTCTCACACAAATCATGTAAGATGTTCAAGGTAATTTTCACATGATCATCTTGACTTAATATTCAGTTTCCAACAAATGAATTGTTTACAACTAAAGTTGTCAAGTAGATGATGAAGTATTCTAAGATTTAAACTCGTATTTCGAGAATTATATAAACGAGATAAACTCGACTCGAAATTTAAAATGCGTATAACACAAAGTCTATATAATTATACGACTTAGTCTCATTAGTAGATATAATTTGAATAGACTTCTAAGTAATAGATAAGTTTTAGTGTTCACGTACCTTTTGTCGTCAAAGTTCCTCCAAGATCTTCAGTAGATCTTCTTCTTCAATTGGTGAACGTCGTGAAGTATAAAGCTAAACTACACACTTCTATCCTAATCCGAGACATAGCTATAAGTAGACTAGAAATCAAGATATAGTTTTAATCAACTAAACTTGATAAACAAGCTTGAGATAGCAACGCTTGTGAGTTCGACCGAGCACTGCTCTAGCATAAAGACTTAATATATTTAACTTTTGAGCATATATGAGATATCAGTTCAATTCACAAAACGCAAAGGACACATATCTCTTATAAGACTTTGCAATAAGTATAACATGTTAGAGCATTGCTCGGTCGAACTCACAAGTGTTGCTATCTCAAGCTTGTTGTCAAATTTAGTTGTCAAAACTATATCTTGATTTCTAGTCTACAATTAGTCAAGTATCGGACTAGGATAGAAATATAGTTGAAAATACAGTGGATCACGGCAGTCATAATTGCGTTCCAACGTTTGAAGGCGAAGATCAACCGAAGCTTTTGGATAACTTCATCACCAAAGGTAAGTGAAGACTGAACCACCTATTTCTCAAGTTATATTCACTTTTCTATCATTTGAGACGATGTCGCATAACCAATTAGACTATTATGAATATACAAGAATTTCGAGTCAAGTTTTATCTTGATAATTAGTTCTCGAAATATAATGACTAAGCTTAATGAACATTTGTTCATACTTGATGAATTTCGGTTAAGGACAATTTATTGTTCAGTATCAAAATCATGATCCAAGTTCTATCATTCGAAAATAGCGTGGAACAGTGATATGTGTCATTGATGTTATTCGGGAATGTTTCGAATCGATTTAGAGAGAAATATAGAACTACTATAGATTCAAATATAAGACAATGTTATCAGTCTCACAAACTGGGAAAACTGTTATAAGGCTGAACCCGTATTACATTTACTCATACACATAGCGGAGTATCTATATATCGACTTGCAGATTTGTGGTACACATATTTTTATGTTTATCATGTGAAAAATCTGTTCAACTCATGAACCGGATCGATACACATACTCGTATTCAAACCATTTAGGAACTGTGGTTACGGAACCGGGTTAGTATCCAAACCGGTATGCAAACCAAAATAGTTATGTGTTCCCGAACTCGGTTTAACATCCAAACCAATAAGCAAACCAAAATAGTTCTGTGGACTCCGGAACCGGTCATAGTCTTACGGTTTCCAAACCGGTACGCGTACCTAAATAATTATGTTAACTCCGAAACTTGGTTTGGTTAAATTTTTACAAACCGGTACACGTACTCTGACTGACCTGACTCACGAACGACTATGGTATTTGTACTTTGTACACCTACTAACCATGTCGATTATCTTCAAGTGCGATTAAATTATTTCTACGAGATAATTAGTATTTGATTAATTCTCCAAAACACTAGACTTATTTGATCACATGATTGTGACTCAAGGTTAATGTCTTAAGTGTTCATGAAAATGAATATTAAGCTTTTAAGTTCAAATCGGCTAGTTTCGTCTAACCACCTTGAACATAGTCTTTCTACACGGTTCGGTTATGGTTTCACCTAACCAGACTGTATATCTTGTTTATGTAAATCAGATTCAAAGATTCATCTAAAGGTGGATATTGATTTCTTGGTTCCAAAGCTATCTTAGCTTAAACCTAAAGCAACTTATACTTTGAATGTGTATGAAAGCGGAACTTAAAGCAACTGGTATCTTTGAATCTCGACACTACTTTGGTGTGTCCTAGTTGTAACTAGAGTCGTCATCTTCCTAACCCGTTTAGGGTTTAACGACTACAAAGACTTCATAGGGATTCGTGAAGCCAGGTCCAGTTATGTTTCCTTGATAACTCGAGTATCCTGATCTTGATCGATTGTTGAGCTGCTCACTCGATCAAGATAGATTAAAATCCTCAAAGTTCTCTTCGACTTAAACTTTTTTTATTCCATAGGTTTTATACTTGTGAGGTGAATAATAATCTAGGCTGCACTTCGGGTTGTATAAGTCCGGATTTTTAGGTTAGCTAGACTTTGTCTATTGATATCGATTTCCATCACCTTTGATCAAACTTTTTGATTATAAGAGGAAATCATATATAGGCTTCATACGTGAGAGGCAGATTTGGTTTAAAGTCTTCAATTGAGTTGAAGCAACTCTTAGTTAGTGTGATGTCAGCTAAGAGAATCAATTGCGCGGATTCCTGCTGGGATTCAAGAGGCGTATGGAGCGCAATTGTACCTTTATTGGTGGGATACCTTTTAAGGATCAATTGTCCGAAGTTAATTGGCAGTAGGCTAGTGTCTGTGGCGGCTTAATATAGTTTGGTGTTCAATCTGGACTAGGTCCCGAGGTTTTTCTGCATTTGCGGTTTCCTTGTTAACAAAACTTCTGGTGTCTATGTTATTTACTTTTCCGCATTATATTATTTATCTTTATAATTGAAATATCACAGGATGTGCGTTAATCAATCATAGTAGATACATCCGACCTAGTTTGCTGGATACGACTTGATTGATTCTTGGACATTGGTTTTTGGTACCGTCCAAGTAATCTCTTTGTGATTAGGTTCAAGGATTTGTCTATGTAAATATTTTAATTGCAAGAGAGAGAGTTATAATAACTCTAGATATTATTCCTTGATTGAGTTTAAATCTCGGAGTTGTATTGAGTTTGTCCATACATATTGCCTAAGAAAAAGTTGGTTGTGTATTTTGGTACCCACGCATTTTCAATTGGTATCAGAGAAGGCAAACACGTTAAGACCTAACAAGTCTGTGTTTGAAGCAGTCTGATCATATGAAAGAGAGTAAAATCTCTGATAAATGTAACACCATTTTAAAAGAAACTGTTTCTATGGATTCTGTAGATAAGTCTGATTTTTCAAACTCTCTTAGAGACGAACAATGTGTTTCCATAAAACAGTTAGATATTAACAAGTGTCATCCCTATTATCTTAATGATGAGTCTGACTCAGAAGTATAACGGGAAGCATCCATAGAAATTTCTGATATTTTCAAACATATAGAATTTCAGGCTTCTAAGGTCATTCGGCTGAAACACAAAGTCAATACTCTTATCGGTATTGTTTCTAAACATGATTCCAAAACAAGGATTTTTCTTGATGAACATGCCAATGTGAAATCGAAAATTCTTTCACTTTAAGATGATCTTAATGATAATGCCTTAGAGATCGAGCATTTGTCGAGTAAGAACACTATTCCACGTTGCGATAGTGAATCTAAAGAAACTACCGTGAATACAGTCTCTGTCCAAAGTGATGAGTTGTAAAAGTAAGAACACCTGCTGTTCATGATATGCTAACAAAATCGCAGTAAAAAACTTATAAACAAAGTACTATTACTTTGATAAGAGATGATCAATTAAAATTCTCTGACCAAGAAAAAACTGTGTCTCCAAGGAGGAAAAGTTCTTTACAAGACAAGTATGATAAACCACCTATTTTGATTTCATTGAAACTCAGAAAGTGTGCTATTACTGCAACACTAAGGACCTGTTCAAAGAAAGTGTAAACTGAGGTTGAAAAACTATCAGTTTGACCGTCTTCAAGATACCTTGAATTTAATTCTGAAGGGTTTAACTGATATTCGGATGTCTAAACCTCTTGAGGTGAAATCACATTCAAGTAAATCGGCTTCTAGAAATGTCAGTACTTCATGGTCCATGAATATTCGAACAAGTCAAAAGGATAGTATGCAAAATCGGTTTAAGAAAAACTCGGTGACACCATCTCAAATATGGGTTCGAAAGAATTCCTATACACCTCCTTAAAGGGTTGAAACTTTTGAAACAGCTCAACAAGCTAACATGAATTTGATCATTACAGGATATAAGGATCTTATTGATAAACTGTCCATTTCAAGGCAAGCGTTCTCAGGTAAGAGTTCTAATCATATATCTTAATTTGATGACATTAATTTCTATGATCATTTTTCACGTTTCAAAAGTAAGAAGAAAAAAACAGCAGCGTAATTCATGTGGTGAGCGTACAACTCACCCTTGTGCGAACTAGGCACAAGTCTTGGAACCTTATCCATGAAAATCCTGCTGGATAAGGATTACTGCGTGACAGGAGTACTATTTGTCTCAAGTAGTACTTGAATATGATGAGCAATAATCATTTTCATAATGCAACCTTTCCATGGTAATTTTGATTAGATTCGAATGTTATGAATCCTTGCTGAGCTAACATTCTCTGATTAAAGTATTTTCATGAATTTCTCTTGTGCTCTAAACTCACGTTTGTTGAGCTAAGAATGCATTAATATTCAAAGAAGAATATTTGTCATAGATAAGGAAGAATTGCAGTATTGAAAATTGTTGTGTGATCTCTAAAAGACTGTTTTTCTACCCTCAAAAGTTTTGTTCAAAAATTATTAGGAAAAACGGGTCCCGTACCATCAGAAGGTACACGTACCTCTCTTTTGTGACCGTACGAAAACCCTAATATAACAAGTTATGAACCCACCGCCATCCCAAAGAATGACTCCTTACAAACTCCTTTATATACCTTAACCTGTGATTGAGTATTTCTCATCCAAGGTTCCGCACCCAAGCATGTCTCCTATATCACGAATTCTTGAAAGCATCGAGAAAGCTCTTAATCGCGATGCTATTGAAACAAGAGGAAAAAAGAGAACTCTGGTTGATGACGAAGTTGTTGATTCTTCCGAAAAACCTTCAGATGTGAATTGCTATTTTACAATGATCATCAAGATGTTGAACGGGAAGAGATGATCTCTGCTGATGTTGTTTATGATTTTCTTAAACAATTTGAGGAAGCAAAACTAGAACTTGTTGAAACGCTAAAAGGTCTAGACATGTTGAAGATTGAGTCAGAAAAAGGATTCTGCTGACCTTGTTCTCATGAAATCTCATGTTCGTGAACTTCTCAATGAGAATATTTTCTCTGAAGAGCTCGTGGATACAGTTGATGACAAATTCAAGGGTCTTAATACCAAAGAAGAGTTTGGAAAAATCTAGTTTAATTCGTTTTTCTTATTTATCTAGGAAACTTCTTGTGAGAATTTATTCTTACTTTTGAGAAGGATAACTAGGGTTTGGTACAACAAAAATTGTGATTACACAAGCTATTTCCAACGATTTTCATCTTGCATGTTTTTAGATTTATTAATTTAAGTTCTAGAGTTGTTGAAGATAAACTTGCAGTATGTAATCATTATTGGTTTAATTATTGCAAAAGTCTTATTAAATATTTAAATATTTATTAAATATTCGTTTTTCGTGGATCGAGCTAATATTTCATATATGCTCAGAAGTTAAATCTATTATGTTTTTATAAACGGAAAATAGAACAAACTCTTTGAGAATTTTCTCGCAGTATTGATCTACTTATGATCACACTTTTTTGTTTTACTGCTTGACACACTCCGTAAGATTTTCTTATGTTGAGTTATACCAATTAAAATTATCTTTTGTCCGTAACTGGCGTAGAGATTATTTTAAGTCAATTATCGGATACAAATCCATGTGATTTGTTAATGTCCAACAAAATCCTTTTTTTTTTAATAAAGCAAGGTCACTCATGTTGTTCTCTTGGGAATGACATCAAATGTGGGAGAGTTCTTAAATGAAATTGTACTTAATTGTTATATCTTTGTGGGGAGTGTGTGGCTGTGGAATTTGAAAGGGGATGCTTGTATCTTAAATCTCCTAGATGAGCGCTAAGTAATTCTTACTATATCATCTAAAAAAGTTGATATGAGGAGTTGCATTTTAACTATGTTATAATGTAGAATCTCAAAACTTCCTTAAAACTAGACATATCTTTTGGTTGTATTCATTACGATCCCACGATTTTTGTACCTTTGTTAATTTTATTGACAAAAAGGGGGATAATTATTAAGTAGTCTCATACTACATATATATGGTTTACGGATCATTATGTAAGGGGGAGTGAATCAATAATCTATAGCTTTTACCTATTATGCAAAAGATGTAAGTACTGATTAAGGGGAAGAAACATATCACCGTAGTATTACTTCAGAGTTGGGATACAATTGAACTTTGGAGAAATTAATAATACTATGTTTCGGTATAACGACGGCTGGGAATTTTTGTTTTCAATGTTGTTATCGCTACGGATCTTCAACAACAACGATGATGAGTTGAACACGTTCGGAATCATTGCAACTTGAAATTACAAAGAGTTCAAGGAGTTGAAGAACCAAGGAAATCAAGCATGATAGATTCGAGGAGTTTTCAAAGCTTTATTTTTTTATCCATACCAGCTTTGTGTACCTTCCTGAGTTCACGAGTCAACAGATCTTTTTGGTATCTATACCGGATATGTGTACCTAAGATCATTGCCAACTATAGCTACGCCGGTACGTGTACTGGGTACATGTACTGCGGCTCCGGACCTATAACAGTTACGCCAGTACGTTAATTAGTATGTGTACTATCCTGTATCTAGATTTACAGTAGTTCTATATCTCTCCAATAACCAATTTAAAATATTCCCGAATAACATCAATGACACATATCACTGTTCTAGGCTATTTTCAAATGATTAACTTGAATCATGATTTAGGTCATAAAAAGTAAATTGTTCTTAACCAAATTCATCAAGTTTTGAACAAAATGTTCTTAAGCTTAGTCATTCATATTTCGAGAATAATTAACAAGATAAACTTGATTCGAAATTTATATTGTGAAATTTAAAGTCCACTTAGTCATGCGATTTAGTCCCATAGATATAAAAGTGAAAACTTGAGTAATTGGTTGGTTCACTCTTCACTTACCTTTTGTCGATGAAGTTCTCCAAATGTCTTCAGTTGATCGTCGCCTTTAAACGGTAGAACGCAGTGATGTCTGATACTCAACTACACATTTCTAATCCTAATCCTAGACTTAACTAAATGTATACTAGAAATCAAGATATAATTTTGATCAACTAAATTTGACAACAAGCTTGATATATCAACACATGTGAGTTCGACCGAACAATGCTCTAACAGTACTATAGATAGATATAAATCTAGATTGGTAGTTAGGGGTATGATCAACAAGATAGTGTTGATCTTAATGAAACCTTTAGTCCAGTGGTTAAGTGTACAAATTTAAGAGTTGTTATTTGTTTAACTCTCCCTTAATTAGCAAATTAGACAAGTAGATGCAAGTAATGCTTTCTTATATGGTTTAGTGGATGAAGATGTTTACATGACTCATCCACATGGATTTATTGATCCTGAACATCCTAATTAAGTATGTAATATCAAAAAGAGATTATATGGATTGAAACAAGCTCCTATAGCTTGGTTTTATAGGTTCAGTTATTTCGTATTTCTTATGGGTTCAAGAAGTCTATTTCTGATAAGTCAATGTTTGTTCTTACTTTTTAAAAAGATATGATTGTGTTAATGTTGTATGTTGTATGTTATAATGTTAATTGGTAGTTCAACTATATTATGATAGATAGCCTTATTACTTATTTGAAGAGTAAGTTTGCTATGGAAGAATTAAGTAGTTTGGCATATTTCCCTGGTATATAAGCTATTTGGAGTTCAGATACAATTGTTCTAACACAGAATATATATACTATGGAGTTGTTGAAAAAAGTAAATATGTTGGATAGTAATCCATGTGATACCATTGTTTTCAAAGCTTCAAGAGTCTTAACTCATATGGTGAATTAGTATCAAATCCAAGTGATTACAGAACGATTTTAGGAGGTTTACGATATCTGATTGTTATAAGACTTAATTTCTGTTTTGGTGTTATTTATGTGTCTCAATTTATGTAACCACCAAAAGATATACTTTTACAACTTGTTAAGAAAAATTTAAGATATTTTAAAAGCACTATTGGGTTAGGAATTACCTTGAAAAATGGTGATTTACATAGTTTAAGAGATTTTACAGATTCATATTGGGCAGGTTGTCCAGATACAAGGAGGTCTACTTCGGGTCATAATGTTTTTATTGGTTCTAATTTGGTGTCTTGGTCTTCTAAAAAGCAACAAACAGTTTATAAATTCTCAGCTGAAGCGAAATATAAATGCTTGTTTGTTACAACTGCTAAACTGCAGTGACTTCATTTTTACTAGCTGAATTGGATATTTTTATTATGCTCTTATGTGATAATACTAGTGCTTTGTCTTTGGATTTATTCATGTTCCATGCCAGGACAAAGCACATAAAAGTTCAGTATTATGTTGTCGGAGAAATGGCGAAGAAAGGATTTTTGCAACTGCAGCATGTATCTTCTGAAAATCAATTAAAAAAAGGATAGTGCTTTCCTACATTCTCAAAGTTGTAACATCAATTACTTGGTTCTCCTTCATCTGCTGCACTTTCTACATCTACTTTTGAGAAGTATGCATCAGTTTCTTAATATAGTGTGAGAGAGTGTTTTTTGTTGCTTATGTTTTTCAAACTTATTTGTTGCATGTCTGCATCAGTTTGCAGGGGTGTATTAGAAATAATTTAGGTCAAGTCAAACTTATTGAGAAGTTTGATGTTACTACTGCTTTGTCTGACTGCTACTACAACTCTATCTCTTGTATTAATACAATATTGTAATAACTCTCTCAATCTTATCTTTTGAAATAAAATTGTTTCTAACCTTTTTCACATCATGCCTTCAACTATTTAAAGGTGAACTTTGATGCTTCTTGTATTTCATATTGTACTAACTCATGTATGATTTGGTTTTGTATAACGATGCAGGAACTTGCACAACCACACCAGCATGTCCACCTAGAGTTGTATCTCCTGAAGAAGTAGAAGCTCTAACTCTACTAGAGGAAGCAAAATGAGCATTCCATCTCCCACTAACAAATTTTTACATCATATGCAAGGCTACACCAACTCGTAGCAATGTCACAACATTCTTCAACAAGTCTCCTCAATTTAAGACAGCTGCCTAAATTTTTTGGGATTTCTTTTGGTACATAGACAATGTAACAATTTAGCCGACAAGTTAACTAAGAAAGGAAGAACATCTACTAACGGACATTCCTGGCATCCTTTCCCTTCTTTTGTTGCTCTTAATCAAATAGTAGATCGGTCGAAATGCCAAACATGTGGTATTGAAAACTCTAAAACTCTACTACTTTTGTAACCTCTACAATTAAGGACCATGGTCCAGCTCATGTAACCTTGCCGGTTTGGGGCATATAAAATCTATTTGGGGCCTATCACTACATGACAAAATAAGACATTTTGAAGTAAAATGCAAAACCCCTTAGACAACTATTTTCCTTAATGGCTAATTTACCCCTGATTAATTAGTGTTAATTCGGGTGATTAATAGATATTTGATCAAGTTAACCCTGAAACCAACTAACGTTAATTCATCATCAAAACTTGAAGAAAAAAAATTATTTATTTATTTACAAAAATCAACCCAAAATCGGTAGATGTTCATGCACTCGTAGACTGATTCTGGGTTGATGTTTCGATTCACCAAGAACACCCAGAATCTGTAAATAAAATATAGATAAAAGAACGATTCCGACAATCGGCTCTTGCGGGTGTAGATATAGCCGATTATATCGTACCTTCATAAACAAAACATTCATTCATAGTATTGAGAAATCAACACATTAAATAGTTTAGCGCATTACATGGGAAAATTTCAGTATGCGGATTCTTGAATCTCGCACAACAGTACATCGTCAATGAACCTCCAAGCACGACGATATAACACCACATATTCCTTGTAGTGAATGAACCTTTTGTCCCCATTACGAATTCGCCATTGGCCATTGAATCGTTCTAGCTGAAATTAAATGAATTACACGTTAGGGTGTATGCATTAAACGACGAGATAAGTATAAAAATACGGGATTACTCACCTTTTTACTAAAAGGAGCTTGTGGATGATGGTCGTACACCATTTTTCTAACTTTAACATACTCTCGCATTGCACTTTTTATGTATACAAATCGAAACACTAAGTCTCTCTATCTACAGTTTTTTTGGATTCGTGGTGCGCTCATAATATAACTATTTGAATCTCTTTCAAAACATTGGATATAGTTCATTGGGATGTTTGTGGAAGGTGGGAATAAACGATTTCACGAGATGTATATCTTCTTCTGGATCCCAATCCATTTTCCAACCTTTATTTGAGAAGTGTGTAAAGTATGAGTGGCTCAAAGTTGCAAGTTTGGGGTAAAATGTGTTTGGGAAAATGGTCGTCCTTATATAGATTAACACTCAACGGCTAGTTTTTTTAAATCAATCCATAGGATCTGCTGTTAACTATGTCCACATAGACCGATTTGTTCCTTGCAAAATCATCTAAAATCCGCCTTGCAACAATCAATTCATAAGGAAGCTTATGTAATCATATCATTGTTAATAAATATACAGGAAAAGTGTATTTTTTTCTTACAAGAACCAGACTACATGTTTTACCACATAGACCAATTCTGTTAGGTGGTCAAAAAATTTGATTTTTTTGTCTCAGAATTGATCTTTAACTATATCTATATACACCGATTTTGAATGCTGACACAACAAGTAAATTAAATTTCCAGAATCGGTCTTTGTTGTAAATAGTATAGACTGATTCTGAACATGTAATGATGGAGAAAAGGAACAATCGATTTTTATCTAGTAACACGTATACCGATTGTAGATAAATAAACAAGCAGAATACCTACATTTTTCCCCAAATTGTAGTCCTTTTATCGCATCTTAGACAAACACAACAATTTTAAAACCAACTAAATTCATCGATTCATAGACTAACGAAACAAAATAACACAATCCGAATAAACATAAGTTCAATACATAAGTTCTGACTCCGTAATTATCCATATGGTTAAAGACATAAGTTTCGAAAACAAAGAAACCATTCATTTATTATCTTTATCGTCATCAATATCCCCACTGCGTCCACGCCACGACCACCACCACCACCACCACGTCCACGACTACCTCGTCCTCGTTTAACAGGTCGTTCTTCGGATCCATCATCATCGCTAATATCATGTTAGGTGGTGCTTGCTTAACCCTGTGAGTTGTTTCTCGAAACGACTTTCTTCCTCTTTGCCCTAGTCTTTTCCGGTGGTTCCCCAAACCTTTCACCAGTTTTTACATCTTCCAGGGCATTAAATTTTGCAATCTTTTTTTCATTCTCCTTAACCTTTATTCCTTTCCCTATACATACTCATGCTTTTTTTATCAGATACCCGATTCGTCTTATCTGTATTCATTGTAAACAACAAACATTCAACAAATCATGCTAAAACCATTAACAAAATCATAATCGAGTAACAATGTGCACCAGGTATTCGAGATATTTATCTTTTCCCTTGATTTGGGGCCTCCCCTCTAATCATATCACTCGAGTATGTGACATGTTGAGGTACCATGACATGTTTGCTAGATACACCTCATCATATGTCTGCGGCGAAGGATTGCCACCCACCTCCTGGGACCAGGTCCTTATACTATAATCCTAATCAGTAGATGCTGGATAAGGATCGTGAACAATCTCAAGATCATTATCCATACTTACATTTTTTCTCGTCCAATTTAAATATGGGGTGCTCGGATGTTAGGATATCTTGTACACCGCCACATTGTCTCACCACTCTCGTTGGGTTGTATATTACATATCCTTTGGGATAGAACATGGGTCCAAAATATTCTTATTCCTCTCACCCAGTAACAATCTTTCCTTCAGCAAATTCTTTCTTGTAAGGGTCAAAGACAACATCTTTCATCGTCAAGTTGTCCAATTCCAGATATTCATTTTTTGGGGTCTTCGGCTTACTGTTGTAGGCGTATCGGCCTCCATACCAGTTCCCTTCTTGTCACTTGTTGTTCACACGGGCTCTATCAGCAAACTTTTGAAGTGCAAGTATATCCATACCCGCGTCAACATATATTATAGGTGAGAAAAGCAAATGTAAGATAAACAGAATACAACAACTTGATAACTCGAATCACCTATAGAAGACACATATTACCTTCGATTTGGTTTCTGTGAGACCTATAACACTTTCCCAACTCTTTCACCGAATGTACAAGGATGGCAGAGCGCCAAGAGTTGTCGCGGTGACAACTCACAAGATGTAGAGGACATATGCATAGGTTGTAGCATTGATACGTTTGGGAGATACAAACTTTCCTTCATCACATAAATTCTTTGTTCCCATGAATTGGTCCCTCAAGCTCGCGAGACGGAATATCCTCTTCTTTGCTTGACCTACCAGCATCTCTGACTTGGTCTTCTCCTCATCCAACCAAACACACTTTTTGGTGAGCTCGTAAATCTTGTCCCTCTCATGCTCATTCATATAGTATTTCCCCCTCACGGATTTACCTGCTATTCTTAGGCCGGTAATTTATTGCACATGATTTGGAGTTATTGTCATTTCGCCAACAGGAAGATGGAAAGTATCTGTTTCCCCGTAACATCTCTCGCCGAAAGGCATAAACAAGAGGTTTGTCGTATCCAAACAACCGAATTTTCGATCGCATTCAACAACCCCGTAGTATCTACTATATCGTAGACTTCTTTTATTTCTCTAGATATTGGCCATAAGGTCATCATGCTTCTCGAGGACGCTCCTGGCTTAAGAGGATGCACGACATCGGCGTGGTCCTAAATAAAAAACGATAGACAAAATTCAATAAACTAAACGAAAAATAAGTTGTTATCTTAAATAAAAGTTCGAGACATAGCATAAGGTTGATGATATTGCAGACCATTGCAGCCCTACTCTCTTTGTACCCCCATACCACTTTCCTTCATCATCGGGTAACCCATAAGGAGGATCACCAGCCTTGCGAAGAAGTACCTTCTTCGGGTCGGCAAAGTGGTTCCATTTCTTCTTATATGGTCAGCCTTCTCCTACTTCTTGTTGTTGAACTTGTTGTTGTTCAACTTGTTGCTGAGTTTCTTTTGCTACTCCTTCTCCCTCTTCGCTTTTTTATTCAACAATTTCATTATCACTAGTTCGTTCTTCGATCCTTTCTTTTTCAGTTTGTGTATCAGAATCAAATTCATATTGTGGTAGCAGCTCCACTTGAGGTGGTGGTTCATTGATGTGGATCCCTTTGGGTTTACCCGCCGAGTTTCTACGGTGTTTAGCACCCAGAATTTTGATCTCGCTTTCAACGAGGTGGCAAATTCGGAGGACAAGCAAGATCATGTTTATTCTTCGCTCTCTTTTCGTCTTGCTTTTGCTTCCCCTTGTTGTCCCTATATATTATGGGGATACACAATAAACAACAATCAGATTAAACTATATTTAGAAATCCCAAATACACAATCGGTGAGCACGATACATACACATATACCGATTCCTAACAATGCATAAAAAGTATCGATTCTTGTAAGTGCTCATGAAATCCGATTCTAGGTTAAAAAGTATACGGGAAAAATGGCCATTTCTTGGACCAAGAATCAGTTTATGTAGCCACTTACATGATTCGGTTATAGCATTGGCAGTTAGCAAATCAAAGGCCACATAATCTTGTTTATGTGGACATTCACATAATCCGATTCTATCAATAAAAACATACACGAAAATGGTTATTTCTTCTTCACATGAATCGATCGATGTGAGCATTCACAAAGACCAATTCTGGTTAAATATTCCTAAACCAGAAAACACATCCAGGAGAATCGCTCGTTATGGGAATGAACAAGAACTATTTCCTACAACAATCGATCTATAAGTACATTGGCGTATAATTCTTGCGGAACACTTTGATTTCAGAAAATTCAAACTTTGAGTGAATGCATGTTGCTAAAACCTAATTTAGAGTATTGGGTTGATATGGAAGTACCTGATTCGAGCCATTGATGCTTGTATTACGATAAGAGCTTGATCGTCTTCCATAATCGTTTGCGACGACGATTATCTATTACGAATCGATTTACCAATTCCTGGATCTTCCGAACAAGAATAAGTATTTCTAGTGGCTTGCTTCATTCGTGGACGATTCGGCATTTTATAGAAGAAAAAAAAATTAACCGTTCTTTGAATCGTCGATGTTTTAGTTTGAAAATGAAAAAAAGAGGGGAGAAGAAAAATCGGTTGGTGGAGGAATATAAATGAAATTGATTTAATTTTTGGTTTTATTATTAAGATTTATTTAGGGTTGATTGGTAGTTTTAAAATTTATTGAAGGATAAATTGGTAGTTCATCCAAATTAGACACCCCTTAACATCCTTCTTGTTGGAAGCAAAATTTTAATAGGCCCAAAATAGATTTATAGGCCCCAAACCTGTCAGGTTCCTGTAACTGTAACCCAAGAACGAGCTTTAGCTAGTTATTTTCGGTTAGTTTTTGCTACAAAGTTCTCAATTCACTGGAAAAAAAACACACACATACACAATAAAATAATGAATTATAGTGCCTAACTATTAGGGATAGTCAAGGAGCCTGACTTTCAAGTAGGAGGTTAGTGGATCGAGTCTCCGCTCAAGAGTTTGGAGATGTCATCATGAAATACTCCTCTTAGTTAAATACTTATAACTTTATTGCGGGGAATGGGCTGGGTCTGCTCAGGGGAGTAGGCTCAGTGGCTTCGGCTGCCAGGGCAGGTCAGAGATATAACTCTTGGATGTATTTTCATTAATTGAGTCTGACTGTCTAGTTGATTCTCTTGGAAATATATTAGAGTTAGTCCATACAGAGTGCCTAAGCGAAATATTGGGTGTGGTTGTTAGACCCCCGCTTTTTCAATTGGTATAAGAGCAGGCAAACACGTTTAAGACCTCATAAGTCTGTGTTTGTAGCAATCTGATTCTATGGACAGGAACGCTATCTCTGATAAACGCGTCACCACCAGAAACAAAAGTTTTGTTTCTATAAAATCTATTAAAGAGAAAGATTTGTCAATCTCGAATATAGATGAACATCCTGTTCCATGTTCCATCGACATCACACAGAAGAAGAAATACATTAAGAATGCAAAACATGGGAAGCTGAAAGCATAATATCAGTAAACTAAAGCATAATATCAGTAAAGTAAATTAAACATGTTCTTCACTAAATCAACCGCTAAAATTTCAAAACTACCTTAACCATCTTCTAAGATCACTAGTACTGGAAGGAGAAATTTCACCACCACCAACTCTAACACCACCGTAAAAACTATCAGTACAAGAAGACACATTTGAATTTTGTTCTAAACCATAATGAATTCCACCGTGAACACTTTTAAAACTTGGGCTCCTTAATTGTTGATGACTACCTAAAGCAAACCCATTGCTGCTATAAGGGTCTTGTGGAGGAACTGGAAAGGATAATCGTTTTTTTGCTGATAATCCATTGATCCTATCTCCTCCTCCTTCTGGTGTTAATGGTCTTTGTCTTGGTGCACTTTGTGACCTAATTCTCGCTTTAGCTGATTCAGTTGCTGCCATATAATTTGGAATTGAACCTGAACCACTGCTATTCCAGTGGTGGGGGTTGCCGCCAGCATTGTGGTTGAAATTGGAGCTTGGGGTTTGTGGTAATGTTGGGTAATTTCTATTTTCTTCTTTGATATAACGTGGACTAGCGGAACGAACTTGCAAATTAGGCCTTGATTTTGAGGGAGAAGGTGTTACAGGGGATTCATTTAGAGAGTAATAATTAGGATGATGATGATGATGAGATGTTCTATGAAGTGGTGAAGCTTTCGGTTGTTGTTGATTAGGATGATGAGGATAATGGTGATGATTATTATTGTGATGAAACTGTTGTTGTGATCTTCTAATATAAGAATAAGGTCTTGAAGTATCAATTTCAACTGTTTTAATAGAATCTGACCTTTGATCAGTCGATGATCTTCCTCCTTTGTTACTTTCCCATTGTTTAGCTGCCATCCATCTATCCAACCATTTTGGTGTTCTTTCTTGATTAATTTCTTCTTCATTTCCAATTGATGAGTTTCTCCCAGATCTCCATAACTTCATTTTGTCATCAAAATCGGAAAAATTAGTTTATTAATCCACCATAAAACCTACAGAGGTAACAGAGAGAGAGAGAGGGATGAATATGAACCTGTTGAGAGAAAGCATAAGACAGGGCTTTTTCGCGTTTAAAAGCAGCAGCTTCTTGTCTAGAATGCAACATAGCTTGCATTTCATCAAGAGTACGCGGTCGATCATCACAATCATCCGGAATGGTAGTACTTCCATCTCTAGACTGTAGAGTGAAATCAAAATAGAGGCCATTAAAAATACTGTAATGTCTCTGTAAACAAATCAATAACTAACTGTAAAGATTAATGTTTAACTTACAGTAGTGAATTTCCTTTCAACAATATCTTGGAAATATCGAGAATCCCATAGACTATTTGATTCACTAATGGTGGATCTTCTACTCATTATTTCATCTTGAGAAAGTCTAATTCTTTGATCTCGTACTCTAGCTTGAACTCTAACTAGAGCTTGCATACATCTTAAAGTCATTTTCGCTTGCTTTCTTACATTATGTCCTCTTACTAATGCTTGCAACTTTACTAGCCCTTTTAACGCTCTTAGAGCTCTTCTTGCCTTCAACAAAATCACAATCATCTTTTTTAATCGATTCAGCAACATAAAAATCCATATTCACCAAACCAATCAAAACCCAGTTTAAATTTTCTATTAATTTCATCAGAAAGTACAAATTCCACAACAATAAAAAGGGTGAAAAGAGTGAGATTTTTGAGTAGAAAAGTCACCAGATATCCTCTGAAAGCTGTTTGGATCATTATAGAAGCATAAGTTTCTCTAGCAAAATTAGGTGGTCTAGTTAATCTAACAACTTGTACCGCTCCTTGGGCTGTTGCTACCGCTGCTTCTGCTGCTCCTGCCGTCGCTACCGCCACCGCAATGGCGTGTCTTTCATCAGCAACTTTACTTTCATACGCTGGTACATGGTTTGTTACTTGTGGTGCAGTTGTGGAAACCGTTATTGATGTTGTTGCAATGCTCTTAGCTGGTTCAGATTGAACTTGTGGCTGGTTTTGTTGCATCAGTACTGGTTCTGGATTTGAAGTTTTTCTGAAGATCCATCTTCGTTTCTCTCTTTTCTATTAAAGATAATGAACACCCAAACATAAGTACGATCAAAAATACCTTGCAATGACCCTGAAATCGACAAAGAAGAAGAAAATTAACTAAGAAAAATCTAACCTTTTCTTCTTCTTCTTCTTCCTCGTCCTCGTGGTCTTCTCTTCTTTTACCATTTTTGTCACTCTTGCTCTTAGTCTTAGTGGGAGATCTAAAAGCTCTTTTAACAGCGGTTAACCATGAATTTCCTTCTTTCTTTCCCATGAGAAGAAAGATGATGAACGATACAAACTAATTATTAGCAGCATTTACAAGAACAAAGATTGAAAACCCTTCCTCCTAGAAAAAAAAAAGAAGAGAGATTATAAGTCGTGAGGTTAATTAAAAAACAGAGAGGGTCGATCTCGGGGTAATGACCACCATTTTTCGCTTTATAAGGTTAGCTGTCTTTTAGCAGCATGGTAATTGAAAAAGAAGAAAAACACTAATATAATGGTGGTGTCAGTGTCAGTAAAGTAGTAAGTTATGAACTGTGACCAACTACTCTCTATAATTATTGGTTGGTTTGTCCCACGGTAAGTGTTTTCGTAGTATCCGAAACAGTAAGAGAGAGTTCTCTCGATAACAGTAGAAATTATTTGAGAGATAGAGAGCGACGTGCTTATTACTGTGTGTGTACTCTATTACCGAGTACATGTTGTTGGGAGGAACCCAAATAAATCTGCTTTAATAATGGCGTCATATGATAATGGCTGCAGTTAGAGAGTCAGATATAAAGAGAGACCCATTAAATCTGAAATATAAGTAGGGAGGGAGAGAGATAGTCATGGATTGATGTTTTCTAGCCGTTGCCCGTTAAACGGTCATGACCCGAGGATAAAAGATTCCGGTTTTCAGTTTTTAATTGGTTTTATCTATTTGTCATAAGCACTTATCCTGTTTACTGCCAGTTTCTAAAGAACACGTAATTGGGGATAATTAAATTAATCGGGGAATAGAGGAAAAGGACAAAAACGAGATTTAAATATCAAATCAGGGTCACCCCTTATCTATATATTTTAATTAATTCATAATCTACCCCTCACTAATCAAGTTTAGTGGTTAATTATAATTAGGAAATTTATAAGATTATTTGATAAATGATTAGTGTGTATTATTATTTGGGTGAGGTGATAGTAGAAGGAGGGAATTTTTTTGAGAGAAAAGTGTTTTTGGTGAAAATGGTGGATGATAATGAAGAGATAATTGTTGTTGAATCTTTAGCTCAACTACAACAATGAGCATATCTTGAATCTTCTGCTAATGACAACAATTCACAATTGCAATTATTTGTGGAACCAACACCCTTAGATCATGATTTTTATGAGCATGGAGAGTTTCTTGAAGAACCAACCCAAGAAAGTAAACAAGTTCAACATACAATCACTCCCAATACTCAGGTACAAGTGCTAGTGTGTTGGAAATTTGATTTTTTTTTCTTTGAATTCACCATTTTTTGCTGCTGAAAAAGTTCAGTGCCGACATGGACGTAGCATGAATACAACACCGGCAGCACCCGTACAGGCATGGTATTCATACTACATCCATGCCGGCCTATAATATCCCCCATTTTGAAATGCATGCCGGCATTGTATTCAACCAAAAATACCATGTCGGTAACAAAGTTACTTTTTACCTACCACAGAATATTCTACGTAATATGCTACCGGTATGGTTCCATAGTAAAGTTACCATGCCGGTACCTCAAAAAAAAAACATACAGGAATTAGTGTTTTCTCTGATTAAATATAGGCGTGGTTGATTAATTATCGACCACACCAGCACCGTGTACCGGCGGTGAATCTTAGATAATGAAACTGCCGGCACAGCAGCTTCCGGCGTTGATTTCCAATGAAATTTTTATGCCGTAAGCATTTAAAATTTGGTCTTCAGTTTCGTTTCAGTTCAAGCATGCCGGCAATGGGGTCGAGCATGTCGGAACTGTGGTCCGACATTGTTTTTTTATTTTATTTTTTGAACTAATTTAATTTTCTTTTCATTCGATCCTTAGATTGTATATTGATCCAACAAATGTAAGACCGCTAGGTCGGGATATGTCGGAATACTATAAAATTCCTCCGGTATGTTACCAAATAATACTTTTCACCTAGTATTGTGAAGTTTTACTTAGGGATTGCTTATAATGAACCTTATAATCTCCCGTGGTTGTCCTTATGTAGGAAATAACATCTAAACATGAAGCAATCGAGTGGGCTAAAAAGACTGCTATGAAGAACATGTGTGTGCTAGTGAGGAATACCCAAGGTTTCGACTTTCGGTTCGAGATGGCTTGCGAGAGAAGTGGGTCATACAAGGAGAAGAGTAGCCACAAGAGAAAGGGTGATGTATATCCAAAGAAGACTAATAGGGTATACAAGACTCATACGAGGAAGGATAATTGCCCCTTTAATCTTGTATTCAATTTAAGAGACAAGGACAAGGGATGGGAATGTGCGGTGTGGTTTGGCCGCCATAACCACGAGGACCCGAAAAGTTTTGTTGGACACTCATTAGTTGCGAAGCTAAAACCTCATGGAATGGAGGATTTGAAGAAATTGACCAAAGCATGTATTAAACCAAGACAAATTCTCAGAGGCTTCAAGGAAAAGGATTCGACGAACGTTTCTTCTCTGAGTACAATTTATAGTGCACAAGCAACTATTAGAAGGGTGGAATGGGAAGGTAGGACAATTATGCAAGAATTTGAGAAAATAGCATGGATCACAACTACACGCGTATCATTAAAAGTGGGCCGGACAACAAGCCCCTTCAAATATTAATTTCGCATCATTTGATTGCACAATTGGATCATACATGTTGTGGTGTTCTTATGATGGATTGTACCTACAAGACAAACAAATACAATATGTCGTTGTTCAACATCGTGGGGCAAACATCGGACAAGGTATCATTCACATTGGCTTGGTGTTCAATGGAAAACGAGAAGGATTATAATTATAATTGGTTATTACGACAATTGAAATTACTCTTCCGGGAAAATCATCTTCCTAGGGTCATCATAACCGATAACGATGACTCATTAATGAATGCAATATCCGACGTCTTCCCGTATGCACAAAATTTCCTATGTACATATCATATACGTCAAAATGTGATAAAAAATTGTCATGCTTTGTTTGAACCCATAAGGGGGGATATTAAGAAGAGAATGGTTGCTCAACTTGAGGAAGAAGTTCGAACGAAGAAACTATCACTGGAAGAAGAACAAGAAGAAAGAAGAAATATCAAAGAGAAAGTGGACAAGGAACACGATGAAAATCATAAAAAATGGTTGGAATTTCAAAGAGATTGGAAGAAAGTTTATTGGTCTCTTACCAAGGATATGTACGAAAATAATTTTGACAAGTTTATTGCCAATTGGAACGAAGTGTATCCAAGTGCCGTCTCGTATTGTCGGAAGCAATGGTTGGATAAGTACAAGGAAAAATTTGTGCGTGCGTGGACAAACCGGTATAGACAACTACGGGAATGAAGCAACTAGTGTAGCGGAGTCCGCTCATGGGAGATTTAAAGATCTTATAAAGTCTAACCAAGGAGATGTGGTTACGTTCACCATGGTAATGGAGCAATACTTCAAGAGTGATATCGATAGGATCACGAAGGCTTTCGAGAAAATCTCAATGGAAAGGATGACTTAATATCTTCAATATGGTAAGTTGCTCCGAGGAATAGAACTCAACGTGTCTCAGTGGGCAATAAAACATATGATGAGAGAAATGCAAAAGGAGATAAACTACGGAAAACCAGGTGATGTGTGTATTGTCCCGACATGTCTTCATCGGGGCTTCCGTGTCTTCATATGCTTGTGAAGTATGAAGAAGAGATACCTATTGAGGTTATCAATCCGTTTTGGAAGTCTTTCATCCCCCCTTACGGAAGCTCCCGGACAATCACCATGGGATACGACCGAAGCAAAGGAATTCTTCGACGCTTACTTACATGGCAACTCGGTTAGCCGACAAGTCTTGCTGAGCCAACTAAGGCTAATTACTAGCCCATGGACAGCACAAAGCGAAGAACCAATAAAAGGAGATCCTACAGGTAGACCACAAACCAAAACGGAAGGAGAAAACAAAGAAAAGAATTGAAAGAAATGAGTCAACGTGAATGTGAACTTGAGGCAGGTAAGAAATGAGATCCAACCGCATATGAGATTTCAGAAGCAAGGTTCGCGGAAGCGCCGGTTCAAACCAAAAGGGGTAGGCCGAGGAAGGAACCGCTATCAAGTCAACAACAAATGGAGGATTCCGTATCCACTCCAATAGTCAATGGAGCGGAGGTTCCAAAGAAAAGGGGTAGGCCGAAGAAGGTACCCACATTGAGTGAACAACAACAACAATCCAAGGATGCGGATGCCACAACCGTAGATGATGGAGTGGAGGTTCCAAAGAAAAGGGGTAGGCCGATGAAGGTACCAATATCAAGTGACAAAGAACAACAAGGTGAGGATTCCGAAGCCACAACCATAGTTTATGGAGCGACGGTTGCAATGAAAAGGGGTACGCCAACAAAGGTACCAACATCAAGTGACAAAGAACAACAAGGCAAGCCTTCCGAAGCCACACCCATAGTTGATGGAGTGGCGGTTGCAAAGAAAATGGGTAGGCCGACGAAGGTATCAACATCAAGTCAAGCACAACAAGGTGAAAATTCCGAAGTCATGCCAAAGATAAGTGATAGCAAAGGGAAGCGAACCATATCTAGTCAACAACAACAACATGGTGACATCTCCGTAGGCATGACCAAAGTTGATGTAGTTATGGTTCCAAAGCGAAGGGGTAGGCCAAGAAAGTACGCACTCCCATCACATATTATAGCAATTGAAAGTCTAGAGTTTGCAGAGGATGGATTGGAGATAATAAAGCTACAAGTTGATAATATGAAGATGTATAAGGATCCCAAAACAGGTAGGCCCACTAGAAGTTACCATACCAAAATAGAGTCGTACATAATGCAACTTCCCGAGATTATTCGCGAGTATATTGTATATACGCATGATGTTGATGGAGATGGAAATTGTGGTTATTATGCCGTGACCGAAAAATTAGGAATCTTTGAGATGGCGGTTAGTAAAGGGATGACACCATGCCGATACGTTAGAACGAGGATGGCCGCTCAACTTGTTAATAAGAAGAGCTTTTATGAGCAATTGTTTGGTGATGAAGAAGGGTTTGATAGTTTGTATGCTCGAGTGTTAGGTCCCGAGAACGAGATGAAGTTCATTCCTACTCAATATTGGATGAGAATGGCGGTTTGTGGGCATCTAGTGACGGATACATTTAATTGTGTTGTTCATTATTTTTTCCCCACCGTCCAAGCAACATATACACCAAAGTGGCAAAAGTGCGAAGGATCTCTTAAGAAGAGAAGAGTTGTTTTGGCGTTCGTGAACGGGAATCATTTCATTATTTTGAAACTCAAGAAAAATTATCCATTGACACCGGTTTCTGCATTGACTAAAAACAAGGATATAGCTCCCAATCACTCGGAGGAATGGATGAAATTGTATAAGGAGAATCACCAACTTTGGGATGCGTTGGCCCTATCAATTACCCGAGAGAAGATACAAGTTCATTTTTTTGGAAGCGATGATGAGTAATTTGGATATATGTGGGCAGCCCACTTTCTGAGGCCCGGACCTATTGGTAGATGGGCAGCCCTATACCGGAGGTGCAGCTATGTGGTTCACTAATACGCAACATTTTGTTTTTTTTGGAAAATTGAATTGTAATCATTAAATGATATTTTGACATTTCTATTGACGTGCCAATGCCAGCATTATTAGGTTTCAAGATTACAATGCCGGGACTAGATCCCGGCGTAGAATTAAACTTTTGTAACATTGCCGGAAATAAAGAAAACATATACAGAGAAATTAATATATATGCCGGCAATGGAATTAAATTACCAACCGTGTCGGTACTCTGCCAAAAAGATTTTGTGTCTGGAAAATGCAGACTACCGGCATGGTTACTGAAAAACTTTCAATGCCGAAACTTTAAAACTTCTGTGATTTTGAAAATTCAGAGTACCAGCATTTTTTTTAAATTTTCGATTATGCCGGTACAGTCATAAAAACATTAATTCTGCAATTTTAGACATTACCGGCATTCCAAATGTATGCCGAAAAAGGGGTAATTTGACACAGGTTTACCAACATAATAAATCAAATAACAACACTAGATTTTTGTACGAACCATCGCCAAAGTTACGATGTTCCAAACCGAAAACAAATCAAACATAAACCAAAACAAGCAAAGAGTTTAGCAAGACACAAAAAAAACACATGTTCCATATTGTTCAAGGCACACAAACAAACATAAACCAATACTAGATTGTTCAAGACCTAACTAATACCATAGAAGAAACATTAACAAACATCTTCGATCACTCGGTCCCTGGCTTTTTGTGTGCTCTCTTCTTCCTTTCGCCCCACAAGTCTTTTGCCTATGGATCTTCAATTTTGTCTATCCTTTTCTCGACGGTCTTCATTTCGTCCAGGGTCAGCACATCTCCTTTCTTGTTCTTGCACTTAAACAACTTTCCCAATTTTCCTAGCCGCTGATGCTGTTGTCATATTTTTCAACATGTACTTAGTATGTACACTTATATAAGTTCATAGATATAGATTAAAAGAATAGGAAGTGAACAAGAAGTACGTACCAACAACGTAAGGGTCTTTTGAAGTCCAGGTACAGTAATTTCAACCGGAGTTGTGGAAGGAAGTTCTACTTGTGGAGGCACTTCAACGGTAGCCGGGCGTACAACATAAGGATGCGAGTACCTCAAATGACCTATGAGGAAGTCAGGTTCTGACTCATAACCGTTTTCCACCAACTCCCAACCAACCCTATCCAGCACAAGTTCTCGTTCTTCCCTTTCCCTTCAATGTACATGAAGGGGATTTGGGTGGTAAACTACCAGAGTATGCTTGTCATTTTCTTGGCATTGAGGAAAATTTTGAGAGAATTTCTGATAAGATGTATCCGTAAGACTTTTCTGCTTGTACCCAAGTTGGTGCATTACATGGCGAGGGTTATGGATAACAAATCCTTTTGGATGAAACAACGGTCCATTGTAAAATGAAACGTTGTCACGCCTTGCAAAGTGAACTCCTCTGGCATTCCTATATGAGTCAAACATAACATCTTATGGAGCGACCGCGTCCAAAGTCACTCTCATGGCGGTCAACCGATGTTTGTTATCGGGCATCAGAGCATTATTGAAAAAGTATTTCTGAGCTAGAGGCTGTTGCGGTTGCCATTCCTGTATTAACTTCAACGCTTTGTGCTTCGTGAACAATGTTGGGAGTGTTCATAAGCCCACACCTTTGTAATGAAAGATCGTTCCAATGAAATGTATAAGAAACAAAATAATTGGAAACTTACAAAATTAATGGCAATGATCACAAAATAACTAGTTCACAATACCTGAATTACAGTGAAATTCCCAATAAATTGACATACATTCGCCTTATATGCTCTACGCATCTCTGCCAAAAAATGTACCAAGAAAGCAGTGCCCCATGAATACTCATGAACCTTATCCAAGGGATCCAAGTATTATAGGTTATTCACATGCACCCTTTTACCACTAGCGTCAGAGAATATAATAGTGCCCAAGGTGAATAACAGATAAACAGCGACAGTGTGCTGAATTTGTTCGGGCTTCCAGTATTTTCCCCCTTCCTTGGCCTTCGTACCCCCAAAAAATTGTTTGAGCGTGACGAGTTTGATAGTCTTTGTCCGGGAATGCTTTATATTATACATATTTGTTGTAGTCATTTCCTGGTCCTACCCAAACAACTTTTTAGTCAACTTGTATATCTTGGCACATTCTAGTTCCTGATAATTACCTCCTTCATTAATGGCTTTCCCAAGAACCTCTAGACCTACTATTCTTTGGACATATTCGGGGATAATGGTCATCTCACCAAAAGGAAATGTATGATATCAGTTTCACCATAAAACCTCTCCAAGAAGCAATACGCCGTGACTTGACCAGTTTCCACATAATTTTTTACCGCATGATACAACCCAGCTGCTCTGAATAATACTTGAACACCTTCACACTCATCATCCAAAGGACATATATCTATTGATTGATGGCCCAACACGCCAGGCTTTGATGTGGTCCTATAAAAACACACCAAACTAAATTAAATTCACTTGATCATAGATAAATAATATAATAACAAAATACAAACGTCTTACATAAGTTGAATAGATGCAACGAGCCCAAGAGTCCTTGTAGTCAAATAAGAGTTGCGGATCTGTCGGGTCACCCCACTATTTACCGTTTGTGCGTTCTGGAAGCATGTCATATCTTTTATGAAGGTGGAATGGGGGTTCCTTTTCCTTTTTCTCACCGGCTTCAACTTCAACTTATGAGAATGAGCCACCTGCTCGGGCTAGTTCAACATGTACAAATTGTTACCACTCTTCTTCATCACTGCTGCTTGTATCCCCCGTACATTCCCGAATCATGACCTTACCGCGGTCCGGATCAGATCGACTACGTCGAGGACGAGAAGACTTAGATTTTTCTTCTTCAACAGCTTTGCTCTTTCCTTTATCGACTTTTGATGGTTTAGACCTACGTCCCAAGACACACGTACATACATTCAACTATTTTTCGGCATACAAGTGATCAAATAATACATTGATATGCATATCGGTGAAACCGTAAGTACATTTCCGGCATAGTAATAAGGATATCGACCAACCCGGCACCAGATACCGGCACTCAATAAAATTAAAACTTAATACCGGCATATATGCCAGCGTTGTCCACCAAAATCTAGGCCATGCCGAGACCATAAGCCGACATTGAAATCTAAATATAGACAATGCCGACAACTATCTAATTGTGTACAGAGATATCAATAAAATCGAAACTGATATCGACGTTGAATTGAACTATTATTCCACGTCGGTCAGGGAGTACCAGCATGGTATTCAAAATGAATTCCATGTCGAAATTAAATCTGCAATTTTTCAGTTAGTAATAAAATTTATTGCACTTTCAATTTAGAGTTTCTTGAATATTATAGATCATTACAAACCCTAAACATGCATAATATTAAAGATGCATAAATTCAATATGAACGTTCATAAGTATAGATATCACTTACCTACTCAACCTTACTCTTTCCGCTTCCTCTTCTTGTTCAGCGGCAATTTGATGTATCATATCATCGTGTAATTGTTGCGATTTTGATTTTGATTTCGATTTTACGGTATCCTCAACTGCTCCTTTAGTATCATCTTTTTGGTTTTCATTCTTTTTGCAACGACCCATGTTTTTTTTTGGTGATGAATAATCGATTGGAGTTGGTAGACAAGAGAATAAAAATGAGACTTGAATGGTTTTGGTAGAGATGAGAAAAGGTAGAGAAGATAAAGAGAAGACAAGAGAATGGGGGATACAAAGAATGCGTTAGAATTAGGTTTTAGGGTTTTTATACGTTTTCAAGGGGTGCGACGGTAATTCCAAAATATTTTATGACGGTTTAAAGGAAACAAACCGTCATAATTCCGGCATTTTTTATTATTCATATTCAACACCGGCAGTCTGATGATTCAATTGAAATTATGTACAGGATGCCGGCATTGGTTTTTGGTCAAATTTGAATGCCAGCACTTGTACCGGTATTGTCAAAAAATTATTTACTACGCCGGTATCAGTTCAAATATAACTATAATGCACCTAACCCAAACTGATAATAATAGTACTAACTTTCATATTAAAAGGTTAAAAGATTAAATACATAAAATGAAAGCTATTAAGCTAATTGCAACTAACATCATTTCTTGGAACGAGATTCAATAAACAAAGCAGCTTCGAAATTCCTAAAAGGCTTTTCTCTCCATATATGGCCTGAGCTTGATACCTATTCCCTCTGTATTTTGCGAGAAACTCGTTGTATTTGTGACATAATTTTCTGAGCGTAGTTGTTCGATTCACTACATACACATCACCGCAATCCATTTTGCGTTTCTTGCACTTACCGTCCACAAACTTCGGCATATAAGCACCAGTAATAATAAGACCCCAAAAAAGGCTTATAGGGCGGTGATCTTCCAGGACATCCGATACTATGTAGAAATTTTTAATCCATTCGGTTTCTTCCTCAACATCCGTTTCTATCTTCGCTTGTTTTGCACGTTCGTATATTTTTTTAGTTTCTTTGCGATATTGTTCATGTCTTGCTGCCTCTTCTTCTTCTCTTTTCCTTTTAAGTATCTCTTCATCCATTGCGGCAATTGACTTGGTGGTTTCTTCTTTCCTTGTAAGTTTTTCTTGTATAAGGGAAATTGAGTTGGTGGTGGATGATAATGGATTTCCTATTGGAGTGGATAATTTGTTCATCTTAAGTTTTTCTTTTTCCATGGCAACAAAGAACTCGGTAGTTGGTGATGGATTTGCCATTGGAGATATGTGGTGGAGTTTTTTTTGTTTTTTGTTTTCTTTTTCTTTTTCTTTTTCTTGAGGTAACAAGTGCAATGGGTTACTCTATTGCTTTAAATAGATGAGGACCCAACGACTCTTTTTCCACTTTATCAAGCCGGCATTGTCAGAAACCTAACATCCACGCTAGAAGTTCTTCTCTTTACTGGTTTTTGGTTTAAAAAAAAAGCCGTTGGGCATTGAAATTCGGATAAAAGTTGTTTAGTTTTCAAAATGTTAACTGCCGGCATTGTACTAAATATAACGAGCATGCCGGCGTAGATAAGTATATGAATTCAATGCCGAAATAGGGTTTATTGTATACAGAAACCATTACATTTTGACACTTTATCTCGGCATAGGTTTATATATAGTCTCTACGCCGGCACTGTAACGGCATTGAATTATGTTAACATACTATGCCGGAATTATAATTTATTTCAAATGTAATCCTTTTCGCAGGAAGCACGGATGCACTTAACACATGCATCAATCCTTTGAACCACTTGGTGACCCAAATGGACGAGTTATAGTCTCGTGAGAGTTTACATAGAGATCTACCCACAAAACCTTACCAAAAACTACCCTAAAAACCTAACCAAAAACCACTAAACCTATCAATCTTCTTACGAAGAATCCGTCTCCGATTCACCTAGCTGGTGGTACTCCGTAACTTTATTTACCATGAAGTTCACGTTTTCATCAAACGTGAATGCTTCCCCCTTTTCTTCTAAGTAACGCGCTTTCACGGCTTGGTGCTACAAAAAAAAACACACAAACTTATTTTGTTACATAAAAATTGAATATAGTGGATTGTGTCGAATAAATCATAAAGATCCTTACGAGTTGTTGAGGGGACAATCTATTGTGGCTAGCATGCGCGATCCGATGTTTGATTTTTCAAAACTCAACTACCGCATCCATGATGATGTCGTGCCGTTGCTCGTTTTGTTGAACACTTCTTCTTTTCGGTTCCCATAATCGTGCCTAAATTTGTTATAAATCTTCACCCATATGTTCTCGGACGAAGTGCGATCTATAACTCGAGTTGCGGCGTACCATGCTTGGGTGATTGCTAAATCTTCCTTGGAGTCAAACGATGCCATTTGTAGTATGTGGAAGTAGGCGATGAGTAGGTTTTATACTAGGATATTTATAGATGACTCTTCTAGGGTTTAGGGTTTCATAACTTAGCTAATAAGTTAAGAGTCTTAAGGATATATATATAACACGGGTTTTGGGCAATTGGGTTCAAGTATTAGCTCTCTTTATATAGAGAAATACTTCAACGGCTATTTTTTTTTAATTCACAAATGTCGGCATTGATGTTAATATAGATATGAACGCCAGCACTAGTTTCTGGTATTGATTACTATTCAATATCCATACCGGTACTTGATTTATTTTATACAGAGACTGGGCCCAATCTGCAGTAAATGCCGACATCATTTCAACAGCAACATACAACGCCGGCAGACATTACCAGTATAAAAATATTTATACGTCCATGCTGGCATAAGGGAATTTCAAAAAGTAATGGCTAGTTTTTTGAAAAATATGACCGTTGGAGCTTCATTCTATATAATA